>JAJIBD010002354.1:0-314734 GCA_021461705.1 Cryptotis parvus
TATAGTATATCATTTCTTGTTTATCTGATTGTTTATATTAAAACAATATAATTTTTGTAATTATAATTAAAACAATATAATATATTAATGTATTTTTATTGAAATGGCATATTACACACCAATAATGGTAGAGGGAGATTAAGGAATCACAGACTGCTTTTTAACTATTTGGTGCTACTTAAATTTACCAGGTAATTCTATATATATTCTTGTATACCTGACCCATAATATAATTCAAAGGAAAAAGGAGCCACCAACTAATTTGAAAACTAGAACTTCTAGAACATGTTTTGTCCTATTAGAATGGATTAAATGTATATAATGTAAAGTATTTGAATCTTTCAAAGAAGGTGATAAAGTTAATAAAATATTGATTTTAATATAAGTATACCTAATGTCAAAGTCTACGTTCTTTAATCTCAGTGTTCATTTAAAAAAATAAAATTCATTCTTTCAAATTTTTTCCAGGAAACTTGTATTATACCATATTTCCCCTTCTTTTTAATGGGAGGAACTGAGCTGTATCCAGCAATACCCAGGGACTAGTCCTGACCCCTTGCTCAGGAGTGACTCTAGTGGTGCTTGGGAATCATATGTGGTATCAGAATCCATACTAGGGTCAATGCGATGCACAGCAAGCACTTTGACACCTCTACTATTGCTCCATCCCCATGTTTTTCATTTTGTTTGTGTTATAAATAATAAGGGAAGAAAATACTGTGTTTCTAGTTAAGTTGTATTTTTTTTTTGTTAAGGATTATGAAAGAGGCTAGAGAAATCATACAGCTGGTATAGTGTTTGCCTGGGTTCAATTCTTGGAATCCCATATGGTTCTCCTAACACTGCCAGGATTAATTCCTAAGTGCAGAGCCAGGAGTAACCCCTGAATATTTCTGGCTGTGGCCCCAAAACAAATAAACAAAAGAACTATGATAGTTTTAGAAGGAAATCTTGAGATTTATTTTCTTTAGAAAAATTCTTAAGTTTAATTAATTTTTAATATTGTGCATTGTTAACTTAGGGGAAAAATGCCTCTTAAAACAGCTGAACTTGCTGGAGTTTTAGCTTAATGTTATAGCTATTATGATGATAGTGATGGAGCTAATATTGAAAATGATTGTTATAAAGTCCAAGGATATTTGAGTTTGTGTATATCTTGAAAGAATTTTAAGAAAGTTACTAATTTAAAAAGAAACCGTTTTAAGTCTTATTGGAATTTCCTTTGAATCTCCTGACATTAGAATTTACACTCTTGTATTTCAGGGAAAGGTGGCCCAGACAGCATGCATGTCAGCTTGCAAGCATTTAGCAACATCCTTGATGCAGCTTTTGCTGGAAGCTGAAGTACGGCAGCTCACTTTGGGAGCATTACAGCAGTTCAACCTGGATGTCAGAGAATGCGAACGTAAGACAGTGCTTGTTTGTTTCACCTGCATGGGCACAATCTGTGCAGTTCTTTTTGGATTGCACCAAAAATTACTTAGATAAGAGAGATAATTTATAGGATGTCTCAAAGTAGAATCTTTTTTTTTAATCTTTTTTTTTTTTTTTTTTTTGCTTTTTTGGGTCACACCTGGCAATGCTTAGGGGTTATTCCTGGCTCTGCACTCAGGAATTACTCCTGGCGGTGCTCAGGGGACCAAATGGGATGCCGGGGATCGAACCGGGTCACCGTGTGCAAGCCAAACGCCCTACCCGCTGGACTATCGCTCCAGCCCGATGTTTCAAAGTAGAATCTTTAACAATTTGAACCCTCAAATGTGTATCAGTCCATATATGGAATATCCTTGGTTACAAGGAAGTCTAGAAAGGGACACAGAGCAGACATGAATTTAATAGTCACTACAGAAACCTGATAAGGCTAATTAATATATGTGTGGTATGTATGTATGTATGTATGTATGTAGTATGTATGTATGTATGTATGTATTATATATAAATATATAGTTGCCAACTTTTCCTTTTTTTGTTATATTTTAACTAATTTTTACAATTTTTCTGTGAACTCTCTTTTTAAAATATTTTATTATACCACAGTGAGATATACAATTACAATGTTGTTCGTGTTTGGAGGCTTTGGTCACATAGTGTTCCAGCACCCCATCCTCCACCAGTGCCCATTTCCCGCCACCAATGTCCCCAATTCCCTCCCCCCTCCCATAGCCTGCCTCCATGGCAGTTTCTTTATCTCTTTTCTCTCTCCCTCTCTCTCTTTTCCTTCTCTTACATATTGTGGATTACAATACATATACTTAGAGGCCATCATGTGCATTTTTGCCTGTATTTAATGCTCAGTTCTAGGTTGGTATTAGTCCTTTTCGACATTTATTCGCACATGTTCCCTTCTCTGTCTTACCTAACCTCTGACTCCCACACGTTTGTGGCATCACTGTATCACTGTCTTCCCATTGTTCATCGATTTGTTGAGTGGGCACTAATAACATCTCCATTAGTCCTATCACAAGCAAGTGCAACCCAAGGGCATCTACTTGCTACAGGGACAGGAGGAGCCCGAAACCATTCTTCAGGTTATGAAACTGAGGTCCATAATAGTTACTAGTCCTTTGGCATAAAAAGTAAATAAAACACGGGAGCTTGCCATGCTTTACCGTAAAGATGGTATAGTCTCAGTAGAAGGCTCTCAACCCGAGCATTTACTGATGAAACTTAAAAGGGGAAGATCAGGTTTTCTCTTGGATGGGCTCTGAGGAACTATGGAGTCTGGATGTTGAGAATGACTAACTGCATGTTGTGTGGTTTGCTCTGGCTTCTTGCCAGGCTTACTGGTATCAGTTAAAACATGTCTATAACTGTTTACTATGTATATATGTAAAAGAAATTGGGAAGAACCTTATGCAAAATTCAGTATCCTATAAAAATATTGTGCGGCCGCAAAGCAGCTGCAGCGCCAAGGGACATGTGAGTCTGGTATGGGTGGGTCTCTCTCTTCGGGGCAACTGGTATGAAGGAGGAAGGGGTAGGGCCCAAAACTCCACTCTGAGTCCGCCAGCATGGTCTCTCCCCGCTCATGAGAGCAAACCCTTGGAGCAATGTTGGACTCTGCCAGGGGGATGGCTGAGCCCCTTACCAGGAGGTCAGCTCCATGAGGTTGCTTCCACATGGGGCCGGCCGAGCAGCACATCTGTGGGCTTGAAGTGGATGGGTTTGGATCTCTTCCGGGGTTGCAAATTAGCTGAGTCTGGCGTGGGTGGGTCTCTCTCTTCCCGGGCAACTGGCATGGAGGCAGAGGAAAGGATAGGACCCAAAACTCCACTCCGAGTCTGACCAGCATGGTCTCTCCCGCTCATGAGAGCAAACCTTTGGAGCAATGTTGGACTTGGCCAGGGAATGGCCGAGCCCCTTACCGGGAGGTCAGCTCCATGGGTTGCTTCTACATGGGGCCCCACCGAGCAGCACAGCTGTGGGTCTGAAGTGGATGGGCCTGGATCTCTTCCGGGGTTTTGGTAATTTCCACTTTTGTTAAGACCTGGTCACGTTCGCCGACATTGAATTTTGGTATAATTATACATATATATATATATATATATATATATATATATATATATATGTATATAGTTGTATATATGTATATATGTATGTATATATACATATATATATATATATATATGTCATGCAAATAAATGTAGTCATTCTATATCTCTCTTTCCTTCTGACTAATTTCACTCAACATGATCCTTTCCATGTCCATCCATTTATAGGCATATTTCATAACTTCATTTTTCCTAACAGCTGCATAGTATTCCATTGTCTGTAAACTCTTTTTAATCTGAAAGACAAATGACATGTGCAAATGTCGATCAGAAATACTTTCTATTTCAGGAAACACAGCTTTAAACTTTTCATTTTGGCTTTGGGGCCATACCTAGCTGTTCTGAGGGCTTATTCCTAGCTCTGCACTCAGGAATCACACCTTGCAGGGGTTTGGAGGACTGCCTGGGATGCCAGGGATTGATCCCAGTCTGCCATGTGCAAGGCAAATGCCCTAACCGTGTACTATCTCTCCAGATCCAGCTTTAAACATTTATCAAAAGATCACTTGATCACTTCTCATCCCGTTATTCATTGATTTGCTCAAGTGGGCACCAGTAACATTTCCACTTGACCCTATCACGTGCCAGTGTAGCCCAATGGCATCTGGTTGCTTCAGAAATACGGAGAGCCTCAAACCGTTCGTTCATGGTCTTGACGAAGAAGTCTGACCGTCTTGTAGGTGGGTGGCCACGTGATCTTTTTGACATCCTGTGAGATCCAGTCAGTAACAGCTCTAGTCCAGCGGTCGTCTCCAAATCGCAGTACATGTCCAGCCCATCTGATTTTCAATGCCTTGGCAAACGAGACAGCGTCCCTGACTCTGGAACAGCGATGGAGGTGGAGCTCTGGATTCCTTCTTTCACTTGAGCAAGGTGTCATATTCCAAGCATATCTCTTTTGATTCCTCTTTGGGAGACCCATATAGCATTCTCATCCTGCTTTTGTAGGGCCCAGGTCTCTGAGGCATATGTTAATGCAGGGAGAATGGTGGAGTTGAAGAGATGTGCCCGGAGCCAGAGGTTCTTATTATTACCAGTAATAAAAAATGCTCATCTTCCAGTTATAATATGCAAAAGATAGTATGAATAAATAGGTGTTTATTTTTCTCAGGGACAATAAGTTATTTTGTTGTCCAGGACGTTCATGAAAGACTCAGGTTCTTTTTGATCCCTCCCCTCTGTCATACTCAGAATATGGCCTTTTCGGGCGGAGCAGTAGTACAGTGGATGGGGTGTTTGCCTTGCATGTGGGCTACGTGGGTTTAATCCTTGGCATCCCCTGTGGTCCCGGGGCACCGCCAGGAGTAATTCCTGAGCAAAGAGCCAGGAATAACCCCTGAACATTGCTAGGTGTGACCCAAAAGCAAAAAAAAAAAAAAAAAAAGAATATGGCCTTCTCATCCCTTGATCACTTTATATCCCGTTATTCATCGATTTGCTCGAGTGGGCGCCAGTAATATTTCCATTTGACCCTATCACGTGCCAGTGTGGCCCAATGGCATCTGGTTGTTTCAGAAATACTAAGCCTCGAACTGTTCGAGAATATGGCCTTCTCATAGACATAGGAATCCTCGAATGCTTATATATAACAGATGAAATTCACAATAAAGTCAGGAGAAAGATGGTAAGATGGTCAGCCTCATCTATTTCTTTTTACTTTATTATTATTGGAGTGGTGCCTTCTAAGCAGTGCTCATGGAGCCTCTTCTGATATCCTGACCAATTGTGCCAGATAGCTCAATGCATAGGGCCCCAGAATCAGGTACTTCTGGGTCCTGCAGTATCAGGAACTAAAAGAGCTACACCATGGGGTTTGGAGACCACAAGGCCTCCCCATACTCAGGGGCTTTTATACCCAGTGGTACTCAGGGATCTTTTCTTTTTTTTTTCTTGGGTCACACCTGGCAATGCTCAGGGGTTACTCTTGGCTCTGCACTCAGGAATTACTCCTGGTGGTGCTCGGAGGACCATATGGGATACCAGGGATTGAACCCAGGTTGACCGTGTGCAGGCCCTGTGGCAGTGGGTACAGCATACTGTACCCACTATGCTGTTGCTCCAGACCCAGTGCTCAGGGATCTTTTGGTGCTACAGACCAAGCAGTGATCAGGTTCATGTAGAGCAAGTACCTCTAGCCCCGTGATATATATTCTGGGGCTTCCTACTCCTTTTATTGTCACTGTCACTGTCTGTCACTGTCTTCCCGTTTATCATCGATTTGCTCGAGCGGGCACCAGTAACATCTCCATATGTCCTGTCTCATGCTAGTAGAGCCCAAGGGCACCTGCCTGCTCCAGGAACATAAAGAGCCTCAAACCATTCCATCAGGTCATGGGAATGAGGTCTATAATTGTTACTGGTATTTGGCATATCAAATACGACGCGGAGGCTTGCCAGGCTCTGCCGTGCGGGTGGCATACTTGTCGTCACCTCTAAATCCCCTTTTATTAAGAAATAAATATACACATATATTAATTAGCCTTATCAGGTTTCTCAAGCGACTATTAAATTCATGTCTGCTCTGTGTCCCTTTCTAGACTTCCTTGTAACCAAGAATATTCCATACATGGACTAATACACATTTGGGGTTCAAATTGTTAAATATTTTATTTATCACTCCTTTTATTAAGAAAACTAAAAGCTTTTCAGGGAAAAAAGCTGGCAAATAACCTTTAATGGCTTATTGGTCAGATACATTTGTATCATTATCTAGGTCTAAGGAAGGTTTGGGATTGTGTATTAGGCAGAACGGAAGGAAAATATGTATTGCCATAACTGAATCATTATGAATCATCCACTCAGAGTGGAACTTAAAATTAGACTGGTTATGAGGGGGAAGAAGAATGAAGAGTGTTGTGATGTTCATCATTCTGTCAGCAAGAAATCAAGCAAAAGTAATATGACTCCTGGCATCTTTCTACCATTTCTGTAAAACTCAAAATAGGGAAAATTCCATGTGTCTGCTAACATTCTTGTCCCACCTTTTATTTATTTATTTAATTTGTTCTTTCTTTGTGGAGGAAGTGGGCACACAGCAGTGCTTGGGGTTTATCCTGACACTGTGCTCACTCTTGCTGGGTTTGGAGGGACCATCTGGGTTGCTAGAGATTGAACCAGGTTGGTGCATGCAAGGCAAGTTCTCTACCCACTATCTCTCCAACTCCATTATTTGCTCTTGGTTGACTTTTGGTAGTTGTAAATTAAGACTTTATTGGCTATGCTATTTTTTTTTTTTTTTATTTTGGGCCACACCTGACACTGCTCAGGGATCACTCATAAGCTCAGAGGGTTTATGGGTTTTCGGGGATTAAACCTGGGCTGCCCATGTGCAAGGCAAGTGCTCTGTCTGCTATAGTATCACTTCCATCCCCCTGGCTATGTGTTTTCATGTGAAATAGTATAACTAATAGAGTCTTCTAATCACCACACAGAAACCTGTATCAAAAGCGCCTTGTGCTATAAGCAACTAAAAACTAGATTAATGGACAGTATGAAGCAATTTTATTTTTTCACTTAGGGAAAGCTATAGGCTGTATTCCTTCAGAAGCAATTTGTACAAGTTAAGCTTGACGTTGTCTCATATTCTTTTTTTTTTTTTTTTTTTTTATTAATTTTTTATTTTTACAATTACAAAGATATACAATTAAAAGTTCATATTTGGGTTTTGGTCACAGTGTAGCAGCACCCATCCCGCCCCAGTGCCCATCTCCCACCACCAACGTCCCGGTCCCCCCCCTCCCCCAGCCCTCCTCCATGGCAGGTTCTTTATTTCTTTCCATTTCTCTATCTTTCTCTTTTCCTTCCTCTCAGACTATGGATTACAAAACATATATTAAAGGGTTTTCATGTGTATCCTTTTGCCTCTATTTAATGCTCAGTTCTAGGTTGGCATTAGTACCCTCCAATTGTTAGCACACTGTTCCATTTCTGTCTTACCTAGCCTCTGACTCCCACACGTTTGTGATAATTTCCACCTTGACAGGACCTCCGTGTATGTTTCACTTGACCTTGGATATTGGTACATATTGTACCTATATATTTGTTATGCGATAAATGCAGTCATTGTAACTGTCTCTCTCCTTCTGGCTAATTTCGCTCAACATAATCTTCTCCAGTCCATCCATTTGTAGCAATTTTATAACTTCTCCCAGCTAGTATCCTTGTGTAGATGTACCAAAGCTTTTATCCAGTCATCTATTTTACCGGTTGCTTCCAGATTCTGCTATTGTGAATAATGCTGTCTCATATTCTATCTTGGGCATTCTCTAAATAGCACGGGAAAGTAGAGCCTAAATAAATCAAAATTTCATTCAGGGCAAAAAAAAAAGTGGGAGGGATAGAGAAAGATTGGTATATTGGGTGGGCCAGGCAGGATGTTTGTCAAGTAATGTACCAGAGAAAGGCATTGTTGAATGGAGTAGTTTTTAGAACTGCACTGGACAATCTAGCCAACTGCAAGGTCAAGTGTTGTGAGATTTAGAAAATGACCACTGACAATCCATGAGTGAGATAGCAATACCAGAAATTCTAAGGACCAGAGTGGGAGATGAACATTTTATGCAGATGGTGTGGTCTTAAAATTGCTACTCAGACTCTAGAGTAAGAACTACTTTAACAAAATCTAGTAGCGCTACTTGTCAGGATGAGGATTATCTGCCAGTAAAACAACTACCAACCTAAAAAACCTCAGTGACTTTGTTTTTCGCTTATTTATTTATTTTTGTTTTGTTTTTGGGGGCCACACCTGGCTGTGCTCAGGGCATGCTCCTGGCTCTGTGCTCAGGGAACATTCATGGCAGGACTCTGGGTGCCAGGAATTGAACCCAGGTCTGCCACATGCAAGGAAAGTGCTCTACCCGCGTACTATATCTCCCTGTCAATAGAGTTGGAAAGAAGAGCACCACAAAAATTTTTTTAATTTTCATTCATATAGTTTCCACATTTCAGAACGTAAGACTAAGTTTTGCATGCAAACAAAAACTGGAAAATGTAACCCATAGCAGAAGAAGAAAAGTTCAGATAAATAGACCCCTTATGATACAAATATTGAAAATAGCAGATAGGGCCTTTAGGAAATGGAGTATATATTAATTCAGAAGACAAGATGAATATAATATGTAGCTGTGGTTAGAATTTTTTCCAGATTTAACAAAGTACCAATCCACCAATTCAATTAAAAGAAAAAAGCAAAAAAAAAATCTTTATTAGGATAAACATAAAGCCATACCCAGAACACTATAGAAAGAGAGAAGCAATCAAAGAAGAAATACATTTTACATAACTAAGAAAAATATCAATTATTGCTAACACCCGAAGATAGTAGAACATAGAATATCTTCTCTCTCTCTCTCTCTCTCTCTCTCTCTCTCTCTCTCTCTCTCTCTCTCTTTTCCCCCACCCCCACTGTCTCTGTGGAGGATGAATACCTGCCAACTTAAAACTACATTTTATGAGAAAAAAACTTTTTATGGACCTATACCACAACATCAATAAAAAATTAGTGTTTCAAGTTGACAGTGATATTTATTAAATGTTAACTCATAATCGTGGAACTTACTGCATTGTTCAAAGATGTCTACATTTTATTCTAGACCCTTGATAATATCTTATTATAAAATAATATACAATTCTTTTTTCTTTGAAGCTGGCCACTTTTGTGACTTGATTGTAACCAGTACAGTATGGCTTCAGTGACCTCTGGGACTTGTGTAGCTAAGTCATAAAAAGAAAATGCATGTTCTCCTACCCAAGGGCCCCTCCCCTTCGTGAATAAGCTGAATCTCTGACAAACACTTTCCTTCTCTCTCTCTCTTTCTCTCTCTCTCTCTATCTATCTATCTATCTATCTCTCTTATGAATTCTGTTACAATGTCTCTATCATTGCCAGTAGTATAATTAAGTGACTCTTCAAGGCTTATCTTAAAGTTTTTGTTCAAGTAATGACTTTTTCTGTGAACTTTTTTTTTGGAAAAAAAGTGCAAAAAGAAAATAAAAATCACCAGTCATTTAGAAAGGACCAATTCCAGGGTTTATATCCAAACATGATGATACCATCTAGCAACCACGGAATTATTTCTAGAAGTTATCCACAGGATTTCGTGCATGTAGTTAGGCAAAATTTTATTTGCATGCCTCTGTGTTACCCAGTTGTTTACCAGGAGAATGACAACAATGTCTGGAAGATCAAGACTGCTTCTTTATGCTGAGTATGAAATTCACTATCACTATCACTATCTTCCTGTTCATCATCTATTTGCTGGAGCGGGCATAGTAATATCTCCATATGTCCTGTCTCATGCTAGTAGAGCCCAAGGGCATCTGCTTTCTCCAGGAACATAAAGAGCCTCAAACCATTATATTAGGTCATGGGAATGACCTAATATAATTGTTACTGGTATGTGGCATATCAAATACGACACGGGAAGCTTGCCAGGCTTGGTGGTATACTCTTGTAGTCACCTCTAAAGACAGCATTTATTGGGGCCGGAGCGATAGTCCAGCGGGTAGGGCGTTTGCCTCTGCACGCGGCCGGCCCATGCCAGCCCGGGTTTGATCCCCGGTATCCCATATGGTCCCCTGAGCACCGCCAGGTGTAATTCCGGAGTGCAGAGCCAGGAAAAACCCCTGAACATTGCCGGGTGTGACCCAATGACCCAAAAAAGCAAAAAAGTAAATAAATAAATAAATAAATACAGCATTTATTGATGAACCGCATGGTCACAAGCAGCCACGCGACCGGCCTGTGATAGGCTCGCCTGCTGGGTGGAGTTCTGACAAGAGGGAAGTCCAGATGTGGAAAATGGTGGCCCTCATAGAGTGGGGGGGGGGGTGTCTGGCTTGTTGTGAGGCTCTGTTTGGGTGGCAGGTCAGGGCTAGAACCCACCATCCCTCCTGGGCACCTTGTGAGCTGCTGGGCACAGGAAGAGCATGTAGCAACTCTGCCCCATGTCTGTGAGTCTCTGGATCAGCATACCTCAGCCGGATTGAAAAAACTCTTGCAGGGTGGGTGTCGATGATCTGGGCTGTGATAGACTCACCTGCTGGGTGGAGTTCTGATGAGAGGGAAGTCCAGATGTGGAAAATGGCGGCTCTCCTGGAGTGGGGAGGGCCGTCTGGCTTGTTGTGAGGCCCTGCTGGGGTGGTGGGCCAGGGCTAGATACCGCCATCCCTCCTGGGCACCTCATGAGCGGCTGGGCACAGGGAGAGCAAGTAGCAGCTCTGCCCCATGTCTGTGAGTCTCTGGATCAGCATACCTGGGCCGGATTGAAAAAACTGCTGCAGGGTGGGTGTTGATGATCTGGGCTGTGATAGGCTCGTCTGCTGGGTGGAGTATGAAATTATCCTTACTGAATTCTGCTATAAAAAAAGAGAGAAGGAAACAACTTGTAAGGCACAGAACCTGATGAAAGATCGTGAATGACTGCACTTTTGATCAGGCCAAAGAGTTAACATATATACGCCTTCAGGAGCAGGCAGGCTGACCTGAGAGAAGCATCAACAGTGAAGAAAAATGCCCGCTGAGATGGTCTACTTCTGAATTACATTTTATGTCCTCTACCGTGGAACACCAGGCAGGCTTCTACTTGAGAAAACTCTATGGGCATTGGTTTTTTTAGCAGAAAAGGACCGCTTTCTAATTAAAACTAAGCGGTGAAGACCTCATTTAACAATAAAGGTAGAAACAGTTTGATCACCATAAGAAAGGGATCCCAGAGTTAGTCTCTTATCTGAAACACCATTTGATACTTGTGATTGCTTTTCTAACCAAGGATCAGTTGGAAACGTATGTTCCAGGATGTGACAGTGTTGCCAATAACCATGTTGCCACTGAAAAAATTTTTCCCTACAGTTATGTGGAGCCACTAAAATTCATTGATTCAGAATATAATGTTTCACTTCTGATTGACAGTAATTTGTCTGTCAAGAAACTTTCTATGGACATTTGTTTTTGCTTTAAAAGAAAATTCTGTCTTTTGATATACCACCCCCTCATTTTTTTCTTTAGATGCTCAGTGGTCTATAAAAAATCTTAAAGAAATGATACATAAGATTCAAGTAACTATACAGAGGCGTATAAAAGCAGCCCCAAATGACAAGATAATTAACACTTACATCTTTCTACCCAGTGGTGTGTGCATGAGGCATTTTTTTCCTATTGTCTGTTAGTCCTTGGGAGAACTGTATATGTCCTGAAAGAAATCAAACTTTGGACAAAATAGAATTTGAATGTATTTGGCATGTTTGAAGCCTGGGCTGCTGCTTTATGAGAATGCATTTGAGAATGCAGAGAGAAATTGTGTGCATGCCCAGAACCTGAGATACTTGGCTAGCTTATGTAGTCATTAAGAACAAAGATATTTTAGGTTCAGCCCAATCAGATGTATTCAAGTCTCCATTACTTTTAGTGTGACCGGAGTATAAAGTATTTAATCTCTCAGAGTTTGATTTAAGACATAGCCATACGCCACACATGGGGGAGGCTGCACCAGCCAAACTTGGAATGGGGATCGGGCCCCTCCCCCCCCCATCCTTTCCATCTCTATGTCCCAGCGGGCATGGCTACGAACAGGCAGCCACCACAACCAGCAAAGCCAGATAAGAGACAGACCAGATCCACAGCTGTGCAGGTGTGCAGCCACTTTGCAGCCACATGACAGACTTAGGTAATAATCAAGTTTAGGACCAGGTCCTTCCCGAGATCTTGCACATATATACACTGTAATGATAACTGTAGGTGTAACAAACTGGGGTGGCTGATGGGGAATGGGAAATGGTAATGTCATCTAAAACTCACAATTGAATGTACACAGAGACGTACATGTTAACCCATAAATATCTGTAGTGAAAGCCACAATATGTAAGAGAGAAGAGAGAGAGAGAGAGAGAGAGAGAGAGAGAGAAATACAGAGACAGAAAAAGAAAGAAAAAGGGCCTGTTATAGAGGCAGGCTGGGGGTGGGTGGGAGAAAGTGTTATGGGAATGGGGCACTGGTGGAGGGATGGGTGCTGGAACACTATGAATAGACCCAGTTATGAACATCTTTGTAATTGTAGATCTCACAGTGGTATAATTTTTTTAAAAAAAAGACAGGCATATGGCAGTTCTCACCATTACAGGGATGGAGTGAGAATGAAATGAATTCATTCATGCAAGAGTTTACTTTATAGCAAATCAGCAATAAGAAGTAGCTTCTCCTATTATAATTATCAGCAGTAAGAGCAGTTAATAAGTATCAGTATCTCTCAGATCTTTTTCAGACTCTCAAATCTGTGTACAGTATTAATCAGTTGGTTTGAAGAAGCCCTTTTATTTAGTATAAGCCATTAGACTCTGCTTTTTGTGTGTGAAATTTCTACGATTGTCCTCAGAGACATTACCCAGAACTAAAAGTTTTTTAAATTCTCAGTTTGATGCTTTTACAAGATATCACACACTTTATTCAGTTTTTTTTTAGAGATGAAACTACTGCTTAGGGTGCTATTACCTAACGGAAATGTTATTCTGTTGACTAGTCACCAAAAGAAATATATTTATGGTGAAAGTTTTTAGGAAATATGAAAAATAGAATATGGATTTATCAGGAAAATTTACAGTGACCAGGAGGAAAGAGGCAAACTTAAAACTGAGACAGAGTATAAAATATTTTGCTCTTTTTTGATGGTAAAAGTGCAGTAACTTTTTACACCAAAAGAAAAACTTTAACCATATTACCTCAATTAAGGTGAAAAAATAATAATAATCATTTGATCACTTGAATCCCGTTATTCATCAATTTGCTCTAGCGGGCGCCAGTAACATTTCCATTTGAACCCTATCACGTGCCAATGTAGCCCAATGGCATCTGGTTGATTCAGGAATATGAAGAGCCTCAAACCGTTCCTTCAGGGTCTTGACAAGGAAGTCTGACCATCTTGTAGGTGGGCCGGCCACGTGATCTTTTGACATCCCGTGGGATCCAGTCGGTAATGGCTCTAGTCCAGCGGTTGTGTCCAAATCACATTACATGTCCAGCCCATCTGATTTTCAATGCCTTGGCAAACGAGACAGCGTCCCTGATTCTGGAATAGCGACGGAGGTCAGAACTCCGGATTCCTTCTCTCACTTGAGTGAGGCGTGATACTCCAAGCATAACTCTTTCAGTTCCTCTCTGGGAGACCCGAATAACATTCTCATCCTGCTTTTGTAGGGCCCAGGTCTCTGAGGCATATGTTAATGCAGGGAGAACGGTGGAATCAAAGAGATGTGCCCGGAGCCGATAATAATAATAATAAATTGAAAAAGTTGACAGTGATATCTGGATAGTTCTGTCTTGTATGGATTTGATTTTACTTCTCTGTATGTTTTTAGGTCTTACTTTTTTTTGTTTTACATTTTGTTTTGGATATTAGAACCCTGGACCCTGACAGACAAATTGCATTTTAACACCAATTGATCTTGCTAGCCTAGGCCTTGCCTCCTTGATCATTCTTGGGTCCTAGTGACATTCCTTCATTGCCAGATTCAGGATGAGTGACTTTAGAATTTTATACGCTTTCTCCAAGTATATTATTAAGCAGTGGTGAATCCATATCCCAACTCAGCTGTTCATTTGCAGCATTCATTCAGTAATCCATTCATTAATTTAGTAAGTATATGTAGACTTCTTTCTCTGTATAAGGCACAATCTTAGAGACTAGATATGAAACGGGGAACAATGAATCTTATTCTATTTTATTTGGGGAATAGGGATATGCTACATCTGGCTGTGCTCATGGATCACTACTAGCCATACTCAGGAAACTCTATGCTGCATGCAGGGCAAGTACCTTACCCCTGTACTATCTCTCCACACTAAAACCATGAATTTTAAATAGGAGGTGGCTTTATTAGATTTGTGTTTTCAGAAGGAATTCTGCAATTTAAAAGAAACTTAGAGACCAGTCATAAGATTAAAATTTATGATAGAGATCATTTGGAAGCTCTGGCATTTTTCTGTGTGGTAATTCAAGCTATGGGAGTAAATCAACTCATTTAACTTTCCTGAACCCATCATTAACTTAGAAATACTAATCCTTATCATATTTGTCTCACAGTGTTGTTATGAAAAGAATGAGACAGCAAATAAAAATTATTTGTAAGGCATGATAATTTTATTTTTGTCCTTATGCCTCTATGTATTTTCTTCCTTTTTTTCTTTATCCCTTTCATTGTTATATGGTTACTCTGAAATATTTTCAGTTTTGCTTGTCTTCTAAGGTACCTAAATTATTCAGAAGATTTACATATTTAAATCATTACACAATTAAGCCAAACTTTGAGAGTACATTGATTACAAGGAAATGTAAAATAAATGGTATTTAAAAATATTTATTTGTAAAGTCATCATTTTTCAGGACCCACCAGCACATAATAAACTGGGTTCTTCAGCAGCATTACATCCTGATATATTCTCTCGGTTCTTAAGGATCCAGCTAATCTGCTTATTAATGTGGAAGGAACAAGGCCTTCAAAATGTTCCTTCATTCTAACCAAGTTAATCTTAAGGATCCAGTTAATCTACTTAATGTGGAAAGGGACAAGGTCTTCAAAATGTTTCTTCATTCTAACCAAGTTCTCACTTAGAGATCAGCAATTTTAAATACCACAGTTTATCAAAATTCATGATTTAGGGAAACCACTTCAGAGTAGATTCCTGATCATACTGAGCTTAAAGTGACATGAAGTAGTGGCTAACACTCTGCCACTTGAGCTCAAGTCCCTACTCTAACAGAAAGATTGCATAACTTCCACTTTACCTTTTTTGTTTGACCTCTGAGTTAGTATCCAGTATTTGCTGGAAAAATACTTGAACGTCTCCATCTCTTTGTACATATTCACTAAATTCTTAGCTCCATGTTCCCTTGCAGAGTAGATTCTCCTCTGACTCAACTGTTCTAGAGATTATTAATCAGGTAAATCTTTTAGGTCTCATATACAGCTTTGCCACCAAGGCATCTCAACTAAATAGTGATCTTTCTGAACCTTGAGTAAAGGCTGTCATGGGGATTACTATGCTCTTTGAATTTCTATAACATTTTTGACAGAAATTTCTGTAGTCCTTGACCCTCCGATTCTGTAGATAATTGTCTAGCTTTGGTCACTTGCACCTGAGTCTCTGTGGGGACTTGGGCATTCTTTTAACATGTCTCTTACTGATATAAGGGAGAATGCTGGGTCCCAAGGACCCTGTGAGGAACATAAGGAAAGCACATGTCACAGATCCACACCATTATTTTTCTCTTGCACCCTTTGAAGTTTATGTTATGCAAAGAAAATTTTGATCCTTAAATAACAAGCAGCCAGTACTAAACTCCAATCTGTATCAGCCAACCAAGCAATCTGTTAAAGTTTGTCCTAGCTAGTGCATTAAGCTAAGCCTCTATTGCAAGATACTCTGTAATCATTAGTTTGTCAGTCTGAATTGAGTTTATTAATCCATGAATAAATGTCGTGCTGTTTTCCAGTTTTTGCTGAGAAGCCTTAGAAATCTCATGTATTTCCTTCTGAATATAGTTCTTTTCTTTTCCACTCTCACTTTCCTTATCACCCTTAAGCCCATCTTCTGTTTCAGTTTGAGCCTCTTAAACTGTAAATTTTTTTTGTCCATACATTTATTTATGATTTTTCATCAGCAAATATTGGATTTATATACTTATTTTATATACCTGAACGAACGGTTCGAGGCTCTTTGTATTCCTGAAGCAACCAAATGCCATTGGGCTACACTGGCACGTGATAGGGTCAAATGGAAATATTACTGGTGCCCACTCGAGCAAATCAATGAATAATGGGATGTCTAGTGATCAAGTGATCTATTCAGATAAAAAGATTCTCACATTAAAAGGGACCCCAACTGGGGCTGGAGCGATATTCAGTGGGTAGGGCTTTTCTCTTGCACTTGGCTGACCTGCATTTGATTCCCAGCATCCCATATGGTCTCTTGAGCACCACCAGGAGTAAATCCTGAGGCAGAGTCAGGAGTAACCCCTGAACATTGCTGGGTGTGACCCAAAAAGCAAAAATAGATAGATGATAGATAGGTAGGTAGGTAGGTAGGTGGGTGGGTGGGTGGGTGGGTGGGTGGGTGGGTGGGTGGGTGGGTGGGTGGATGGATGGATGGATGGGTGGGTGGGTGGGTGGATGGGTGGATGGGTGGATGGATGGGTGGGTGGATGGGTGGGTGGGTGGGTGGGTGGGTAGGTAGGTAGGTAGATAGATAGATAGATAGATAGATAGATAGATAGATAGATAGATAGATAGATAGATAGATAGATAGATAGATAGATAGATAGATAGATAGATAGATAGATAGATAATTTTAAGAAAGGGATCTCTACTGGAAAAAGTTTTAAGAAGCTGTGGTTTAGATCCTAGCCACTCTTCAAGATTCAGTGAGTTCAGTGAGGGCTAGAGCATAGTAGGGCTAGAGTCATTCTTCCCTAGCAAGGATGAGACAATGGAGTCATTGGGAGAAGGTTGATGAGTAAAGATCAGCAGTGTGTCTCATTTCTTGCACTTACCAAGGAATAATGGTTAGATTAAGATAGCTAGTGCTTCAGATCATGATTTTAAAGATCAATGTACTTACTTGATATTTTACTCACTGCACTATTCATCTACAAAGTGGGGTTATCCTGATAGAACCTCACAAGGATTTATCTTTACTTGGACTCCTGATCTCCACACTCTAGCAAAGAATAGAGTTTGTCCTCTTTTCCCCCCCTGGATTTTCCAGTGTTGTTAAAAGCTATGACATGACTCATATTCTTCAATTTCTTTAAATTGATCTTGGTGGCACAACCTAGTCCTCCAAAGCATCACCCTTAGTGGGAACTTGTTCCCAGGTGACTCAAGATAATACCTTAATTATGAGCCTGGCTGCCACATTCCACAGACTGTTGACTTCCCATCGTGGGAAATGAAGGGAAAGTCTCAGTGCCCTCTTCTTTTTCTCTGCCATCAACTACTAACCAAGTCAAAACATTCTCCTTTACCTCTAAAATCTTTTGTTTGCTGACTTAACACCAAGTAGTTTTCCTTAATTAGAATATATTTACCTGCAAGGAATAAAAGTCTACTCAAAACAGTTCATGAATGAAAAAAGTGTTAATTTAAAATATTCTGATTTTATAGAATTTAAGGAAAAGGTAAACGGTAGATCATTTAGAAGCTTTTAAGTTTTAACATTTAGTGGCTCTTGTCTGCCTGCATCTATCAAATCCAATCTCCTTAGCACCTTCCATGGTCCTTGACTTATGGTACTTGCTTATCAAGCATTTGTTGAGTGACTAAGATATGACTCACTTCACAACGAGCTCACTTTCTGGATCTCTTCTGGTCAGCACTCAGGATGGAAAGCAGTAGAAGCAGGATTGACTTATGATGTATATCAAGTGCTGTGAATAGCTATGCAGACTGGGTTATAGATAGAGTTCCAGGAATTCTTAGGAAACTGTCCAACTGGTAAGTTAGTGATTGACAAGTTGTCTTACCTTGATCTTACAACATCTTACCATTACTTCTATGCATTATAAAACTCTTTGTTCCCAGTAGTTGATTCTCATTTTACTAGCCATATTCCATAGCTATTATTCATAATTTAATAATAATAACTGATATTAATAAATGACAGAATAGGCTGATTGTTGAACACTGAATCTTCATTTTATTAGTTTGGATATATGTAATTCCTCCTCTAAACCTCAGTTTCTTTATTTGTAAAATGAAGTTATAATTGTACCTATCTTGTAGACTGGTTAAGATGATTAAGTGAATAATTATACATAATAAATGCTGAATAATTGTTAACTGCCATCCTCACTGTCACTCTCTTTGTCGTTGTCACTTTCTTTGTTATAGGAGCACTTGGCTAAAAGTAAAAAACTACCAGCTATCTGTGTGGTCTCAGAATTCATTGCACTACTTTGGATTTTGGAGGCATCATTTATAAGCAAGAACTATTGGACTTGATGATTTCTGAATTTTTATTTAATTTTTATTTAATTTTAAAGATTTATCATGTGAGAAAAATTGCATTAAAGTATTTGTGGTCTGGGGCCAGAGCGATAGCCCAGCAGGTAGGGCATTTGCCTTGCACGCAGCCGATCTGTGCTGGCCTGGGTTCGATCCCTGGTATCCCATATGGTCCCCTGAGCACCGCCAGGAGTAATTCCTGAGTGCAGAGCCAGGAGTAACCCCTGAGCGTTGCCAGGTGTGACCCAAAAAGAAAAAAATAATAAAAATAAAGTGTTTGTGTTCATGGAGAGTTGTTATAAAAATGGAATGAGAGGGATTGCATTTTTACAGTGGGTAGTAGGGTGGGTAGGGTGTTTGCTTGCATGTGGCTGACCCGGGTGTAATCTCTGGCATCCCAAATGGTCACCCTGAGCACCACCAGGAGTGATTCCTGAGTGCAGAGCCAGGAGTAACCCCTGAGCATCACCGGGTGTGACCCAGAAAGCAAAAAAAAAAAAAAAAAAAAAAAAAGCATTGAGATATTACAATATAGGACCTAGTACCTAATTAACTATTTGTAAATGTTATGTATTATGCCTTGTCTTCAAGGAAACTTTTTACTTAAAATATTAAAAGCGAAACTAGCCTTTCAGTGACTGCTCTCAGGTGTTTTGTAAGTTCAGTGACCATTGACATAAGGTCAATTTTTTTTTTCAGAGCAGCTTTCTATATAATTTGCTAAGGCATGATAGTTTCAGAGTTTCTTAATCTGCTGCTTTTGGAAAATATTGGTTTTAGGGAAAAGGTTCGGTTGTCTAGTCAAGATCCAAAGCACTGTTGTCTCATATAGAGTACATGAAAATAGCAGATTCCTCTTTTGTTACAGGACGTGTAGTGCTTGAAGATGCAAATTTTCTAAGGAAGACTTCTGAAGGATGTTTTGTGTATTTCAGTATCATTAGTTTCAGATCCCTTAACTCTCCATTCTCAGCTTCATCCTTCTGAATTATAATTTTAAAACATGCTTTTCCTTTCTGCCCTCTTCCATCTGAGAAACATTAAGATAAGATTGATGTTAGACTTCGAGTTAGTATGCAGAAAAATAAACTTGTTTTTATAAATGGCGGTGCTTTGCACATGTGAAAATCTAAGGATAATTAGTTGTTATTGCTTTAATATGATGGAGACAATAACTTGTTCCATGAGACAAGCTCCATGGCTAATGAATTTTGCCTTTTGGTTGATCGACTGGTTAATGGAATCAGAAAAAAATTTTATGTCTCTTCTTACAATGATGTTTTCTTTCTTGATGGAAATATATAGGGATTTGGGCAGCTAGCCTTTGTTAGGACATTTCCTTCTCCCACCCCCTTCTTTTAGCATTTGGTTTCCCTTTTTCTCAGTTTTTTTCTGTATTCTTTTGTCTACTTCTCATTTTGATTAGTATTTCCAGTAAAATGTACAGCTTTAGGAGTGATATTTATTAATTTGGCTATTGTGTCCATTTGTGTATTTACACACACATATACACAGTAATCAACAGTTCATTCATTCTTTATTCCTTGTTTTCTCTATAAACTTGTACTACTTCAAATCTATATATTTCTATATAAGAAATCAGATTTAATACTCAAGTAGATTAGGGATTTATTTGAAGGATGAAAATAGAAGCCATAGTTGGATGTAATTTTCCTAGGCATACAGCTCTGTGAATATCTTTGGAAACTTTTAGTTCGTATGACTGTCTCCTTCCCATATTTCCTCATCTTACCAGTTCTTTTTCAATGCAAGATTGAGTTTAGATAGATTAACGGATTTAAATTGGTGTGGAAAGAAGACAAACTGAAAATATCTTCTTCCATTTAAAAGAGGCTGTACAAAGCTCTGCTATTTTTTTTTTTTTGCCATTGTCTTCCCTCGCCTACAAGTTTGTCATGCTAGGTGCTATGCTATTATGATGTGCCTTTCTTAGCTCCAGAGAACCCAAATAGAAAATTTCCCTGCCATTAACATGGCAATGTCACTTCCCTTTGACTACGGGTGATGGACCCTGTACTCTCTGGGATGACTTTTCTCAGACATGGGTCAGTGAATAGTGCCTACTCGGCAATTATTTTAGGTTATGGGCTGAAGTTTCGTGAATTCCAGGAGATAAGACATTCATTGTCTCTCCAAGTCCCTTGCTGGACACCTGGTCATTTGATAGTAGGTATTGCCAGCCTGAGTCATGAGGCCAGGCAACCTGCTCTTCCTCACCATGACCTAAGATGCCATCCTTGTCAAGCAAATGGAGATGGATCATGCTGCTCTAACCTTGTTATACATCACTGTCAAGTCCTGCTACTGGCTTCCAGACATTGGCCAAGTACTATTTCTGGTAGCAAATGTTACCTTGGCTTGTTTGTGGATCATGTTAATTATGATAGAATATAAACAACCTGCTCTAATCCCTCAGTGAAGCTTCCTTTTCTGTGTCAACTCTTCCAACACCCTAAGTAATATGTCACTTACCCCATCTTGGAATAAAGACAAGGACTGAGTCCTCTTTGAAATTGCTTAGATTTTTCTTCATGGTTGTATTTCTAAAGATATTTTTGAGGATTCAAGACTGGCAATAAGCAATGGGATATTTGATTTTAAAAGTTTTGAAAGAAGGCCAGAGCAATAGCACAGCAGGTAGGATGTTTGCATTGCACTTGTCTGACCGGGTTCAATTCCCCAGCATCCCATATGGTCCCCCAAGCACCGCCAGGAGTAATTCTTGAGTGCAGAGCTAAGAGTAACCCCTGAGCATTGCCAGGTGTGACCCAAAAAGCCAAATAAATAAATAAATGTTCTAAAAGAATTTGTAGGATGGAAGTAGAAGTCATAGTCAGGTGTAATTACTGCTTCGTTGTTTTTAAAAGTAATATTCCAAACTTTTTTTCCCTCTACTATTTCTCCACATTTCTTGTTTTAGCTATTCCAGGATTCAGTATGTTTTTCCTGAACTTTGAGAAATTATAATAATGGCAATTTTTAGGGGTCAGTAAGATTAAGAATGCCATTTCAAAGAAAAAATATTTAAAAAATAAATATATAGATAGATAGATTATTGTTCTTTTCTTGCCATGAGTTTAGTTTCAAAGTTTATAAAACGTGTTTTATAACAGTTAAAAAAGTCTGTCAGAACAATCTCTAAGACCCTTTTACTATTTGCTAGAAACTTAAGAGAGCAATTAATTAAAAATTTTTATTAATTTTCATGCTCTCACTCTAAAATACCCAGAAGCATTTTTAGGGAGAAATAGACCAATAAAACAATTCTCTTAATCATTGTCAGCCAAGGACCTCACTAGCCCAGAACAGTATATAGCCATCTCATTCTGCTGTGTCAACTAGCTACTCACGTCACCTCAGCAGAAATTATTTTATTGCTTTAGCATGACTGCATGACTCTGCCTAGCCGTTTGTGCCTCCCTTTAGTCACATAGACCAAAATGCTAGTTTTGTAATAAGCCGGTGTCTCCCAAGAATATCTGATGCATCCACTTCTCTTGCTTGTCTCCAAATGTTTACACTGAGGTATTTTATACATTTCATATTTTCTTTGGCCCTCACTACATGTCTTTGGGGCTGAGGCCAGTAAACTATTTATTTTAATTGGCCATTTTATAGGGTGTAAACCAGGAAATCATGTTAAATACTATGTCTATTTAAAAATTATTTTAATTGTTAAAAATTGACAAGGTCTACAAGAAGTTCCCATAGCCATCGAATCCATCTGCTGCCTTTAGGTAAAACAACACCTTGAATATCTCAAAAAATTAGAATCCTCCCTTTTTTATTTTAAATGAACACAATCCTTTCCTTTCCATCTGCTTTATTGGATGAATAGGCATGAAAGCTGATAAATGGAAAAAGTGAACTAGGATATCCAACTGGAATAGAGGTTAGCCATTCAAGTGGGTTAGGATAGAGTAAAAAGCAGTTCCTGACAAAGTTAGGTGCTGCTATAAATTCTGGAAGGAAATAGGGAGTGGCATATTAGAGAACTAAAACAAGTTCATTGTGACTTAAAAATGGGACAAAATTAAATGGAGTCACCACTTCTTTTCAAAATGGTAATGATGGAAGCATAATCAGGGCTCGGTCTTGCCAGATTTACTATGACGTATATACTTTCTTCTGAGGACACAGGAGCTATTTATATATTTTTAATCATGAGATTATATAATCATTTTCTACTTGAGAAATGGGACAGACATGGGGCAGAGCTGCTACTGGCTCTCCCTGTGCCCAGCCGCTCACTAGGCGCCTGGGAGGGATGGCGGGTTCTAGCCCTGGCCCACCACCCCAGCAGAGCCTCACAACAAGCCAGATGACCCCCACTCCATGAGGGACTCCATTTTCCACATCCAGACTTCCCCTTCATCAGAATTCCACGCAGCAGACCAGCCTTTCACAGCCCGACTCAAGCTGGTGCCTACTCGAGAAAATCGATGATGAACGAGAAGACGGTGATACAGTGATACAGTGATACTTGAGAAAAAAAATCATTGTGGGAAATGTGTTAAAAATGCTTTAGAGGAGTATGACTAGGTATAGGACATAAGAGTCTAGTTGCCAAATGAAAAACAGGACGGTCGGGGCTGGAGGCGATAGCCCAGCGGGTAGGGTGTTTGCCTTGCACGTGGCCAACCCGGGTTCAATTCCTGGCATCCCATATAGTCCCCTGAGCACCTCCAGGAGTAATTCCTGAGTGCAGAGCCAGGAGTAACCCCTGAGCATTGCCGAGTGTGACCCAAAAAATAAAAATAAAAAACAGGATAGTCGGGCGGGGCGATAGCCCAGCGGGTAGGGCGTTTGCCTTGCACGCGGCCGGCTCATGCCGGCCAGGGTTCGATCCCGGCATCCCATATGGTCCCCGAGCACCGCCAGGAGTAATTCCTGAGTGCAGAGCCAGGAGTAACCCCTGAGCATTGTCGGGTGTGACCCCAAAAAAAAAAAGCGAAAAAAAAACAGGATAGTCTATCTTAATATGGGGGATTAGAATGAATGATAAACAGCAAGTTTTATGTACCAAATAGCCACTGTATGGTGGCTGTATTATAAGTACTAAAAAATAGTTTGCTCTAGTATAAAGGCACCCAAACAGATTTCAGAAGGTTTAAGTTTAGTATATAGAGCGGGGTAGAAAACTGATTGCAGTGCCAAGAAGTAAATGCAGTCAGTGAATAAAGAAATAAAGTTGAGTCTGCTTTTAAGCAACTCTTCAGAAATTAAAGTTGAAAGGGAAGGAGCTGGTTATTTCATTTCCTCTGAGAATTTCAGTGGTTATTTTTCTTTATTCTCTCATTGTTAACCTAACAATTTTGGACTGTTTAATTGTAAATATCACTAGACATTTTTATATGTAACCAAGGATTTAAAAAAATTTTTTTTACTTTGTTTTCTTCACAGGCATGAGTAAAGTTGGCCCAATGATCTTTCTCGCTTTTCTGTTTTTGTCAACCCCTTCTCTCTAAACAGTTTGCCTTTCTGTAGAAATCAAATCTTGGTTTTTCACCAAATACCAGTATCAGACTGTCTGTCCTTCCTCTCTGACTTGCCAGAATCTCTGTCATCTGTCCACTTGTCAGTGGATGGAAACAAGATGTAGCATAAGCCTCTGCCCAGGCAATTAACCAGGCAAAGAAGCTTGAGGTTCTCTTCTCTCCCCCATTCAAAAAGTATTTTTGAGGACTTTTCAACAAGGACCATTTTAAAGTTAGAAGAGCTTCTAAGACTTGAATGCTCATTTATCTCCGATTCCTCCTAGCACTTCAGATATTCTTTAAAAAGCACCAGTTTATATCATGCAAAAGAAATTGCTTATGTACCTTAGGAAATAATTATTTTCATTTCCTTTTCCTCCAGTTAGCCGCGGTTCTCTTTAAACACTAATCCCCCTCTCTTTGAGCAGAAACTAGGAGGTAAATGTCTAAGGCTTTCTCTAGAGCTCCCATTATGTCTGAAGTCAATTCCTTGACCCCTTAGCTAAAAGCTCCCAAATTAAGGTTTTAAATTTCACTAACATATATCCTCTTTGTTGTTTGTTTGTTTGTTTGTTTGTTTCATTTTAGCAAAAGGAAAACACACTTCAGGCATTTCAGGGTGATTTATTCTCTAATAAGCAGGTTCTAAGTTTAGCTCTTAATCACTAAAAAAATCATTACCCTGAGCAACTAGAATGGCACACTAGTATTTATGTTGCTATTGGTCATAATGCAAGTTTTTAACATGGAGTTGGATCATTATTTCAGTTCTTTAAATCAAATTCTATTTTCAAGGAGATATTCCTGGCCAATATTAGAACAATTACATGAAGTAGAGAAGCATAACTGGAAAATCCATAGAAATGTTAACTTTCTCTTGGTGAGCAATGCAGAACTTTTTATTTAACCATATCAAAAATGATCTCTGAGGGTGGAGAGACACATAGCAGGTAAGGCGCTTGCCTTGCATGCAGGTAGGTGGTCAACCTGGGTTCAATCCCCAGCACACAGTACAGTCCTCTGTACATTATCATGAGTCGTTCCTGAGCATCACCAGGTGTTGCCCAACTCCCCTCCTCCCCAATGATCTCTAATAAGAAAGATTATTTTTAATGTTATATACATACTTTTTAAAATTTGTAATTAAATATTTTAGTATACCACCGTGAGATATACAATTGCAACGTTGTTCATGTTTAGAGGTTTCGGTCACAGTGTTCCAGCACCTGCCCTCCACCAGTGCTCATTTCCCACCACCAGTGTCCCCAATTCCCTCCCCCCCCCTCCCATAGCCTGCCTCTCTTTTCTCATTCCCTCTCTCTCTTTTCCTTCTCTTACACATTGTGGGTTGCACTACATACACTTAGAGGCCATCATGTGCATTTTTTTTGCCTGTATTTAATGCCCAGTTCTAGGTTGGTATTAACCCTTTCGACATTTATTCACACATGTTGCCTTCTCTGTCTTACCTAACCTCTAACTCCCACATGTTTGTGGTAATTTTCACTTTTGGTAAGACCTCCTGATTCATGTTTCACCTGACACTGGATTTTGGTGTCATGATATGTATATATATATATATATATATATATATATATATATATATATTTATGTCATGCAAATAAATGCAGTCATTCTATATCTCTCTCTTTCCTTCTGACTAATTTCACTCAACATGATCCTTTCCATGTCCATCCATTTATAGGCAAATTTCATAACTTCATTTTTCCTAACAGCTGCGTAGTATTCCATTGTGTAGATGTACCATGGTTTCTTTATCCAGTCATCAGTTATTGGGCATACTGGTTGTTTCCAGGTTCTGGCTATTGTAAATAGTGCTGCTTATATACATACTTTTAAATTCATTTAAGAAGTTGGCCATGTAAGCAAAAATGCACGTTATTACTTTATTTTGTCTTAATGCTAGTGACTTTCACATTAATTATGCTGGGGTATGTATAGCTAAGTAGATATGAAAATGACCCCAGATAGCCTAACGGGATAGCCTTTAAACCTAATCTGGCTATAAAATGATCACCAAAATAATTGAAAGACCAAAAAAAAGAAAAAGAAAATGACCCCAGAATCAAGATTATTTCACTTGATTGGAGTTATACCTTATATTCCAAGAGTAATTCCTTGACACCAACTGGAACTTAAATTCCGTCCAATTCTAAAGCTTTTTAAGAGGCACTCAGATTCTTGTCCTCAGACAGAAAACAGAAAACTGGAGACAGGGGTGGCCGGAGTTTCGTAGAAACTTTATTTGAGGAAAGAAAGGAAAGGACAAGGAAGCTGAGGCAATGGGTTTCCTCAAGCAGGATGTCCAAGTAGGTGAAAAGCCTTCTTCTTTGATAATTCCCTATATAAGGGGTTGGGTGTACTCTTTGCTTTTGGCTTAAGGCATGCAGAAAAGCAGACAAAAAGGATTGGGGAATAGTGGAGTGTTTGGGAGAATTGCTTTTTTGAATATCCTGTGCCTATTCTCTGGACAGTTCATACAAGGAATTTCTTTAGCGTCATTCTCTTTCTAATCTAGCTCATCCTGAAGTTTCCCTCCTGTCCCTGTGGTCGCTGTCAGCACTGACCAAGTTTGTGTGGATTCCATAAACTTAAGGGGCTCATCACCCAAAACAGTCCCTTTTCACATCTGTCCTGTGACATCAAATTGCTTGCAGTTGTGAGACTTGAATCTCCTCAAGTTCAGTAGTTCTCTAGAACAAAAATCACTGATGTTGTTCTATTTAGAATAATTACAGTTTTGCTATAAATGATATGCATAACTCAGTAAAGGCCAAGGGTCTTAGAGAACTGGAGGGCCTAGTGGGATTTCTGTGCCTCTCTTTGTAGGATTCATGCATGTCACCCTTCCAGCATGTTGTTGTATTCACCAGTTATGAAGATCTGAACATCAATGCCTAGAGTCATTATATGAATTCTCACTGCATAGGCAGTATTGACTAACTAATTAGATACTTAATTAAAATTGATTTCCAACCTCTCTCTGGAAATTGGATGTGGTACTCAATGCCATAATTCTCTTTTTATTTTCTTTTTTATGTTTTGGTCTCATTTTGTTTGTTTGGGGGGCCACTCCCTGCCATACTTAGGGATTATCCTTGACTGTGTGCTTATGGATCACTCCTGGCGGGAATTGAAGGACCGTATGGGGTACCTGGGATAGAATCTGTGTCAGCAGCGTGCACTGCAAACACCCTACCTAGTGTACGCTTTCTCTAATACTAGAGAAGCTATTTAGTATTAACTTGAGTATGGTAAAAAGGAGCTTATTATGAACAAAATAAAACATTGCCATTGCTCCAAAACTTTCAGTGATATCTAAAACTCTGTTTAGGAGCTGGGGACAAAGGCCAATAATTTTTTATGAAAATTAAGAAAATAATTTATGATATCATAGGCCTTAAGAGTTTGAGGGGTGGGGAGATAGCTCTAGCTGGAGAAGAGGGGTCTAGCATGTACAAAGCCCTGGACTCAATCCCAACACCAGGTGACTCCTGAGCACCTCCAGGTGTAGCTGTGGTGGCCCCAAGGCACCTTGCTGCTGGCTCGCCTACACTGCTGGGCTGAGAACCCTGAGCCCCTGAACCTCCACTGTATGCACATGACTTTATTTGACTTAGTCCATAGCTTTAAGCAAGTAAAATATTTTACAGCAGAGACATCTGGCACTAAGAATTTATATGATTGGCCCAAGATCACATAAGTCAATTCTAGAAAGGATGGGAATCCCAGTTGCCTTAGCTCATGATATATCCATTTGCGATGGACAGCTTAGACCCAGACTGAGTTTTTCTAGCAAATGATGAGGCCATCTGTGAAATGTATTTCCTAAAGAAACATTAGCAATCTCTTCTCAGTTTAGAAAGAATTGTGTTGACTTTTTAATAATAATCTGCCCCTGTAACCCAGAATCACTCAATATCACTAGAGAGAGTCTCTACTAGGGAAAAGGAAATCTAGTTCTTTTTTAGGTTTTAAAAATGTTTTTATTAAAGAGCCATAATTTACATAGTTACTGATAGTTGAGTTTTAGGCATACAGTAATTCAACACCAATCCTACTATGAGTGTTCACTTCCCTCTACCAGTGTTCCCAGATTCCCTCCACATCCAAACCCCACTCTACCCCTCCCATCAACTTGATAGTTCATAATTTTGAACTTGATAGTTCAAAATTATGAACTTTCAGTGTTTGCCACTTTTATCTCATGTTTTCAGTTCTACCGAATCTGTGTTTTAGATACCTGGCTATACCCCTTACTCATTTCACCGTTATAACAAAAGCTCTGATGCCTATTTAGTTCTTTGAACTTGGGAGACAGGTTCCCATCCTACTTTAGACATTAAACGTTCTACATTATTCATTTCCTGACTTTCAAGTTTTTTAATAAGAAAATGATATACCAGGCTGGAGAGATATTACAGAGGGTAGGGTGCTTGCCTTGCATGCTACCAATCTAGGTTCCATCCCCAGCACCACCAGGAATAGTCTCTAAACACAACTAAGAGTTAGCCCAAAACACTCTTGGATATGACCCAAAGACCAAAAAGAACAAGAAAAGTCAAAGAAAAATTCATACCACCTTCCTATTGAAAAATCCTCAATATGCTGCTTTTAATGAATCAATATTTATTTTATATTTGCATAAAACATTGTGCAGTTAGATATTAGGATTGCTACTCTTACAGTTGTGTAGGGAAACAGAAAAACAGTATGTTCCAGAAACTTATATGTTGATAAACTGCCATCATGAAAATACATAGTCTCTTCCTCTCTCTCTCTTTCTCTCTTCCATACCCCTCTCCCCTTAAAAAAAGAATACATACATATATCTATGCCTTAATACCTTCAAAAGGTGATTGCTTTGAAATCACTCTTAAAAATAGACTAGAAAAAATTAGGAAGGAAGGAAGCATCAGATGAAAAGAAGAAAGGGAAAGTTAATAGGGCTAGTAAAAAGGGATTATTAAAAATTACTTGTGAGCTTGGTAAAAATGTATAAAATAATTCTCTAAGAGAGTGGCTTTTTCTTATTTCTTGGGGGGGTGGGAGGCATGGGGAGGATGCACAGAGCAGTGCTCAGGGATTATTCCTGACTCTGTGCTTAGAGATCCCACCTGGTAGTGGTCAGGGGCCACATGAGGCGCTCGGCTGGGAGGTTGACATTTTAAAAATGTGAACTGAATGAAAACTATTGAGTAGTGTCACAAGCATTTGCTTCAATTTCAACTTTATACCAGTGTAAAAATAGAATTAGCATGAATTTTGGGAGTATGCTTTCCTTGCTTTTTCAGAGCTGAAGTTAGTGGGGAACGTGTTTTAGTGGTAGAACTTGACTTGCATGTATTCTAAGCCCAGCACCACAAAAGGGGGCAGGGCACAAAATCTGAAGTCATTCTATGCACATCTTATTTTGTTATACATTGATTTCAATTAACAGCCTTACAAAATGTGCTGTCCAATACTGTAAGCTGCGACCCACTAATGATTCTTTGAGTTTAGAAACTGCAGCTAATCAGAAATGTGTTTACTATAAACTGCATACTGGCTTTTGAAAAAACAGATGAATTTTGAAATATTAATTTTGTATTGTAGTTTTAGCAATTTTGGTGTGTTGTATCAAGCCAAACATGTTAATTTTAAGATTAGGTTTTATTATTTATTTTAATCTGTCTTTTAGAAATTATATATTAAAATATATAATTAAAATTATATATTAAAATATATAATTAAAATTATATATTAAAATATATAATTAAAATTATATATGAAAATGTAGCTCGAGTTTCTGTTTAGACAGTGTTTTTCTAGAGAATTGATTTTCACTGCTATATTAAATGCCCTGCAGAATCCTTTACAATGTAAAATTTCAGATAGCCATAGCTTTATGTATATGTTCATACAACAGAATAATCAGTGCTGAACAAACACATGGATAAAATTAAGTCCTTAAAAGCATAGTAAAAATATCAAGGATATAAAGTTACTACTTGAGAGCAGCAGCCTTTCTCATCTTCTCAAGAAGCCCACCCTTCCATGGCAGATCCTCAGCTTTCCCAGAGATTATAGACAGAAGCTCTGCTGATTGCTAATTCGGTTTCTTTTCGCTATAGTTTTGAAAGATCTATTATGAAACTGGACTTTATTTTGCAGATTTCTTAAGTATGTGGAACTTCAGAGAACAAGTGTGACTTTACCCAGATCTACATATTTTTATGATTTTGTTGGTTCTAAATGAAAAAAATTATTATATGTACATATGTAGGAACATGTGACATAAATGTGTCTTATAACCATTCTAGGTGGAGGAATGCATATTGAATTAATAGAGCAATAGACTTTAGAGGGATTAGATTCTAACTGGTTCACTGACTTAACTTTTTTGGCCTTAATTTTTTCTTCTGTAAAGTTCCTCAGCAAATACAAGTGATCTTTTTTAGCTTTAGGACTTTCATATCTTAGGATGCCTCTGACCTTCCTTCCTTCCTTCCTTCCTTCCTTCCTTCCTTCCTTCCTTCCTTCCTTCCTTCCTTCCTTCCTTCCTTCCTTCCTTCCTTCCTTCCTTCCTTCCTTCCTTCCTTCCTTCCTTCCTTCCTTCCTTCCTTCCTTCCTTCCTTCCTTCCTTCCTTCCTTCCTTCCTTCCTTCCTTCCTTCCTTCCTTCCTTCCTTCCTTCCTTCCTTCCTTTCTTTTTTTTTTTCTTTTTTTTATTTTTTTTTTTTTTTTTTTTTTTTGGGGTCACACCCGGCGATGCTCAGGGGTTACTCATGGCTCTGCACTCAGGAATTACTCCTGGCGGTGCTCGGGGGACCATATGGGATGCCGGAGATCAAACCCGGGCGGCACAAGCCCGCCGCGTGCAAGTCAAACGCCCTACCCGCTGGGCTATCGCTCCGGCCCCTTTTCTTTATCTTTCTTCCTTCCTTCCTTCCTTCCTTCCTTCCTTCCTTCCTTCCTTCCTCCCTCCCTTCCTTCCTTCCTTCCTTCCTTCCTTCCTTCCTTCCTTCCTTCCTTCCTTCCTTCCTTCCTTCCTTCCTTCCTTCCTTCCTTCCTTCCTTCCTTCCTTCCTGTCTTCTTTCTCACCCTTCCACCATCCCTTCTTTCCTCCCTCCTTTCCTTCCTTCTTCCCTCCCTCCTTTCTTCCTTTCCTTCCTTCCTTCCTTCCTTGCCTTTTTTGTGTGATGTTAAATGGATGGACATGGAGAAGATTATGTTGAGTGAAATTAGCCAGAAGGAGAGAGACAGATACAGAATGCTGCATTTATTTGCATAACATAAATATATATGTACATATTATGATACCAATATCCAAGGTCAAGTGAAACATATATCAGGAGGTCTTGTCAAAGGTGGAAATTATCACAAACATGTGGGTGTCAGAGGCTAGGTAAGACAGAAAATGGAACAGAGTGCTAACAATTGTCGAGGGTACTAATGCCAACATAGAACTGAGCATTAAATAGAGGCAAAAAGATACACATGACAACCCTTTAATGTGTGTTCTGTAATCCATAGTCTGGAAGGGAAGGAAAAGAGAAAGAGAGAGAAAGGGAAAGAAATAAAGAACCTGCCATGGAGGAGGGCTGGGGGAGGGGGAAGGGAACCGGGACGTTGGTGGTGGGAGATGGGCACTGGTGGCGGGATGGGTGCTGGAACACTGTATGACCAAAACCCAAATATGAACTTTTTAATTGTATATCTTTGTAATTGTAAAAATGAAAAATTTAAAAAAAGAAAGCCAGTAGTATCTGATCTGTCTAGACATCTTTATTCTTCTTCATCTGCAAAGAATCACATAATGCAAAAAGTCATTCTTGTTTATTTTGGTGGAAATAGTGGAAGTAGTCTATCCATCATTTCAAATATTATTTCTATAGTCAAAGAAGAGTACTTTACCTCTCCAGAGGCACTTAGCGCCCATGAAGTCCATGAAGGTAGGGATGGTTTTTATCATCTCCTTTTAAGTCTTATACAGACTTGTTTATAATTTCTGTTGTTGGTTCCAACCAGTGAAGTTCATCAATCTTTACTGTTTTTTTCTTCTGTGTAAAGTAAGACAAGAAATCAGCTCCACCGGTTTTCTAGATTTAAATAGGAAGGTTTCTCTCTACATTAAAAACTGAGATGTGACGTTGGGAGCAGAGTTTTTGGAAGACAGAAAATGGAACAGGGTGCTATAATGTCGAGGGTACTAATGCCAACCTAGAACTGAGCATGAAATAGAGGCAAAAGGATTCACATGACAACCTTTTAATGTATGTTCGTAATCCATAGTCTAGAAGGAAGGAAAGAAAAAGAGAGAAAGGCAAAAATAAAGACCCTGCCATGGAGCAGGGCTGGAGCGGGAGGGAACCGGGGATGTTGTTGGTGGGAGATGGGCACTGGTGGAGGGACGGGTGCTGAAACACTGTATGACCAAAACCCAAACATGAACTTTTTAATTGTATATCTTTTTATTTGTATGGAGATGGGCACTGGTGGAGGGACGGTGCTGAAACACTGTATGACCAAAACCCAAACATGAACTTTTTAATTGTAAAAAAAAAAAACTGAGATGTGTCTGACACAAGTCACTGGAAATGGTTCGCTGTGCCTTGCCTCTCAGTGGAATGGAATGGTATAGGCAAGACGAGGTAAAGATTCAGTTTTCTTGCTGACTTAGCAATGGCATAACAATGTCTTCATTCTTTAAGTTGAGGCATGGCTCAACTTACAGGGAATTCATTTCATATTAATTAGAAGACAGTGTCCATCTAAGTTTTTTTTTTTAAGCAAAAGGAGAACTGAAGTTGAAAAAAAAAAGTTTTAAACATGGGGTGTTGATTGGTTTTTACATTTGCTATCAGGCTTAATTCTTGGTTCTAATGACAGTTTTCTGAAACCAAGGAAATTTTGATTCAACCTGTATTATCCTCTGCCCTTCCTGAGGTGCATAATCTGCTGAGTTATATATTTAAAATATGTCGAAGCATAACAGTTCACATCGGAGAGTTTGGAGAATGAAAGGTAGCTCTTTTCTGATCAGATGTCCATCATGGCACACCTAGGCTAGCAGAGTTTCTGAATAAGACATCATCTGGCTGCCCTCTGCACCCCTGATACTCTTTCTGTCTCCCAATATCTCCCGTTAGTTCTTACTTCCTTATGTTCTGGCCTACCTCTCTGGCCATCAAGGCCTTGAGTGGATTCCCTGTGGAGTCCATCAGCTTCTTTCTGTAATTAGCTTAGTGGAGCCACTGTGAAGTGATGCAAGAAGACTTGCACTTCCCCAGAGCCACACTCCTTAGTCTCACACACTTTTATCTGTTGCTCCAGGGAGCCAGATACCAGGAAACCATTATGTTAATACAGAAACAGCAGCTCTTATTTTTCAATACCACTGATACCACATGTGACCTGACATGATCTTCAGGTATAAACAAGTAGCTTACATACTTTGGGCTCTGGGGTACTGAGTTTCTTTTTTCATCTATCATTTGGGTCAAAACCAAACTTCTCAGTCATTTACTCAATACTCTTGTTTCTATCACGTCTATTGTCTGATCTGGAAGATTACTGCGACAAAAGAATATAATACTGCTTGGAGGCTTCTCACAATTTACTCTCTCTCTCTCTCTCTCTCTCTCTCTCTCTTTTTTCTTTTTGGGTCACACCCGGCAATGCTCAGGGGTTACTCCCTGTGTCTTCGCTCAGGAATTACTGGCAGTGTTCGGGGGACCATATGGGATGCTGGGGATCGAACCCGGGTTGGCTGCGTGTAAGGCAAACGCTCTCCCGCTGTGCTATCACTCCTGCCCCCCAACTCTGTTTTCAACTTTCTCTTATTTGAGTAAGCTGTTTGCATTTAACACTTGTCATTTTACCCATTTGTTACATATATCAGTTTTAATTTTTGAAATAAAACTTAATCTTTTTATTTGTTTGAAAATTATTCTTAGCCTATGTACAACTTGAAAAGATTTTGTTAAACTCCCAATGTCCTATCCGGATAAAGGTATATAATCACCTGTTTTATTCTGACTAGATTCTACACTTTTGGTTAAAGTTTTCTTTTGTTTTCTTTAACTAAAATACCAATGTGTAGATAATTTAAAATTAGACTTTTACCTTCTCCCTCTAAGTGATAGAATTAATCCATTCTAAGTCTAGCCCTCAGGAAGTCTAGAACACATCTTGAAATTAATGAAATTCCTTTTTTCCTCCATTAATAATTTGATTGCATTATAATAATTATTAGAGATTTAAAGCTAAAGAATATTTTTAGAAGCTAATATTGTATTCAGAACTGGTTGTCATAACTCATATATCTAACAACCCAGATTTTCATTTATGTGAGACTCTGTGTGTATATGAGAATGTAAGGAGTGAGAAAGCATTTGATAAGTAAATAAAGTTTTGTGTATGTTTCTTTTCTTTTTTTTTTTTGTTTTGTTTTTTGAGTTTTTGGGCCACAACCAGCTGTGCTTAGGGCTTACTCCTGGCTCGATGGTCAGGGATCACTCTTGGCACAGGACTCGGGAGACCTGTGCTGAGGATGGAACCCTAGGTTGGCAGTGTGCAGGGCAAGCTGCTCCCCCCCATACTAACTCTCTCTCCCTTGTATATGATTTTCCTTCCTTGTTTCTACCTCATTTAAAAATATGCCTTCATACATGTAATTCTGTATATCTCCTTTTTTAAAAATGTATTTTATTATACCACTGTGAGATATACAATTACAAAGATGTTCGTGTTTGGGTTTCAGTCATACAGTGGCCCAGCACCCAGCCCTCCTCTAGTGCCCATTCGTATATCTCGTTTTTAAAATGAAAATATTTTCTTCATAAACCAATTAGTTGACAGTTCTTCATTTATAAATTGAATCCTAGGGACAGATTCTTTTCTTTTTTTATTTTTTTTGTTTGTTGTTTGTTTAGATATTTTGGTTTTTTTTGGTTTTGAGCCACACCTGGCAATGCTCAGGGCTTACTCCTAGTTTTGTGCTCAGGGGTCATTCCTGGAAATATCAAGATAAGTATTTGTGTGGTTCTGGGCCTCAAACTTGGGTAAGTCATGGGCAAGACAAGTGCCCTATCCACTGTACTATTGCTCCAGCCTTACCTTCAGTCAGGTTCTTTACTCTGATTGCTCATTCAATAATTGGACATGGGCTGGAAAGAGTTGCTAGGGAGATCTTAGCTATTGAAAGAGTTTGGTTGGTGCTGGTCAGGGAAAAACTGGAAGTTTTCCAAGAACCTTTCTTGCCAGCCCTCACTAGAACATCCACTTAACACCCCACAGTATACAAAATGTGCAGAGGCAGAGTTTGGTTCTATGTTAAGCATAAAAACATATTCTTCAATACTGAGGCTGCTCTCCAGAATTCTAGGATTTCAAAACATTGGTGCTGGCCCAGAACACTCAGACAATGAAAACTGAATGCAGATACTAGATCCCAGAGAAAGTCCCCAGAGCACCTTCTATATTGTTCCCAAATAATTATTTGATTCAAACTGGGGTGTCAAGTACACATGTGTACTTGGGTACGATGTCAAATAAGGAAGATTTTTATTGGTGACACTAAAGACTTCTTGTGTGTACATATAAGTAATCTATGTAGGCTCAGTGTGTTATGGCAGGCTGCATGCTTCTCCCTCCCCCACACCCCATATGTTGTTTTCTTCCACTTTTGTCACCCAAATTCTCGGAACCTAGGTATATAGACTAATATCAGTTACTTGTAATGCTAAATCTCCAGCAAGCTATATATTTTGTAACTACAGAAATACCTCTATCAGCACCACTAAAATACTTTCAGAGGTGCAGCAGGAGGAGGGAGCATTTTGTGTTCCATTTCCTTTTGCGATTATAAAAGTGATGTGGAGCCATTTTCAAGGTTACAAAAGAAGCATCAGATCTTCTTGTTATCATCCACTCCAACAGCCTCAGGGTTATCACTGGGAAACAAGTGCTGCTTCATGCTGCTTTTCACTTCATATCATGTTTTTATACATATTAAATTTTGATCACTTGATCACTTGACATCCCGTTATTCATCGATTTGCTCAAGCGGGCACCAGTAACATTTCCATTTGACCCTATCACATGCCAATGTAGCCCAATGGCATCTGGTTGCTCCAGGAATACAAAGAGCCTCAAGACGTTCATTCAGGGTCTTGACAAAGAAGTCTGATCATCTTGTAGGTGGGCGGCCACGTGATCTTTTGACATCCCGTAGGATCCAGTCGGTAACGGCTCTAGTCCAGCGGTTGTCTCCAAATTGCATTACATGCCCAATCCATCTAATTTTAGATGCCTTGGCCAATATAAATATGAATATAAATAAAAATATAAATATAAAATATTACATTTTATATAGTTGAAATTGGACTACAAATTTTGTATTTTTTTAAAATATATGCACATACTAAGTTAAAAATTGACTCTAAGTAAGCAGTCCTCCTTTTAAGGATATTTTAAGTCAGAGGATTACACTATCTATTATATGCACTTAATAGTTTTTTGAATAATGCTAATAAATGATTTTTAATCAACTAGTGATTAGTCATACCAACCTTCTTTGTGAGAAGCACTTAAATGCTTGCCCATAAATAAAATTTCAGTGCCGATTCATTAATTTATCAATTGACAGTAATTTCATCTAATGTCCTGCCACAGTTTAGAGCAGTATATCTTAACTTTTGTTTGTCCACTAACCCCCTGAGAACTCAGTGAAAGCTATGAGTGATCTTCCCAACCAGATACGTATTCCCACCCAAAAAAAAAACCTAGTTATAATGAGTTTATTCAATTATTTTTATTGATTATTTATTCAATTATTCTGTATCAGACCTTCTGGGTTCTGCTTTGTGATATACATGTGTTACTTCATTTAGTCTTGATAGCAGCACTATAACGAATAATTAATTATTTTCATTTTGAGAATAAAGGCCTTTTAGGTTTGTTGAGGGGAACATCTGGTGAATCTCATGAGCTGCTCCTATTCCTGCACTCAGGGATCACTCCTGGAGGGGATGGCTGGTGGGTACAATGTGGAACTGGGCATTGGACAGGGATTGCAAGGACTGCATGCAAGTATTGCATGCCCCGTGCAAATCCCTGTATTATATCTCTGACCCACAGATATTGAAGTTTTAAGTAAGCTAAGCAGTTTGTCCATGCCATAGATCTAGTAACTGGGACTCAGCCTCTCATTTTATGACCCCAAAGCCCATCCTCTTCAATCATTGCACACTTACTTGATAGAAAGTTCATGATGCCCTGGTTAATGACCCCTGATTTGTTGGAATCCAAGGATTTTCATTAGTAACAAAGATTATGTATGGCTAATGAACTTGTTATTTTGGTAACTTATTTAATAAATATGAGAATTTGTTGAGCAAATGCTTTATTGAATACTTGTCCAGTTCTGTGATGTGGACTTTATCCATATCACAGAGTTTACTGTCCCTGTGGGAATATAAGATTTACAAAATACAGCAATAGAAATGAAATATGTATAACTATTTTATATTTGCTATAAATAATGCTAGATATTTCCATAAGTCACAGATGAAGAGTAAGCCTTTTACTTTGTCATCCTTTGCAATGTTCATTGTCATTTATAAGAAGAAAACAATTTAAGCTCTCTCATGGGAAATGGAAGCATTAGATGCATCATAAAAATGTGGTCTAAACTGGAAAACTGAGACCTAAAAATGTTTCGGTCAGATTCATGGTGGTTTCATCAACAGCGTCTATGAACCCCAGGTAACATGCCCAATAAGAAGATTCAATAATGTGTAGCCAGTTCCCAAGAACTCAGACTGTTTCACAGACTCATTATGCTGAGTTGTCATAGGTAAGACAATGGGACCCCTTGATAATTTCAGCCTTTTGATTTGAGTAGGAGTTCTACTGACAGAGTGATGCAACCCAACTTGCTGTCCTAGCAGCCTCACATGGCATCATCAGGTGTGCAGCCTATTGAAGCTGACTGACCAGCTGACAGTCAGGACTGCCAAAAAGTAATTTGTAGTAATAATTGAAATAACTGCTTTCTGCAGGAGGATAGTATAAGAAAATTGTGCATTTGACTTGAGCGGCTGTTATATATGAAGTTATTACAGATAATGACAGTGATCAGGTATGAAGGATGGATTATGTCAGCCTTCGTCAGGTATTTATACAGCTTTAGAGTGTTTATCTTTCAAGTCTTCAGTTATTTGGGCTTTAAATATGGTGGATTTAATTCATACATGGCATTTAAATTTCCTTCTAAAAAAGGAATAGAAATGTTAGTCTGCTAATTGTGCAATATAGTTTTATCTCCTTCCATTTATGAAAGGCATTTTTATTTGAAATGTCTGAAAGAAGCATAGTTTATATGTAGCTTTGTAGTGCAGTTATACTATATTCTTATTTGCTTAATATGTTTTTACATTTTATTTTACATAATGTTTCTATAATCCCTGAAACCCTAATTTATTAGTTATCATTAGTTTTTAAACTATATATGTATTAACTAATTTTTAACACAGTGCTATTACTGCAGTTTTCTTTTCATGTCACCCTTGTGTTTTCAGCACTTTATAGCACTGAAAACAATGCAGTTAAGCCTTATTTGGCTGTTGCCAGCTTTTTTTCACACTTGAATATATTGGCATCAAAGATTATGCATATGTGTGGTTTCCGATTAAGTGAAAATAAAAACATGATGTAGTAGGAACTAATAGATGACATAAATGGGTTGAAGCCAGAATTCTGGGCGTGAAGAGACTGGCTACCAAGTGACATAACTGTTTTACCTTTTTTATCTGATAATGATGACAGTGACTTCCCTCTGCTTCAAGCCTGATGACCAGTCTCATTGACTAAGTAGTTTCACATGCATTTGAGATTCCAGTCAGCACTCCTTATAAATTGTCCCTTTATCCTCTTTTCCTTCATAGATAGCGGTGCTGTTAGTCTATTTATTTATTCATCTATTTATTTATTTTGCATTTTAGGTCATACCCAGCAATAATCCAGGATTACTCTTGGGAAGTTAAGGGGGATCATATCGCCTATATGGGATGCTGGGATCGAACCCAGGAAGGATGAGTGCAAGACAAACACCCTACCTGATGTACTGTTGCTCTGGCCCCATGCTGTTAAACTTTTAACTGGAGAATTAAAAAAGCACAGGATAAAGGATTCCTTCCCAGAATTCCTCTGCTTTTCCATCTAAGCTAATGGAACAGAGGGAGGCTAGGTTAAAGGAAATTTTGTTGTCTCAATCTTTTTTTTTTTAAGGTAAAGTTAGAAAAATTTGGGGAGTATTTTTTTTAAATATTGAAAGTGTTAGTGTTCATGGATTCGACACACTATTGATCCTTAATAGTGTAATATTAAATAAATGCTCGAGATTAGAGGTAACTACAAGATTATCTCACCCGCACGGCAGAGCCTGGCAAGCTACCCGTGCCATAGTTGATATGCCAAATACTAGTAACAATTATAGACCTCATTCCCATGACCTGATGGAATGGTTTGAGGCTCTTTATGTTCCTGGAGCGAGCAGATGCCCTTGGGCTACACTAGCATGTGACAGGACATATGGGGATGTTACTGGTGCCCATTCGAGCAAATTGATAATCAACGGGAAGACAAGTGATACAAGTGAAGTTTTTAATATGAAGCAAGGATTTTGTAAAAATATATTCTGCCTCTGAAGTTCCTAGATGGAAAATATGTTCAAAGAACAGAAATTCCTATCATTGTGCACAGATTACCATTTGGGTTTATCCAGCTTCTAGTCAGTGGAAGAAGCAATTTTCCAGATATATGCAAATATCTTGATGGATTTCGTTTAATTTTTAAAAAGAAAAGTATGATGCCAATTCTATAATTTCTTAAATTCACTCCTAGAGAAAATAGTACTTGAATGATAACATTCCTTTCCATATTTGATTTGAGCTGACAAGTAAATGGCCACCAGACTTTTTCTTCACAGAAAGAATTCAAGACATACATAGTAATTGTCCAGCTTTTGTGTTCTCGTGTGTGTGTGTGTGTGTGTGTGTGTAGGGTGCCTAAACAAGACCTTTTGATTTCATAATAACCAGGCCTAGGGACAATAAAACTTGACATTCTTAACTGTTTCTAGTATTTATCCCTATGGCCCTATGCAGTTATCATTTTGTTAATGATGTAGAAGCCAGAGTCATAAACTGAGCATGTATCCAAGGTGCTTCTGTAAATATCAAATAGCATTCATGTGGGCTCTTTGACCTCAGATTAAATTGGGATAGAAGGAAGAAAAAAAGAATTTTCAAAAATGGAGCACAAGTCAAGGACAAAGAATACACCGAAAGGGCGAATGTGTACAGATGTCCCCTAATGTTTTGCACGAGACAATTTAGATGGGCCTTTTCATATATCAGATATTCCTTTACTCAAGAGCCAGCCAAGCACTAGATTGGGGAATACTCTGCTTTTGCTTGTGTGCCTGTGTGAGTGTGTGTGTGGTGGTGGTGGTGGGGTGGCAATAATGCACTCATGAGATAATACAAATAATTGGTGAAGGAATAATTAATGATGTGGCAGGGAATATTTTTTGATAAATGCTTGGGGAATGAGGTGACAGGCGTGAAATTAGAAAATTCCTTCAGTGATCTAAAATATAAATAGCTTTCGGAACTGAAAAGAGTTTCACAGCTGAAGATTTTATTGTGTTGAGGGGGAAAACTTTTTTTCTCTCCCCACTCCCTCCTCCTTTGCAAGTTGTTTGTCCATTCACAAAACAAATACTCTGAAGCCCAGCGCAGCTCATGGGAATAAATTTCAGGTCGAATTAGTACAGTTTCCTTGCTGTCAGGATGCTGGAATTAATGGTGTTTTGATGACATGAATTTTGAAGGGCAAACAAAGAGGCTGAAGGGAGAGAGACATGACTCCTTAGAAGCTTGGTCCTCCTCTCCCCCAGCCTCTCTTGTCTTCCCTGTCATCCGTCTGCCAATCTCCCTGTCCATGGTTAGTTAAAGGCGCTTTTTATCCTCTTTTCTTTCCCACAGAGTTTGCCAGATCCGGCCCGGTGCCTGGGTTCCAGGAGGACACGCTGCAGTTGGCCTTCATCGACTTGAGACAAGTAAGTCTTTGTGTTTTTGTTTTTTGTTTTTCTTTTTAAGATGTGTGACTGAAGACCATCAGGTCTTAAGGAAAAGGGGAGGGGAGGGGATTGGCGTTGGCGATTCACATTGGAGACCTAAGATTTTTTTCCCTGTGTTTGAGGCCACCTCTTTTATTTAGCTATCTGGGCTCCTTAGCTATGGCGGAGTTAAAGGTTTTGTGGGTAGAAGGGAAGGCAGGAGGTGGGAGGAGGGACCCAGAGAGTAGAGGGACTCAAGTGACCCTCAAGTGATGTGACCCATTGTGCTGGAGTTGGCTTCTGCAGACACAGCAAAAGATAACTCAGCAAACCCATGCTAAGCAGGTGCACTGAAGCAGAGACTGCTGCCTGGAGAACTTTTGTTTGGCGATAATGAGGGCAACAACGTTCAGGAAAAGATGAAATATTTTACATTCTGGATTGTTGGCTTGGTGTGTTGACTTTTTTCTTTTTGCTCTTACTCTTCCCGTCTCTTCCTTTGTAGAATGTGGTCAGCCATGAGTGACTAAGTGACCATTTTTGAGATGCGGCGTAGGCCCTGACCACTTGTGCTAACCTGGCAGGCAATGCTATTAAGGTGTGTGAGGAAAACCAGTATTTAGGCATACCTGACCTCTGTGAGCCTGTCCGATAGAAAGAGACCTTCCATGGCGTTGTTTCCTGCCGAATGAAATGAGTGGGTTGGTAGGCCTTGGTGACTTGGGTACAGAGAAGCTGGATGGGCAGGTGGGGGGTCAAAAGAGAGAGAGAGAGAGAGTTACTGGGCTCTGTCATCTCTTCACGCTGAAGATGGATGGGGTTGGATAAAAAGTGTGAATGAAGTAAGAATCAATGACTGATGCTTCTCTCCTATTAAAACAATCTTTTTTTTTTTTTGTCTGTTTTTAAAAAGGGGCTTGCTTTGTTTCTCCTGCCATAATGATGCAGTGCCTCTTGTTTTCAGAGCTGACATAGTTTGCATTCTGAAAACTTTTAGATGCCCAGGGTATTTCTTAAAGCTGTAGGACCCCTTGTATTGGTAGTTTCCTTACCACTGTGACTCGATTCATGCTGGAACAGCTTTGAACCCATAATGGATGGCCTGAGCTACCCTTGAATCCTTGTAGATGGGTGGTGTAATCTGTCATCTAATGACAATTCTGGAAAGCCTTGTTAAGCAGAAAACAGAAAATTGTGTTTCTATAGACCCGCCAAAGTTTGAGGATTCAGGCCGCGTCCCAGAAACGTGTGTCAACTTAATATTTAGGGGCGAAGTGAGGGTTCTCTTACACATAAAGGCTTTCCCAGCATGATCACAAATGGGGCTGAGTGTCTGTCCACGCAAAACACCTTCCACTGATAGATTTAACAACTCATCTGAGATGTTCAGATTTTAATCTCTTGACTGATTGATCTGAGGTGCAGAAACATAAGATTTTTTGTGCCAGTGTTTTGTAGGGTGGAATATAAATTTCACTGGAGAAACCCACTCAAGGGAGAAATACCTCCCTTCTCACAGTCATGCGAAGGAAGGATGCTTATTCTCTTGAGTTTGTGATTTTGGTCCCTATGGAAAGTAGCGAGTGTTCACAGAAAAATGAATATGCTAGTAAACACAACCAAAATAAGGCAGGTCTGAGCTGAGGGTGAATGTTCAAGTACTTGTGAGCTCCAGTGGGTATTGTCGTCCATGCCTTTGTTCCTATTTTCTATTATAGTTCTATTTCAGACTTCCTTTAAGAAGTAGCAACTAAACTCTAAACACTTCCTCATAATGAAAGAGTATGCGTTCTCCTATTATCACCTAATTGCTCTTTATATCTATCTCTGTTAAAGCTGTTTAAAGTTCCCAACATTGATAGCTTAGAAAGCATTTCTAGTGCATCGTGAGTAAGTAGCTCATTATTAGCAATAATTAGGTTGAATTATTGTAAAACAAAAGAGGAAGAAGTTATCCTCCCATATCCTATGCTAATTTACCTCTTTGCGGTTCACCTTAGCCATTCTCATAACTTATTTAAAAATGAGACTTTTTTTTTTTTTAAAGGAGGCTTTTTCTGAACCATAAAGATGCTCAAACAAAGATTACAATCCTGAGAATTCTGTTTCCAGTGGAAATAACTTGATCTCAGCTTAAATTTGATGAATGTTCCTAAATTTTGTTGTCTGCTCGCATATATTATTGAATTCTAAAATAAAATTAGTGGAACTTCCGGTTTGTAAGCTAACCTTAGAACCTTCAGCTTGATATTTGATACCCTGTGTGATACTCCAGTATATGTTTAAATATTCTTACAAAGAAGTTTTTTTTTTTGCCCCAAAGTACCAAGTTCCATTCTAAAAAAATCTGATTATTTAAAAATATATTTTAAGTTGTCTAAAATCTGCTTCCCTTGACTCCACCTTTTCATGAGCATACCCCCCAATTTGTAGTGTTCTTTCTGCTCTTGGTTTATTGAGCTTCCTGCTGGAGTCAAGCACTCACATGTAGCATTTTTAACTTTTTCTCATTGTCTTTATATGGTTCATTTTATGGACCAAAACTGCAGACTTAAGTTTCTTTGATTTATGTTTTTCTTTTCAACATGTTATTAACAACACAGACTTTTAATATTATAGTCTGTCTGAACTTTTTTAGGGCATTAATTAGTTATTCAGTTTATTTACTAATTTCTTCATTACATCCTTTATAAAGTAAGTTATAAATAACAGGATTAACTAAGAATGACAAGTTAAAGAAGAGATTAAAGTTAAGGCAAGTTCTGGTAGTATACACCTATTCAAGCAAGGGATAAGTATCCCCAGCGCGGTGCAAGCAGGATATTCTTTTACTGTCATCAAATCTATTTGACTCACTGGTTTATGAATACATGCATGCTGCTCCTGTCTTCATGTTCTCTTGATTTTAGAGTGTTTCAGACACTATCCATTGAGTGATAATTTTTTAAAACATTCAAAACATGAAATATTTTATGAAATCCTCTTTGTGTAGACTGTAATAGTGGTGTCATTTATAAGCTATAAAATTTCATTAGGAAGTATATTAGATGTGGTATCAAAACTATTCATCCTTTTCACCTGTCCTGTCTAGTCTAAGTTTCCTGTGTCTTAAGAAAAAGAGTGAAATGACATTTTGAATATGTGGGCTTTCATGTTATTTTACATTTGTAGAGCACTTCACAGTTAAAGCACATTTACATGCATATCTCATTTGTCAGATTTCTAGGTTGAGAAAACCTGCAGTTAATTTTGTGACTCCATACAAATTAGAATCTCCCTTTTTAACTGCTTTATACTTTATTTGTAAGTTCATACAAATAGGATTACAGTAAAACTTAAGTTCTGACTTATTAGCTGTTTTGAAATGGCATCTATACTCCAAATAATAATTACTGGCCTTTCAGGTTTCATAGTGAAAGTTGCAATATAAGGGCCCTTAGTAGATTCTCAGTAGTTATTAGTTTATTCAACAGTACTATTGAGTAAATAATGTATATGAATGCTGGAATTTCATCACAGTGAATATAATACATCTGTACCCAAGGAGTAAAAGAGGTGGTCAGAAATTATTTTTGTATTCTAATGCACAAGATACTGTGATAAGCAGTACAATGAATGAAAGGACCCACTGTGTACATTCTCATTATTTAGGCAGCTTTTGCTGTAGAGCAGATCACTCCAACATGTGTTGGCTTAAAACAAGAACCATTGGCGTAGGTCAAGTTTGCACAGATTGTCAATTCAGGATTGGTCCATTCACACTTTGAGATCAGCTTCTGGGTTGTCTTGGCACTGCCTTGTCTAAAATGCCTTAGCTTGGCTGATTTTCTAAGCTCCAGGTGCTCTCTCATCTACCAAGAGCCTCACCTAGGTTGACTCACATGGCATCTTGGCATACTTCCAGGAGAGCTAAAGGAAGCATGCAACCCCCTCGAGGTCCACACTGGGAACTAGCAAACATCACCTCTACTACGTTTTTTGACTGAGTATAGCTATTCACCAAACGCCATCTTGTATTCTATATCGTATATTTGACTTTTATATAATTGTCACAAAGCAAGCAACACAAATCAAGACCCAGGTTGTATTTATCGCTAGAAAAAAAAATAAGGTGGTGTAGAGCAGGAAGGGTCTTGGTGGGCCTAAGTACCTAAGCATTTCATGGAAAGAGAAAGAGTTATACTAAAAGAATTTGGACTTGGATGCCAGCAGGAAGTATTTCAAGCATAAAAAATAGCAAGTTTTTAGTAATGTTTTAAAATGTGTATATATTTGTGTATCTTGGGTTTATTTCCTCTTTCAGTTATTAGGCTAATCTCAATAATGATAAATTCATTCTTATTTATCTTTACTGATCCTTTTCCTCATGACCCTCTTTTTCTGTTTTATGTTTTATACCGCTCCTCATCAAATGCTTCATTTTGTGGCCAGCTGTGACATTTCACATTTGTCCTATTCACATTCGGTATAAGGGAAGTCTTAACTTCCTCAGGTAATTTTAACATGATTTCTTTAATTCATGTTCGTTTTATGTTTGACCAACAGGAAAAGGTTTTACTGTTATCTTTAGTAACATGACATTATTTTCTGTTCCTTCGCCCAAACTGTTAGTACTTCCGATACACGTAAGCTTTATAAACTGAATGAACAAAGGGTGTGACATTGCGTCAGATCTCCTGAATGGAGTTTGTTGGCAACGACTCTTATACAGCAAAGCTATCCCAAGATATCTATAGCTTTTTTTTAGATTGAGCTGGTGACATTCCCTCTAGGCCAGTTATTCCCCAATTTCTAAAGCTTTTAGTCTAAAGTAAACACGGTGCATTTCCATTGCAGGTACTTCACTTACCTTAAAAACAACTATAGAACCTAAGAGAAACAATTGTATATCTCTTTGGAAATGTTGAACAAATTCAGATGCTATTTCTGTTAGAGGTATATTATAAGAAAATTAACACTGTCAGTTAGTTATTGCCAGGAAGCAAAACCTAGTAGCAACTCAAATACTCAAATCTTAATTATGTAGGACTTCTTCACTTATTTCTCAATCTATCTTTATCCTGATTAATGAGGGTTTGATTTTTTATAAACCAATTTCCTTCCTTTCTCTTTGGTCCTGTCGTCAAGTCTGATGACCCAAGAGTATCATAAAGAGGAACTTTTCTTTGTCTATGGTTGTCTTATTGGGGCAGGGGAGAATTAATTTTGTTTAAAATTAATGTCTGTGACATTTTAGTTTTTAGGGAACTTTGTTCAAAAGCTAGCTTTTTTTTTTTTTTTGCAGCATTTAAAAGACTGATGTTTGATGGTAGTTCTTTTTCTGTCTTTAACTCTGACCAGTCTAATCAGCTAAGAGAACACAGAGGAAATTGGGGTGGGAATGAAGCAGGCACACATCTTAAAAAGACCCAAAGGGTCATATTCTATTTTTCAACACCACTATTTCACTGAATTTCACAGAAAGAAAGCTATCTCCAGCATGTACTTTTTTTCTTATAGTCCTTAACCTGCTGGAATGTAACTTGAGGTCTTTAGAGGTGTGACTTGTAATTTTCCTAAGTATCTAGTGAACAATTACTGAAGAATCCTGGTAGAAAAGATGGGTGGTATGGGATTATGTGGGAAGGGGTCTTTTTTATGAAAGTATCTCCTTGATGAGGGAAACATCAGTGGTATATAAACATAGCAGTGAAGTGTATGCTCAATGGCATACATGGAAATACTCTCAAGTGTCAACCGTCCAATGTGTCTGACCTTGAACAATGACTTTTAAAACTGGGAATCATCTGTCCCACAGTCAGAAATCAAAAGCTTGGTAGCTCATAGAATCGTAAGATTGAGCTACAACTGAGGTGGGTTTGGGGATTGCAAAGACTAGTTTAAAGCCACACTGCTTCATTGTTTTAGAAATGATTATCTGGACTTCTGATATGGTAGCATGCATTTGTAATTTTAAAAATGAAACCCAGAGCCATCAAATCCCAAAGGCCTTTTGTTATTAGAAAAACATGTAGAAATATGTCAGATCATCTACACAGATGACTCTCTGCTGATATTAAAAAGTTCCTGCAGACTTTAGCCCATGTTTTGTCATAGGCAAAGGAAGTACTTAGATCTTCCATATATAGAGAACATTTATTCATCTGACAGACACTTTACCTAGCACTGTCATAGGCATTGTGTTATAGATGATAGTATAGAAAATATAACATGGTAGTATAGAAAATATGCATAGTATAGAAAATATACTGTTTGTAGTATAGATAGTATGGAAAATATAAATATAAATTTTCCCATCCTAAAAGGCAGTTAGGCAGTTCCTGTGTTATATATGAATATGAAGCATGCCTTTTCAAAATTCTGCTTTTCACAGAATCTCTCTTCAGTGGCCCTGGTATTTCAAGAGGATGCCATTTTGTCTGGGTTTTATTTTCCCCCCCATTGATGTTGTGTTATTCCACTTTAGGGAAAGCTTTAGAGTTTTCTGGTAAGATCCTCAGGGCAAGGATAAATATTCTGTACAGTGTTAACTCTTAACTATAGAGAGTTGACACCCTAACACAAATCAAACAGCTAATTTGAAATGCTCCAAAAAGTGGTTCTTTTGGTTTTTTTGAAAGCAGCGTTTTCCTCTTAGTTGAGAAAATTGTTTTATACAAGTTATTTTGACACACCGTAACCTAAGTAATGTCTATAGCCTCAAAGGAAGCTCTGGCAGATAACCATTCTTATTTCCAAGGAGATGAGAGCTACCACCTTTCAGTCTGGTTCATAGAGAGCAATTTATAGTATAATATTACTGAGAATAGACTTTATTGAGCTAGACCTGCTAGACCTCTGACCTTAACAATGCTCAAGGCTGCAAGAGCCATGCATTCAGGTGATGAAGGTCTTTAGCTACTGGGGGTTTATTAAAGCCTTTTAAAACCAGATTGACTCCTTACTGCAAGTATGACATTAGGAACTATAATCGTTATGGAAAATTAATAAAAGGAAATTTCCAATAATACATAACTTAATCTGGGGCTACTGAATGTCCATGGTTGGTTGGAGAAGGGTCTATTCTAGAACTTGTGCGACTTTGTCTCACCTTACACCAGTTTGTTGGCTGGGAAGGAGGGAACACAGAAATCTGTCTGTGAGCTATTTCTTTTATTAATTGTAGAATCCGTTTTTCTCTACAGCAAGATCCTATCAAATAACATTTAAGCAGAATACAACAGTTTGGTATTGAAAATCATGTAAGATGATGGGCAAGTGACATCAGAGTGAGTTGGGAAGGCTTTTTTTCTCTTCATCTTCCTCTCACTATGGAAAGAACTTGGCATCTCAAAGGTTGAATTCTTTTTTGAGGGGAAGGGATCACACCTGGCAATGCTCAGGGGGTTACTCCTGGCTCTGCACTCAGGAATTACTCCTGGCAGTGCTCAGGGGGCCAAATGGAATGCCAGAAATCAAATCCAGTCAGCCAAATGCAAGGCAAATGCCCTACCTGCTATGCTATTGCTCTGGCCCCAAAGGTTGAATTCTTAAAGAGTTCGTAGAATTGTTTTGAAGTCTGGGAATCAAAGGATTTAGAACAAGGATTAGTGAATGCTGAACACCTTAAATCCAATGTAGTATTAGATGAGGTAAACTCCTTATAGACATTTTAGCTGGTAGTAGGAATAATAAGTTCTATTTGTAGGACTTTTCTATTTCCGGGACTTTGCTTTCTGCAAAGAGGAAGCACATCATTTAGCAGAAGGTGGGCAGCAGACACTTGGCTATTTGCATACCTTTGCTTGGTGCAGAGAGGCTTCTTAGGCCTCACTGGGGACTCTCTAAACAGTGTGTGTGTGTGTGTGTGTGTGTGTGTGTGTGTGTGTGTGTAAAAGCTGACTCATGAATAAAAGACACTGTGAATCCTGTTCGTTTCCCCCCCAAATTTTATTTTATTAATGTACTGTGAGTTACAAAGTTATTCATGGTTGGGTTTTTCCACTTGTAATGTTCCAACACCAATCCTGCCACCAGTGTCAACTTCCATCCACCAATATTCCCGGGTTCCCTCTCCTATACCCCCTCTCCTGCCCTAGCCCCACTTGCCATCTTGACAGGCATCTTTTATGTTTGATCATTAAAATTTGGTCTCGCGATTTCAGTGTTGTTGACTCTGTGGCTTGAATGTCCTGTCAGGATTCTTAAGCTGTATTAATTGCAGTGCTACAGAGACCAGCAGTAGATGCAGATCCTTCAGTTAACAGCAGTTGTAGACAGTCTTTTGGCATGCTTTCCCATGAATAATACAATTGGGTTTGGCATTTGACTCTTGGATCTCCCAGGCTAACATTATCCATTGCTAGCCATCAATCTGTATGCAGTCTGGGCAGTGTTAGAGTTCGTATGTCCAGTGTTTCCTACTTTTGGCCTAAAAGGACTGTTAGAATACAAAAGAAACTTGCCATCAGGTGCTAGAAGTCTAAGGCACACCTTTCTAGAAGGAAATGTAGTCCACATTTAAAAAAAAAAAGCAACCCAAACAAACAAACAAAAAAACACTCTGTAATTTGTTGGTTGGTTTGGTTTAGTTTGGGGTCCAACCAAAAACAATGGTTTGTTCGTTTGGGCTCTGTGCTCAGGGATCACTCCTGAGGGGACTCGGAGAACCATATGTGGTGCTGGGGATTCAAACCTGGTTCAGCTGCAAGTAGAGCAAGTACCTTACCTGCTCTACTGTCTTTTCTGTCTCCGACAGCTGTGACTTTCCATATGCTCCTGGTGGCAGCCTCACTCTAGCTCCCTTCTAACAAATCTGTGTTCAGTGACTAGACTTTTATTCTAACATTAGCTCTTGTGGGAAGAGCTAATAAGTAGTGCATAGGAAGTCACTTGGAAACATTGTCCATGGTTCTTAGATAGTGTTGGTGATTCTCTCATGGTTGATTATATGAGAGCGAGGTCATTTATGAGGTAGCAGCTGTGGACCTCTCTTTCTCCCAATGAGTCGAGCCTCAGACACTCAAATGGTTTCCCCTCACTGCAACTGTAAAGCTTGAAGATACATACCCACGAATCTGGACATCTTAGACAAGCACATCTTTGGGAGAAAGGCCAGGAGCGTCAACACCAATGAGTTTCCCGGGATTAGCGGTGGTATCTGAGCCTGTACTGCTGCTGAATTTAAGCCTGCTTTGTTCTTAGTACAAATCTCGTCTCTGCTACCCACAATGCCCAGTATCCTGCTTGAGTCAGGCTTTTCAAAAATTTCTACTCAGAACTTATTTTGGCCCAAGGCATTCTTTTATGTTTTGGTATATATGTGTACAAAGTAGATATACAAATGAAACTGTTACTGGGAACACATCCTACAAAAATTTTTTTAAAAAGTTACATGACTTCACATAGGATTGTGAGCCATTGTTTTTAGAGGCTTGGTACCAGTGGACTTCTAGCCAAGAGAAGGGGCAGCAGAGCCAGACCTTAGAACTCATTTCTAACCACTGTGTCCTACAGATGGCCGCTGGAGGGCAGCAGAGTGAGAACAAAGGGGCAGGATTTAGGGAAGTGGGGGATAATTCAGTTGGCAAAAAAGGACCCCCCCTCCCCCCGTCCCATCCCTCCCCCACCAGCTTAAGCTATTTAGCTTCCTGGGAATCACAGATATAAGCATAGTTCTCTAGGGAATAAAGACCAATAGGAACATCTACAACCTTGATCAAAAAGTTAAAACTCTCTAGGCTAATTCAAAGACCTGGAATGTGTGTGTGTGTGTGTGTGTGTGTGTGTGTGTGTGTGTGTGTGTGAAGAGCTAGCTAATGCTGACTATGGAGGGAGAATCTGTGAAATCAGGGGGACCAAAAGGACAATCTGAAATGCCATGTACAAGAGCACAAATAAATACAGATTAGGAACCAAATGAAAGAAAGAAGTATACTTAGAGCAGGCTAGAGTCAGTAAAGGAAGCAGGAGAGATTGACTTTTTCCAGAGGCAACTATCCAATTCCTAAGAAAGGAGACTTTTCATATAGTAAGCAGAGAGCTTGTAAGGGACCAGTTTGGGTGCAAAGTAACCAGTCATATATTTGGGATTCTTCTCTCTCTGTGATTCCTCCCTGATGTGCCAGGATCACGTCTTTCTTGGTCTTTCTCCATTTCAGCAGCAAATAACTTATTGAGATGTGGAAACAGAGGTGATACAGTATTCTAAGATGTTGTATTCTAAAATGCCTGTAGTATTTTTATATATGAAATAAAATGAAACTTGGGTATAAAACCTTTTTTGATATCATTGGTGAAAGAACACCTCATTTTCCTAGAGTACATCGTTTGTTCCCTTTTTATATTTCAGACTTTCATTTACTAAGACCTTCCAGTGGAAACAAAAAGCCAGCTGTGCTATCTGGTGGCATAGGCAAGATCTCAGTCAGTCTAGGGACTGGAGAGCTCTTGTCTGTAGGTAGCAGAGAACAGTTCAGACATCTCTTCTAAATGCTGAATATTTTGAAGTTTTCCAAAGCTCTTAAATGGAGAGAAAGAAGCTCTTGTCTGGTTCCTTAAACTTCTACACTCTCTCTTCTTTATTGTTCCCTTCAAACATCAGGAAAATGACACTCCCTGACCTACAAATTCTACGTGCATGGACTTAGGGTATCATAGTAATGAATGCATTTGGGAAGTCCTGGCTTATTAGTGGTGACAAATTATTTGACATCCCTAAGAGTTCCCTACTGTCTGTGTCAAATACCAAGTAGTATGACTACATTAATTTATTTGATTCTTATTCCAAAACTTTAAGAATAAAATTGTAGTCTCATTTTAATAATCACAAGAATAGGTTATTTTAAAATTTTTATTTCTATAGGCAAATATCTGTCCCAAACATGTTTGTTCATAAATTTATTATCACAAATGTAATAAGTGAATAACTAAATAAATTATGGCATATCCCTATAGGAAATAGGACTCAGTAAAAATCAATGAACAATTGCTACATAAAATTACAGAATTTATATAAAATTCTCTAAAATGTAAATTAATCTAGAGTTACTAAAGTCTAGTTGTTTGGGGCTGAGGGGTCCAGTTTGACTACAAAGGAATATAGGGCAGTTCCTGGGTTAATAGAAATGTTCTTTGTTACCTAGATGTATATATTTGTAAGACTGATGGAACTGTTCCATTTTTTTAAAAAAAAGATAGATTTTATTTTATATAAATTATATTAGAATTTATAGCAAATTGATGAACAACAGGAAGACAAGTGATACAAGTGAAGTGATTAGAATTAAATCAATTAAAAATTAACTGCTTTGGGCCGGGCGATAGCCCAGCGGGTAGGGCGTTTGCCTGGCAATCTATAGACCCATGCCCATGACCTGATGGAATCGTTCCTGAGGCCCTTATGAACCGGTACCCAGAGCAAATGAGCATGGGAGACAGGATACTACAAAATGAGCGGGCGACGATAGCCCATTAGGGTCTCCCCGAGCAACGCCAGGAGTAATTCTGAGTGCAGAGCCAGGGAGAAACCCCTGAGCATTGCCAGGTGTGGCCAAAAAAATAAAAATAAAAAGCAAGAAAATATGAGTCTTATTTTAGGGGGTCTATAACTTGACCTGATGGAATGGTTTGAGGCTCTTTATGTTCCTGGAGCAAGCAGGTGCCCTTGGGCTCTACTTGCATGAGACAGGTCATATGGAGATGTTACTGGTGCTCGCTCGAGCAAATCGAAGATGAATGGGAAGACAGTGACAGTGATGATTTTAGGGGGGACATTTTCACCCCCACCACTTAAAATAAATGTAAATTCTTTATGACCATCTTCAGTTGAGAAATTATTTTTTAATTCTTAATTTGTTTGGATTTCTATTATGAGTAGCACACCAGTTTTATATCCTATTATTTAGTTATTATTTGTATGTGAGTGATTTTTAATATTGTATTATTATACTTAAATTGTAATACATGTGCTCATACCCTGCACTTTTAAAATATCTAATATCCTGCTTAAGGTCATTTCTTTGTGTAAGAGTCACAAAAACATTTTTATGACTTTTAAATGCTGTTAGTTCTTATAACAAAGAATGATAATTACTAAGAAGTACTCCTAGCAGTGTGTTCATCTACCTATTTCATGATAACCTCACCAGCACCTTCTGTAATTTGTTTATGTTAAATTTTTATTACTTTAAAAGATGGTGTAAGATGGTGGTCTTGGTCTTTTAATTCCACATATTCTTATGCTGTGCATCAATATTAAGTGACCCGTGAACACCAGTAAGGGCACAGATATAAGAATGTCTAACTTGATGGGGCCGGAGCGATAGCCCAGCGGGTAGGGCGTTTGCCTTGCACTGCAGCCGGCCTGTGCCGGCCCGGGTTCGATCCCGGCATCCCATATGGTCCCCCGAGCACAGCCAGGAGTAGTTCCTGAGTGCAGAGCCAGGAGTAACCCCTGAGCGTCGCCGGGTGTGACCCAAAAAAGAAAAAAAAAAGAATGTCTAACTTGAAATCTGATTTGATACATCTCTAATTTCACTTGTATCACTTGTCTTCCCCTTGTTCATTGATTTGCTTGAGCAGGCACCAGTAACATCTCCATTCGTTGGGAATGAGGTCCATTATTGTTACTGTTTTGGGCATATCGAATACACCACGGGTAGCTTACCAGGCTCTGCCGTGGCTCTGGGTTCATTTAACTTTAATTTATTACCGTCTTATTAAAAAATCAAGACTAATACCTTTAAAGAGTTAACCACTGGTGAAAAGTGGCATGTGATTTTGTATGAAATGAAGCACCAGCAAGCATTGTAGGTATTTGAGACCAGAACGCATTTTTGTTCATTTACAAGCACCAATTCTTACCTTTGAGTTGCTTTTTATGAATGAATTAGGGACTAATTATGTGCTTTAGTTTTATTTTGGTTGTTTGATTCTTATAAAAGCATTTTGTCAACAAAACTTGGAAGATTCACTATGGTATCTGAATATTATGGTCATCATGGGAAATCTAATTCTATATTCATAATAAAAACAATTGAGCCTATTTCTTGGGTCCTGTGTTATTACCAAAAAGAGCAAAATAGCATGCTCTTGGCCAAAAAAAAAGTTAAGGTATAACTTGTTTATTTTTTCATCCTGTGCTTAAAACATGCTTCAAAGACTTAATCTGAGAATCGAGGTGTTCATGTAAATTGAACATCAATCAACCAGAAGGAAGCCTTCCAAATTCTTTCCAGAATGCTGATGCTTTAGGCCTGATTAAGATAAGCTCAGATTCTATACAGTGTTTCTATGGCCGTCTCTTAGACCACTGTGGAATAGTATGTAGTTTTCAGTAATTTAAAACTTGGAGAGAATATGGGAAGAGAGATTCTCAGAAGCTACTGGCACACTAAGCTTATTGAGAAAACTATCTTAGGCAATAATAGGTTGACAACAACATTGAAAATGGAATCATGTCATGAGGTGACGAGAGATGTTAAGTATTCTTTTTAAATTTAGTCTCTCAATTAGTACAGTTTTGGGGCATGTATCTAGTATATGTGTTTATATCCATGCATAATACTTTGTTCTAAACCATAACCACAGTCATATGATGCTCTTAATTTTCTTTCCCTGCAAACTTTGATAGAAATCATTAAAAGAGAGAAGCCTTTTTCCATGTGTTTTCTCTGGGGTACCATTTTCCTATGTCTGTATTTCTGTAAGTGTGGACATGATGTTTTCACTGCCTTCTTTGCACTGATAGTGAAACAGACAAGTTCATTTCTTTGGTGGGAAGTTATGATGTATTTTAGGGATGGAAATGGCCATGTTCCTGGACCTTTCTATTCTGTTAAGTATGAAACTGTTCTTGTTTATTTTTATCTGTTAGGCTCTGGTATTAGGGATCTTTTACTTATTTGCTTTCTTCTGCCCCTTTCTATAGTTTTAAAAAACATAATTATGATTGTGATGTGTGTCTGCTAAAGAATTTGATGTCCAAAATTTTTTGCAAATTACCATGACATGGATGACACTAGAGTGTATCGGTCTAATTGAAATCTGTCAGAAACAAATAGATAGACACAGGCTGGTCTCACACATAGGTGGAATTTAAAGATGCAAGTCGGGGAACAACAAATGACCATATGTATTTGCAAAACAGGTTACAGAACTGTTTTTTTTTTCTTTTTGGGTCACACCTGGAGACAGGGGTTGTTCCTGGCTCTGCACTCAGGAATTACTCTTGGCGGTGCTCAGGGGACCATATGGGATGCCGGAGATCAAACCTGGGCCGGCAGAGGCCGGCTGCGTGCAAGGCAAGCGCCCTACCCGCTGGGCTATCGCTCCAGCCCCACAAAACTGGTTTGTAGAGTGAGGGTGGCATGGCTTGAAAGGGGCTTTTGGGATCCTGGTGGAAAAAAGAGGATTTTCTGGTGATGGGTTTAATATTGCGATCACCTCTGCATGAAACCAGCTTTAACTAACCGTATTGTAAACCAGAGTACATAATAAAGATTTTAAAAATGTATATATCTATTATCCAAAGAACAAAGGGCATTCTCCTAGTAGTGAGTCTGATCCCGGATTTCTTTCTACTGTCATTTTCCTGTCACTCTTCTGCATTTAAGCTCTACCAGGACCATGTTTAACACTTCTCTTATCCCTAAAGATCCCCAAACTTTGTAAGCTTTAGGCCCCCTTGGCTGATCACAAAGTGTTCTCTTGATAGAATGACAGACTCCTTCCTCTTCTTCCCAGCTAGGCTCAAATGTCATCTCCTTTATAAATCCTTTCCAGCTTCCTCAGGAAGATTAATTGTTCCCCCTTTGGATGTCTGACATTTTGTATGTCCCTTCATTAGAAATTCTCTTGTAATTACATGTTTAATCATCTGCCGTATTCTTTAGATTCTTAGCTCACCAAGAATATATTTCCTTGGATTGTCCCATTCCCCAGTGAGCAACATAGTTCCTGCTAGATATTATATTCTCAGAACTGCTTGCTGAATGTTTGGACTTATAATTATTTAGCAACATTTCAGATGTACATAGAATTAGATTGAATTTATAAATAATATATGTACTCAAATGCAAAATGATATTTATATAAGTAAGTGGCATGTATCATTTTCTTCCTACTGTGGGCTTTGAGTGTTAACTTTTCTTATTCTTATGAAGTACGGAGGTCACAGCCCGGAGAAAGGCTGGACCAGAAATGGAGAAAGGAAACTGAACTGGTAGTCCTGGGACCTAACACAGGAGAACTATCTGTAGTGAGAGCTCGAGAAGGCAATCTCAGAGCAGCAGGCTGGGGCATGCTGAAAAGAAAATTCATAGTTCTTCACCTTGATAAATGATTCTTATATTTCTCAGTTCTTCCTATCTTAGAGAGCACCTGGATTCAAGTGCCAGGTGTTAGCCTTTCTAGTTCTAGTCCCATATGTGGGTGATTTTTTTTCTCAATGAAAATGAAAATGTATCCTTGAAATATGTCCAGAATTTCATCTTTGTCATATCCCTTTGAGATATATGTGGCCCGTAACCAAACTCCAAAATTAGACCAAAATGTCAATCCAAACTCTGAAACAAATTCAAGATGCTGAAATCTTTCTAGGAATGACTTCTGGTGTAGTTTACAAATAATTCCTGCTCACGCAGTGAGGAATTTTGAATGAAAGTTATTAATGTGTTGGCAATGTAATATCACCTACTACTCCATACCAGAAATAATATGTATCTTCATCACGGAAAATAATAAAGGAAATCTAACTTACTTTATTCTAGTATATCTTAAAATGTTCTGAAACTGGGTTCCTGATTTCCCATTCTCCCCCCATTAAATTTTCTTTTTTCTGTAATTCTCATCTCAATTAATGGTAATTCTGTTATTTTGTTGTTGTTGAAATAGAAAACATGGATTTATCTTCACTCTTCTTTCTGCTACAACTTAAGTATGTTGAATACTACAATCTGTACTAAGTTGTGTTTTTTCTCTCCCTTCAGACATATAACTACTAATTTTATAACATTTATAGCTGTTAATCTTATTATTATTCAAGTAATTATTTTCATTGTATTCCTGCAATATCTTGTTTTGTTTTATTTGGGAGGACACAGCTGGCAGTGTCCAGGACTTTTCTCTAGCTCTCCACTCAGGGATCACTCCTGGGGAGTCAGAGGACCATATGAGGTGCTGGGGACCAAACCAGGGTTGGCTACAGGCAAGGCAATCATCTTACCCACTGGACTATCTCTTCAACCCCTTCTTGTCGTTTTGATTAGCATCCCCATGATAATCAATGACAATGGGCAATGTTTCAGATGTCTACTAATGTTTTTAATAAAGAAAAATAAAACTAACATTTAACAGATGGTCATAGTTGAATATTATAATTAAAATCACAAATTTATGGACCAGATGTAAAGACACAAGTTTATATATACAGATATATGTAATTACAACCAAATAATGTTTATAAAAATATCAGAAAATGGAATGTCTACAATGTTACGATTATAAAACTATATTTTTATAATTATAAAGATAGGAAACACTTGTTGATTTGGGGAGTTGCTTAAGTGAAATTACTTATGTTTCTTGAACTCAGTTGAATCAACTATGAAATTAAGATTTTTTAATTGTAAAGGATTAAAATTTTTTTTCAGTTCTGATCGATGATTTATTTGGCTTCTTTTTTTTTGTAAGTGGACAGTATATGTGAATATAATTTGGGATGTACCTTTTCTGAGTTATCCTGTCTTGGGAAATAAGTATTTACCCCTTCTTTCAACTGGGCTTACTCTCTCCCAACAGGGAAAACGTGTTCAACAGGTTAAATGGGATTTTAAGGACTCCCATGCTCTTTGCTCCCCCTTTTAGAATAGGAGAACAAGACAGTAGTCCACGGCCATGTGCTGCATAAATAAGAACAGAGATTTTATTCATGCTGAGCCCTGGAGGTTATCTTACTGACTTTTTGAGACAGCTTGAATCTAGTTAGTTATTCATAGTTTTAACAAACTTAAATAATTTTAATAATTAGCAAGGTAAATATAAACAGTAGCAAGAAATGGAAAATAGGTAAATAGTGGTTTCCTAAAATATGAAGAAGCATAAGAATATAATGAAACCTACTATTTATCATCTAGTTATTTGATAGAGAACATTAGGGGCAAATTATGTAACTATGCTATGTTACAGTATTCTGGACACATCTTATAAATTATTATTATGCTTGATATATATATATTAGCATTATAATCAATGTAATCTTCAATCTGAAATGGACAATTTTACTATCAAATTTTAGTATTCATAACAACCAAGACAAATCTTTAAACCTTTTTTTCACAAGACTCAGAGTCAGCAACTGGATAAGCATTGCAATAGGTCAAACATTGGGAAGGAACAAAATATGTACGCTCACATTCCCGTTCTTCAGAGGACATAGTTTCCCAACTTTATTTCCTGAATTAAAGAATAGTTTCTAGTCTTAGAACCAAGGCTAGCTTCTGGTAGTAATCTATATGAACTAGCAATTTAGCATTACCTAGTTAAGTTCAATAACCTTTCTGTGACTCAGTTTGTTGACTTGTAAAATGTAGATAATAGTACATACCTTTTATATGCTTGGTCATGGTTATATATTTTATTCAGAGCACTAATCACACTACTTAGCATGTGCTAACATTCAATAAGTATTTATGTATTTGTTTATTTATCAGTAAGTATGGTCTGACATAGACAAAGCCTGGGCCCCCTGGGATGAACCCAGAGCCACGGAAGAGCCTGGCAAGCTACCGTGGTGCATTCAATATGCCAAAAACAAAACAATAATGGACCTCATTCCCAATGAGTGGAGACGTTACTGGCACCTCTCGAGCAAATTGATAATCAGTGGGAAGACAAGTGATACAAGTGATCAGTAAGTATTTATCATGACTTTTACTTGCCCTGGTTTACTCTTAGGATCCCCCTTATGTTCACTCATGAGATAGTAATAAAAAATGTCAAGGTACCTCCTCCCAACCCCTCTGTAAGGTACCTCTGAACTCCTAAATTTCTCAAGAAATCGGCTTTTCAATCTCACTTGTCTAATTCTGACTGATGTAGCCTAGCCCTAATCTTACGTGGTTCTATTCTCTAAGCTCCATTGTGGTTTAAAAGCTGTCAGGTTCATAAGCCCCAGCTCCCCATTTCTTTTGTAAAGGAGATTGATAAAAATAAAACTGATTATGAGCACAAGTGAGGACTTTATTGAACGTAGAGCTGTCTGTGAGTCTCAGAGCTGGGGCAGAACTGCTACTGACTCTCCCTGTGCCCAGCTGCTCACGAGGCACCCTGGAGGGAAGGCGGTTTCTAGCCCTGGCTCCCACCCCTGCAGAGCCTCGCAACAAGCCAGACGACCCTCCCCCACTCCATGAGGGCCTCCATTTTCCACATCCGGACTTCCCCCTCATCAGAACTCCATCCAGTAGACCAGCCTATCACAGCCCAGCTCAGCGCGGCCGCTTTGTCGCGTGTTTCATCAATAAATGCTGGATTTAGAGATGAGTATGCTACCCACACGGCAGAGCCTGGCAAGCTACCTGTGTCGTATTTAATATGCCAAATACCAGTAACAATTATAGACCTCATTCCCATGACCTAATGGAATGGTTTGAGGCTCTTTATGTTCCTTGAGCAAGCAGGTGCCCTTGGGCTCTACTTGCATGAGACAGAACATATGGAGATGTTACTGGTGCCTGCTCAAGCAAATCGAAGATGAACGGGAAGACAGTGATACAGTGACAGAGCTGGCTAAACTTGAGTATCTTGGGAGTGATACCTGGCTATCCCAGAGTATTTTGTTTTTAGAGGGGTGGTCTTCTAGTTGACTTTCTGCCATATCAAACATTATTTCATTTACTCTGCCAGTTTTTGACAAGATTTTCCCACTCTCGAATTTTTGTTTGAATGGTGAATGTATATGAGCATTATTTTCAGGAATTACTTGAAGTAAATTTTATTTTATTGTTATTGATAACTTGACATCCTGGTATCGTCAATTTGCTCGAGTGGGTGCCAGTAATGTTTCCATTTGACCTATTATATGCCATTGTAGCCCAATGGCATCTGCATGCTCCAGGAATACAAGGACCTCAAACTTCAAGCCTCGTTCAGTGTCTTGAAGAAAAAGTCTGACCATCTTGTAGGTGGGCGACTGCGTGATATGTTGATGTCACTTGGAATCCAGTCGGTAATGTCTCTAGTCAGCGGTCATCTCCAAATCGCATTACATGTTCAGGCCAGTTGATTTTCAATGCCTTTGCAAACGAGACAGTGTTCCTGACTCTCAATTGTCGAAGGAGGTCGGAACTCTGGATTCCTTCTCTCACTTGAGCAAAGCATGATATTCCAAGCATAGCTCTTTTGATTCCTCTTTGGGAGACCCGAACAGCATTATCATGCTGCTTTCATAGGGCTCAGGTCTCTGAGGCGTATGTTAATGCAGGGAGAACAGTGGAGTTGAAGAGATGTGCCCAGAGCCGGAGGTTCTTTGTCCTTTTAGCTATTTCTTCGATACTCTTGAAGATGTTCCATTCCGCTCTCTTCCTCCTGGCGCAGCTCAGGTTTTAACTCATTCATCATGTTGAGTTCTCGACATAGGTACACATAACTGCTACATTCAGAGATGTTTGTTCCATTGAGAGTGAATGGGGCCTCTGGAACTAGTTTGTTTTTCATGAACATTGTTTTATTGAGATTCACCTGTAGACCTATCTTTCCACATTCTTGGTCAAAGTCAGCCAGCATTTGTGCCACTTGGCTAATGTTTTGTGTTACTAGAGCGATGTCATCAGCGAAGCGGAGGTGGTGTAGTTGCCAACCATCTATTTTCATTCCCATTCCTTACCATTCTAATTGTCACATGACATTCTCGAGGGTGGTGCTGAAGAGTTTTGGTGATATGGTATCACCCTGCCAAACCCCTCTTTTTTTTTTTTTTTTTTTGCTTTTTGGGTCACACCCGGCAATGCTCAGGGGCTACTCCTGGCTCTGCACTCAGGAATTACTCCTGGTGGTGCTTGGGGGACCATATAGGATGCTGGAGGTCGAACCCAGGCCGGCATAGGCCAGCTGCGTGCAAGGCAAACGCCCTACTCGCTGGGCTATTGCTCCGGCCCCATAAAAACCTCTTTTGACATCAATGATCACTTCCTTGTGGAATGGTGAGATCCTGGTGGTGAATCCGTAATACAGCTCACGAAGGATCTTGATGTATTGGGTTTGAATGCAATACATCAAGGCTAGGGCTTCAATGACCGCTTCAGTCTCAATAGAATCAAAGGCTTTCTTTAATTCAATGGACATTAGACAGAGCATCTTGAACTCCCTACAAATCTCAATGAGCTTGGTTACTGTGTGGATATGGTCAATTGTGTTGAATCCTTTTCAGAAGCCAGCTTGCTTGCATGGTTGTCCTTCATCTAATGTTCTGCCAATCCTGTTCAGGATGACTCAAGTGAACAGCTTGTAGATGACAGACAACAGGCAGATGGGGTGATAGTTGCCAATGCTGTGGATGTCTCCCTTCTTGAACAGTAGAACTGTCCTGCTGGTTTTCCATTGGGAGGGCACCTTGCATTCATACAGATAGTGTGTGAAGAGTTGAGCCAGTGTATTTATGAGTACTGACAGCAGATACTTAAGGTGTTAGGGTCTGACTTTGTCTGGGCCGGGTGCTCTTTGCTTCTTTACCGACAAAATGGCATGTCGGATTTCAGAAGGGAAAACGTTGGGAATGACATATATATCCTGCAGAATTTTGTATGTGAGCAGGTGGGCATGGCTATCAAAGAGATCCGAGTAGAAGTCATGGATAATCTTCTCCATTGTCTTTCTGAAAGATGTGATAGATCCATCAGGACGTCAGAGATCATTCATCTTGGTCTTATAGTTGCCTAGGACAGGCGGGCATTGTGAATGCTTTTCCCGGCTTCTGCTGCATCGGCCAGTATTTCTACTCTTCTCTTTTGAGGTCTTCCTCTATGGCTTCTCTGCACTGCTTTGGGAGCTTGGGCGTTAGCATATGGTTGCCTGAGGCAACCATATGTGGAAAGATTTATTATTATTATTATTATTATCATTATTATTGTTTCTTTTTTGAGTCACACCTGGCCATGTTCAGGGGGTTATTTCCTGTATCTCCACTCACAAATTATTCCTAGCGGTGCTCAGAGGACCATATGGGATACCAAGGATAGAACCCAGGTTGGCCACATACAGGGCAAACACCCTACCCGCTGTGCTGTCACTCCCGCCCACAAATTTTATAAGTTTCCATATACCTGAATATGCCTTTCTTTTAATCGAGTGAACTTTGAAGAATTTAAAATTCTTGAGAAATTTCTATTTTCCCATTTTCCCTTAGATATTTTCCTTGGTCAGGATGATTTTTTATTTCTTGGTAATTTGCTTCATTTGCTATCCACATGTATGTAAACTTATTTTTTTTAAAATTGAACTTCATTGAATTCCCCTAATTTTTAATAATTGTATTATTCCCCAAGTTTTTAATAATTTTATTATTGTTTATCAGGTAAATGATGAATCTTTTCAATCAGTATATTTAGATCTTTTTACTACCCAGGGTTATAACAAATAAATTTTGTATTATCACGTGAATATAATATTTTTTTCATGATATTATTATTCACTATTATGTTCTCTTTGTTCTTTTCTGTACTTCTAGGAAAGCATCTTAAACCTAATAGCTCATCTATGTTTTCTAAGGTTCAATAATTATGAGATTACAATTTTAATTACTCTAATGCTTCACCATCTTTTGTATCATCTTCCTTATTTTGAAATACAATTCAGTTAACACTTTGTTCTTTTTTAAATTTTTTGTTTAGTGAACCTACCATTCCTTAAATCTGTTGAAAACATTTTAAAAATTCTGTTTTGACATAATTCCTATAATATACTTTTATTATCAACTCTATGTTTTAAGCTTTAATAGTCCCATATTTTAATGATTGTCTCCCCAGTCTTTAAAACTATATACCTGGGGTAACAAAGATCATTTGGAGGACTGAATACATGCTTTGCTTGTGAGAGGTTTAGTCCTCAGCACTGCATTGTCTGGGCACTATCAGCACCGCTGATAGTGACCCCCAAGCAATATAGCCAGGAGAGGAGTAGCTCCTGAGAACTGCCAGATATGGCCCTAAAACCCCAAAGATAAATATAAAAATTAAACAAAATCATGTATCTAATGCTGAAAAGAAATATCTCTTTGCGTCTATTATTACCTTGTGAATAAGTTATAATATCCTTAGCATTGAAAATGTGATCGTTGATGTCTTTGTGTAGACATTAGATTCAAGAAAGGAAGGAAGGAAGGAAGGAAGGAAGGAAGGAAGGAAGGAAGGAAGGAAGGAAGGAAGGAAGGAAGGAAGGAAGGAAGGAAGGAAGGAAGGAAGGAAGGAAGGAAGGAAGGAAGGAAGGAAGGAAGGAAGGAAGGAAGAGAGAGGAAGGAAAGAAAGGAAGAGAAGGGAAAGAGAGAGAAAAAAGAAAGAGAAAGAGAGAAAAGAAAGAGAGAAAGAAGGAGAAAGAGAGAAAAAGAAAGAAAGAAAGAAAGAAAGAAAGAAAGAAAGAAAGAAAGAGAGAAAGAAAGAAAGAAAGAAAGAAAGAAAGAAAGAAAGAAAGAAAGAAAGAAAGAAAGAAAGAAAGAAAGAAAGAAAGAAAGAAAGAAAGAAAGAAAGAAGAATCAGTAACCAACAGAGACCTCTACTTTCCTAACTTTTCTAGGTGCATCTTTCATATTTATTTCCTCAATTTTTTTAGAAAATACCTAGTCTTTATTTATTACAATAACTTTATTTTTTAATTAATTTATTTATATAAATGTTGACAATTACAAAAAATGTTCATGTTTGGGTTTCGGCCATAGTTTACCTGACTGCAAATGTTTTTGTAGACATATCCATGCATCCTCAAAGAATTTGTTACTGCGTTACTACCACAGCCACCATACCAGTATTTCTCCAACAGTGCATTGCGCCTCCCTTGCCCTTCTAGATCACCTCCTGCTTCTAGTAACTATAACTCTATGGTTACAGCCCATGGTTTGTTTCTATTTGCTTCTCCATAGGATATAAATGAGTGAGATCATCTGATATTTGCCTTTCTTCTGACATTAGTTCACTTAATATGACCCCTTGAGTTCCATCCATTTTGATGCAAAAGGCAAGATTTCTTTTTTTTTCCTCAAGCTGAGTGATATTCTGTTGTGTATCTGTAAAAATCATTTTTTAATCCAATAATATGTTATTGGGTAACTGGGTTGTTCCCATTTCTTGGAATAGTAAATTGTATAGTCCATAATGCAGTGGTTTCGTGACATTCTTAGACAATAATGGAAGTTAGGACCAGGTCCTTCCCAGGATCTTTCACATTTATACACTGCATTGATCATTCTCCCACACAGCAGAGCCTGGCAAGCTACCCATGTCATATTTGATATGCCAAAAACCAGTAACAGTTATAGATCGCATTCCCATGACCTGAAGGATTGGTTTGAGGCTCTACATGTTCCTGGAGCGAGCAGTAGCCCTTGGGTTTCATTAACATGTGACAGGACATATGGAGATATTACTGGTGCCCACATGAACACCAGTGAACAACGGGAAGACAAGTGATACAAGTGATAATGCAGTGAACATAAGGGTACATGCATCTTTTTGATTTGTGGTTTCTTTGTTCTTTGGATAGACAACTAAGAGAAGAATTGCTGGATCTTATGGTAGATCAATCTTTAGTATTTTGTGAATTCTCCATCCTGTTTTCCAGAGTCAGGAAATTTGTATTCCCACCAACAATTTTATGTACTATCTTATCTTTATTTATTCACTTGGTTTGGGGGCCAAACTTTTGCTGTTTCCAGACCTTGTTGTAGTTGTACCCCTCAAGAATCACTTCTGGAGGAACTTAGGCAGACCATAAACAGTGTCAGAGATCAGCAGCATGCAAGGCAAGTGCCTGATCTGCTGTACTATCTCTCTAGTCTGTTATATACCATTTTATCAACAGGTTATAAATTTGGGGGTATGGACTTAGACAAAGGAAAAGGGATTTGGGACCCCTAGCAGTGCCCAGTTGTGAAAGTGACTAGGGAAATAAAAGACAGATAAAAGTTGTTCACTAAGATTTGGTATGTACTACCTCTAATTTTCCAGAGATGGGCAGGGAATGTCTTCACAAATGATCATTTATGTCAACTGCAAAAGAGAAATTTTTACCCTTCTCTTAGTTAGAAAAGGGGAGATGTCAGTATTTTTATTTGCTGTTTTTCATTTGTCTTCAGAAAAAAAAAATTTTTATATGAAAATGACATATTTGGAGATGATGTATTTTGATATCCTTTATAGAGAATTATAGATCCCCAGAATCTTTCCTCATGCTTTGAATACTGTGAATTCCTCCCTGAATTCTGAAAGGTAAGTTTCTTAACTTCTAATAAAGTTGAAATGTGTCATTTCTTATTGTATTTTTATTAGGATTTTAGTGGGAAGGTGAAGAAGGGTATATAGAGCATTGGTAGCATCCATCTTTATCTAATGAATCCCTCCTATAGAAATATAGACACCAGATGATGATTTTGAGGTGCTATGTGAAGAATTTCTCATTGATTAAAAGGTACATGAGTTTGTGCTTGCTCACTCTCAGCCTCTGGAGCAGCCCGCATCTCCCCTCTTGAGATGTGTACTCTATCACTTTCCCTCCTCCATTCCCATCCTCATAACCTCCTTAATAAAATCTGTTTTACTTCCCAAAAAGGAGCATGAGTATTCTGAAATATCCTCACACACTCCAGTATATTATAATTCAGTGGTCCCTTTGCTGTGTATAAATTTAGTGTATATGTTTCTCCAACACAGAATCAAGAGAAGATTTAAAAGGCATATGGCTTTGGCATAATGTTTAGCTTTTAAATATTATTTTACTCTAAGATTGTAACTTTCTTAGAAAAATTGGTCTTAAAAAATTATTTTAAATGTTCATTTGTTCCTGGTATTCCATTTATAGTGTATATACATCACCTTTATTTATATCCCCATAAGGTTAAGTCTTTTGATTCACATTTTACAGTTCAACTAAAATTTAACCAAGATTAAGCAGCTTGTTTAACTTAATTTACCTAATAGTTGCAGCACCTCAATTACTTACTGGCTGTGTAAACTTCCCAAGTGACTAACCTCTTTGTGTTTCTGTTTCCTCATTTATGAAAAGAACATTATTATACCTTACTGCAAACAGCTCTTGTGAGGGAGAAGCATGTCATGTATGTCAAAACTTCTAGCATAGTGTCTGGTAAATAATAAATGTCCAATAACTGTTTATTTTCTCCCTTTTTCCCCAATTGTGGTTTCCCAGGCACACCTTGTACCTTCTTGATTTCCTATCTCTGTACCGTCTGCTCTTTTTTGCCACTAATCTCCTTCTGTTAGAAACACACCCATTTAATTTAGCCTAAAGAAACTAAAGCTCACTTTTGCACAAAGGTATAAGTGTGCCAAAAAGCCTTTCACGGTGTTCTTTCTGACAATATTTGCCACAAATTTATTACATTTGATTTTAATTGAATTACAAGTTATTTTATTTCTTTTCCCTTGTTTAATCTGATGAATTATACGTATACTTTCTAGAGCTATAAGGAAGAAAAATGGGTTGATATTTATAAAATAATAGCAATAATAACTAGCTGGTAGTAGTTACTATATTTTATTATTTATTTATTTTATTTTGATTTGGGGGTCACACCCTGTGGTACTCAGAGGGTTACTCCTGGCTCTGCAGTCAGGAATTGCTCCTGGCAATGCTCATGCGACCATATAGGATGTCAGGGATTGAACCCTGGTCAGCCACAATCAAGCAAACGCCCTACCTGCTGTGCTATTGCTCCAGCCCCATAATCAGTATATTTTAAAAATAGCATATTTAGGGAGACCTGGGGTTAAAGATCAGGGTTAAGGTGCTTGCCCTATAGGTTGCCAGTTGTACTTCATTCCTCAGCACCACATATGGTCCCCTGAGCTCAAGAGAGATCTCTGAGTACAGAGACAGAGGCAGGAGTAAGCCCTTTGTATTTCTCAGTGTAGCTCAACTGCTCCCCTCAATCTCTGAAGGTATATTAAAGGCACAGAATGTAATGCACTTGGTAAAGCTGATTACCTAAATATGTGTGTATTCATGTGTAAATAGACCACAATATGCCCTTGCAACAAAATAGATCCTAAAAGATCCTAAGCCTATTTTGCCATTAAAGAAAAGGTATGGAAGGATATATCTAATGGAATTTTTTAATTTAAAATGATTTAAGAATACAAAGCCAGAAATATAACATAATTTTTTCTCACACCTAACTTGCCTTACTTTTCTAACCCTGACTTTCCACATAAATTCCAGAACTGTATTATATAGGACTTTTGAAGAATTTATTTGCTGATGAGAGGTTTGCAAAGTTTTGTCCTCAGTTCCTTTTGGTCTATGAATTTAGAAAAGTCAAATTAGATTTGTGGGGGACTTGTTTTTATTCTGGTTCTATAAGAGTGAATTGTAGAGCTGAAACTGACAAAACCGACTTACTTAGAAATCAAGATGCTCTGGGGTTAAAGGACAAATGTAACTTGTTGACTTACCTTTAGAAGTAGTTTGGATATAACTGATTAAAGCATTTCTAATAGGAAAATATGAAGGTATCTTTCTATAAAAATGCTATTTGAGGAGGTTAATTCTAGACATCCCTAATAGGATTGTTGTATCCTGTTTAGCCTAGCAAGAAGCCAGAGGAACCCCCACACCATGAGGGCAGTCATTCTCAACATCTGACTCCACAGCTCCTCAGAGCTCCACCCAAGAGAAAAGCTGATCTCTCCCCATTGAGATTCATCAGCAAATGCTTGAGATGAGAGCCTACTACTGAGAGTGTACCACCTACACTGCAGAGCCTGAGAAGCTACCCATGTTGTATTTGATGTGCCAAAAAACAGTACAATTATGGAACCTCATTCCCATGAGGAACCATTCCAGACCTGAAGGAATGGTTTGAGGCTCTTCATGTTTCTAGAGAGAGCAGATGCCCTTGTGAAATGTCACTTGTATTATTTGTCTTCCCGTTGTTCACCGATTTGCTTGAACGGGCACCAGTAACATCTCCATACATCCTGTCACAAGCAATTGTAGCCCAAGGGCATCAAATATATCTGTTGACATATTTAAAGCACTTAAAAGAATGTTTAGAACTGGGCCAGAGTGATAGTTCAGCAGGTACAGTAAATACAGTAAATGTATTTGTCTTACATTCAGCCCAGCTGGGTTCCGCTGGTATCCCACATTGTCCTCTTTGCATTGACTGAATTCCTGAGTGCAGAGCCAAGAGTAACCCCTGAGCATCACCAGGTCTGACACCCCCCCAAAGAAATATTTAAAACTTTTATTTCTTATCAGTATTTTAGGGCTTTTGCCTTAAATACAGTGCTTTTTTTTATTGCAGTGCTTTATTTAAGGAAACAAAAAGTTCTAACAGTTTCCATCACCTCTACATCTTTTAACCAGAAGATAGGAGAGAGAGAGAGAGAGAGAGAGAGAGAGAGAACACTTCTTTTCTCTGTCTTTGACAAAATATAAAAGAAATTGGAAAGAAGGAAGCAAAGCAATCCTTATAAACAGATAGTTTTCATCCTAAATATAAAAAGAATTGACTGAGAAACATTATACTTATAAAATACAGTCAGGTGTAAAATTACTATACTGAAACAAATCACTTTCCTATATAAAAGCAGATGCCAATAGTAATTAATAGAATTTATTGTAAAAAAAGAATTAGTACAGCTCTTGAGGAATAAACCTAATTAGAATTGTACAGCATGCATAGGGAAAAATGATAAAATTTTGCTGAAGGACATGAAAGAATGATAAATGGGGAGACATAGCATTTCCCACATCAGAAGACCTAGAAATTTTGTCAAGTTTTTGTCAGTATTTTCTCCTTGAAACTAATCAGTGAATTCAGTGATATTTTATAATGAAACTTGAAATACTAACTTAGAACTTCATCTTAAAGATAAAATGTGTGAGAATAATTAAGAGAAAATACAATGTTATTATTATTACTATCAAATTTTAACTTTGTATCTGATACTGATGTAAATACACGCATCTACTCATTTAATCCATCTAGTAATAAAATCCAGGAATTGTTCTCACCCCATATTGCAAAGGTCATATCTATTGAAAAGGCACAGTGAGATTAAGTAATTTGTCCAGACTCATCAGACTAATAAATGACAGAACTGGGATTCAAACAGAATCCGATTTTTGGCTATTATTCCTGATTTGACACTACTGTGAAACATGTAAATACAGTAAGGAGAAAACAATTTTACTTCTTGATATTAAAGTATCATCTAGGGCTATTATTTTAATGTAATTTTAGCTGTAATTTTAAAATTGCAATATGAATACATGTTCAACATTCTGCATGATTCTCCATGTACCCTTAGACCAATTCATAACCACTCTAATTTGGCTTGTTTTTAGGAAACATCTCTGTGTTTATTTTATAGAGAAATTTGTGAATCATGATTCGTACTAAAAACACTCCTTAAATGATCTCACTTCAATTTTTATACCCTCTCCTTCATTATATTCTGAAAAAAATTGTCCGTTTTTAACCTCTATTTTATTTACTAATTTGCTTAAAATAAATCTAGAATTGAGAACTTCAAAATACAAAAGCCAACCCTCAAAGGGTTATATATTGAATAATTACATTTATATAGCATTTTCTAAGTTACAAAAGTGTAGTGAAGGAGAACCAATTAATGCTTGCTTAGGTTAGGTTGAAGGTAAGGAAGGCATCACTACCAAGAAATAAGCAAAAGAATTTTATGGTAATGGAGCATATGCATTTTGGTTATAATGATAATTACACAAGTCTATACCTGATAAAATTTTGCGCTCCTATATACAGTGTACATACATAAGTGCATATAATCAAGTATGTGTGACAAAACCATTAAAATCCAACTATGATCTGTCTCTTAATTCATAGTTTACTTTGTTATATAACATCAGTTTCCTGGGTTTGCACATGTACTCTGGTTATATAACAAATGATCATTGGAGAAATCTTGCTGAAAAATTATGAAAGTTCTCTTAGTATTTTTTGTAACTTCTCATGGATTTAAATTTTAGCATTTAAAGTTACATTTAAAAAATTATGCAACTATGCAACATAGGGATATATATTCAGCATTTCAGATTGGTCTGGAATCATCATTTTTTTTTAACATTTTATTATACCACCGTGAGATATACAATTTCAACGTTGTTCATGCTTGGAGATTTCGGTCACACAGTGTTCCAGCACCCCGCCCTCCACCAGTGCCCATCACCCACCACCCATGTCCCCAATTCCCTCCCCTCCCACGTCCTGCCTAAATGGCAGGTTCTTTATCTCTCTCTCTCTCTCCCTCTCTCTCTCTCCTCCTTCTCCTACACATTGTGGGTTGCACTACATACACTTAGAAGTCATCATTTGCATTTTTTTTCTGTATTTAATGCTCAGTTCTATGTTGGTATCAGACCTTTTGACATTTATTCACACATGTTCCCTTCTCTATCTTACCTAACCTCTGACTCCCACACGCTTGTGGCAATTTCCACTTTTGGTAAGATGAGATCATCATTTTTAACCTCAGAGAGATCATTCACATCATACGACTTCCGTTATCATCATTTGCGGCGGCAGTAAGCCCATATGTCTGTCTATGCCAGTAGAGCAGGATCGGCTTTACAGGAACATAAAGAGCCTCAAACATATATTAGGTTGAATACCTAATATTTTACTGATTTGGATGAAATAAGCATTTGCCGTGCGGGAGGCTATTATTTAAACACCTCCAAATAAGCATTTATTGAACTGCGCGGCCGCTGCCCGGCTTATGGGCTATCGGCTGGGTGGTTCTGAAGAGAGGGAAGTCCGGATATGGAAATGGCGGCCCCATGGAGTGGGTGGGGTCGTCTGGCTTGTTGTGAGGTTCCCGGGGTGGTGGCCAGGCTGACCCACATGCTCCCGACTGCCTCATGAACGGCTGGCCAGGGAGAGCAGGAACCGCTCTGCCCCATGTCTAAGAGTCTCTGACCAGCACACCTGGGCCGGATTGAGGAAAAACGGCGCAGGGTGGGTGTCGGCCGGGCTGTTGGGCTGGTCGGCTGGGTGGAGTTCTGAAGAGAGGAGTCCGGTGTGGAAAGGCGCACCCTGGAGTGGGTGGGGCGCCTGGCTTGTTGTAGGTTCTGCGGGTGGTGGGCCAAGGCTAGACCCACCTGCCTCCCGACTGCCTCATGAACGGCTGGCCAGGGAGACAAGGAACCGCTGCCCCATGTCTAAGAGTCTGACCAGACACCTGGGCGGTTGAGAAGAAATGGCTCAGGGTGGTGTCGGACCGGGCTGTGATGGGCTGGCGGCGGGTGGAGTTCTGATTCACTTAAAGAGCTTTGTTTCAGAATGCACTCTGGACTCCACACACTCCCTTCATAGGTGCACATCCACACACTGCATTTACTGATCATGATCTCTAGAAATGGAATCTGTACCATCAGAAAATTACACAAGATGAGAAAACACTTCTGAGCTTGGGGAAGAAGTGAAGATTGTCACCAATCTTTGACCCACCCATCTCTCTGTGAGACCTGATTGATTGTGATTCTCTGTTCTTTCAGTCATGGAAGTATGAACATTCTTCTGAATTCTGGTGATTGGCTTAGTATTCATTTTACGGTTTTAGCACTACGAAGACTTTCTGACTTTCTTTCTGAATTTTTTGTAGCCAGTTCAGTGGGCAAATTCTTGAAGTTATGTCATTAGCTACTAATTGACTGCCAATTTACAGCTGAAGCAGTACAACAGTATTTGCATAGATACACCTTTCATTAATCATATCAACATGTGAATGGTGATGCGCTTCCTGCTTTCCCCAGCAAGTCTGCAGAGTTTCACTGTACTTGATCAGATTTTCACGTTGATGTGATGTCAACATAAATCACTTTGCTCCCAAGATTGGCTAGTGAGTGGAAGACAGCCAAGACACACCACAGTGAAGACATCAGTTAGGAAAATTACATCCAAATCCTGAAAGCGGCTGTCACTGAAGTTTTTGTTTATGAAAATTGGAAAAGTTCTCCCTCCTTAGACCCTGACATCCCTGATTTATTGTTTCTCTGCTGAAAATTATCCAAAGATGTTTTCATACTTGAGCTGGTGAAAGCCAAATTTATCGGTGGTCGAAGGGACTGTAAAGAGCCATTTTATTCATGAAATTTCACAGTCAGGCGTTGCAACCTTTTAATAGATAGAGATTACCAGATACCTTTTTGTGCTTAGAAAAAGAAGTCAGTTAGGAGCTCCTATGGCTCAGAGTGCTAGAACGGATAGATATATTATGCTCTGGTGCAGCAAACACTGGGCCAATTACCAGATCCTTGAGTGCTGATACATATGCTTCCACTAGCTAAAATGTGCTCCGATTGATTTGCAGACTGATTTGGGGCCTAGTTTCTCAATATATGAAAGCTGAGGATAGGCAGAGACTAAATTAGTATGGTCAAACTTTTGAGTTGTGGAGTTAAATATATCTTTATCACTTCTTTCAGAATTTAAAATAATGGCTTCTTTTTTATATAAAATTGAATGAAACGAATTGAATTTCAGATTTTTGGGTATCATGAAAGATTTAAAGATAATTTCAAAGTAATATTCATAAATATCAATTAAATATATGTCACCTCTTCCCAATAACATTTAGCAAAGTATCCTAGTATTTGGAAACCAGCTATGTAAAACAACCATAATTTATTGAGTATTTTAATTGTAATAATTTATCAAATTGTTTGAAAATCAAGTTTTGAGTCTTTCCAGTTGTTTAAAGGTCAATACAAAGAGCCACGTGTATTTATGTAACTTCTTTTTTAAAACTTTATTTAAATACTGTGATTTACAAAGTTGTTCACAGTGCAATTGTTTCAAGTATTCAATATTCCACCGCCAGTTCCACCGCCAGTGTGCCCCTTACCACCACCCACCTCCATGCCTGCTCCCTTTAGTGGGCACTAATTATATTGCTTATTACAATATATCTCTCTTATGGCATTGCTAAAGTCATGATCTTTTTACTGAGTTTTTACATGCAAATTGGACTATCTGTGTTATTGCTTTCACTTATTGAACTTATTAAACATATTTTTAACAGAGATGTTCATGTTACTTTCTTACAAATACTCAATATTCACAATACTCAATACAAAATACTCAATACCCCAAATTCACCACATTGCAACTGCGGACCACAGTTGTTTCAAATTTTCCCAACCACTGCTTGAGCCTGTCCTAAACAGACCCTCAATAATTTGATATTGATTGTTAGACCTAATTTGCTAAATATGGTCAAGAAATGTGTTCTTAGACAAAAGTTAATGAGGATTGTTCAATCTCACAATGGAGCCATTGAGCCATTAAGCCCTTTGTATAAGAAATTACTGATATGTTGTTACAGAATAGGCATTGTGCTACTTGGTATATCAATATACTAGAGTTTACTATATCAGAATACTAGAATTGGGATGTCACTCCAGGAATTCTAGATACTGTAATTGGGTGATAAACTTAGAGTTAAATTTATAGCTGGGTGGTGCCTTTTGGGACATGGGCATGACCACTGGGCTTTCTGAGGAACAGGGAGATGGTGGGAGGGGGCCCAACCCCCAACTCTGTGAAAGCTTGGAGAGTTCAGTCACAAAACCTGCATATCTGAGATTTTTAATGGATTAATTTATGGGTGGGGCTCATCTGAGCAATGGAGTTCGGGTTTACATGGCGGTGATTGTGGAGTGTGGAGGTTTTTCAGCTGCTAGAACTCTGTTGGGATGGGCCAGGGCCCAAACCAGTCCCCCTCTGGGGGACTCCTGTGTCAGCCTGGTAGGGATGACTGGGAGCATCTCTACCCACTTGCATAACTAACTTCCTTCCTTCCTTCCTTCCTTCCTTCCTTCCTTCCTTCCTTCCTTCCTTCCTTCCTTCCTTCCTTCCTTCCTTTCTTCCTTCCTTCCTTCCTTTCTTCTTCCTTCCTTCCTTCCTTCCTTTCTTTCTCTTGTTGAAGAGGCTTTCTTTGCTCCATTTTGTACTTTTTTGCTTCATTATCAAAGATTAAATGATCATGTATTTAAGGATGGGTGTCAGAATACTCAACTATATTGTATAGGTCCACAGGTCTGTATTTATTCCAATACCATGCTGTTTTAATTACTACTGCTTTGTAGTAGAGTTTGATGTTGGGAAGAGTGATGCCCCCCCATCTTCTTTTTTCCCAAGGATTGCTTTAGCTATCCGTGGGGTTTATTATTCCATACAAATTTCAGGAGTGTTTGGTCAATATCTTTGAAGAATGTCATGGGTATTCTTTTTTTTTTAGTTAAAATCATTTTTAATTGAATGACAGTAAGATAAACAGTTACAACGTTGTTCATGATTGGGTTTCACTCTACAATGTTCCAATGCCATTTCCTTCACAAGTGTGCATTTCACACCACCAGTGTCCCCAGTTTCCCTCCCACCACCTCCCAACCCCCAGATTGCCTTTATGGCAGACACTTTTCATCCTCCCACTCCTCTCGGTATTTATATTTCTTTTGGGGCATTATATATTATAATACATGTAATGAAATATTATCATGTGTATCCCTTTACCTCCTTTCAGCTTTTAGCACTCAGTTCTTATCCAGAGCACTCATTTCCAATTATCATTGTCATAGTTATCTCTTCTCTGTCCTAACTGCCACCTCCCAATTGGAAACACATATATTTAAATGTGTTTTATTCTGAGCTCCTCTGAAGTTTTGAGTGAGAATAGGTTACTGATAAGGTGATCATCATGGGTATCCCTATAGGGACCATATTGAATCTGTATAAAGCTTTAGGGAGTATTACCATTTTGACAATGTTGATTCTCCCGACCCATGAGCAGGGAATGTGTTTCCATTTCTTTGTGTCCACTTTTATTTCTTGAAGCAGGGTTTTATAGTTTTCTTTGTACAGGTCCTTTTATACTCTTATTTGATTTTCTTTGGCACAATTGTGAATGTAATAATTTTCTTAATATCCCTTTTTTCTCTTTCATTATTTATATATAGAAAAGCCACTGACTTTTGGGTATTGATTTTGTACTCTGCCACTCTACTATAGGTATCTATTGTTTATAGGCGTTTTTTGGTAAAGAGTGTATGGTTCTCTAGGTCTAATATTATATCATCTGCAAATAGTATAGCTTGACTTTTTCCTTGCCTATCTGGATGACCTTAATGTCCTTTTCATCTCTGATTGCTATGGCAAGTACTTCAAGTACTATATTGAATAGAAGTTATGAGAGTGGGCAACCATATCTTGTCCCCAATCTTAGGCGGAAGGCTTTCAGTTTTTATCCATTGAGAATGATACTTGCTGTGGGCTTTTGGTAGATAGATTTGACTATATTGAGGAAGGCTCCTTCAATTCCATTTTCTGTAGGGTTTTTATCATGAATGGGTGTTTGATTTTGTCAAATGCTTTCTCTCGTCTATCAATATGATCATATGGTTTTTATTTTAAATACTCGAGATTAAAGGTGACTACAAGAGTATCCCACCCGCATGGCAGAGCCTGGCAAGCTGCCTGTGTTGTATTTGATATGCCAAATACCAGTAACAATCATAGACCTTATTCCCATGACCTGATGGAATGGTGTGAGGCTATTTATGTTCCTGGAGCGAGCAGATGCCCTTGGGCTACACTAGCATGTGACAGTACATATGGAGATGTTACTGGTGCCCGCTCGAGCAAATCGATGATCAATGGGAAGACAAGTGATAAAAAGTGATATTGATATGATGTTGATTGACTTGCGAATGTTGAACCATCCTTACATTCCCAGGATGAATCTTACTTGCTCATGGTATATAATCTTTCCGATGAGACTTTGGATTCTGTTTGCTAGTATTTTGTTGAAGATCTTGGCATCTGTGTTCACCAGAGAGATTGGTCTGTAATTTTCTTTTTTGTGTGTTGTCTCTGCCTGCTTTGGGTATCATGGTGATATGTGCCTCATAGAAGCTATTTGGAAGTGTTTCTGTTTCTTCTATTTCCTGGAAGAGCTTGAAATATATTGGCAGTAGGTCCTCCTTAAAGGTTTGTTAGAATCACTAGTGAATCCATCTGGACCTGGGCTTTTGTGTTTGGGCAGACTTTTAATTACTGTTTCAATTTCCTCAATGGTGATAGTCTTATTCTGGTATTACAGGTCTTGTTTCAGCCGTGGAAGGTTATAGGACTTCAGGAATTTATCCATTTTTTCCAGGTTCTCATATTTCGTGGCATACAGGCTCTCAAGTAGTTTCTTATTATCTTTTGGATTTCTGTTATGATGTCCCCCTTTTCATTTCTGATTCTATTTATTTGCATTCTCTCTTTCCCTGTCCTTACAAGTCTTGCCAGTGGTTTGTGGATCTTGTTTATTTTTTCAAAGAATAAGCTCTTGGATTTTTGGATTTTTTGGGGAGGCTTATCATCTGTTTCCAGGAATCTTTGGATTTCCTCTTTGATTTCTTCTATGACCCACTGGTTGTTCAATGCTGACAGTTTTTTATCCAGTCATCTGTCCTTGGACACTGGGATTATTTCCACATTTTGGCTATTGTAAATAGTGCTGCAATGAATATAGGAGTGTAGATGTCTTTCTGAATAGAGTTTTTTTTGGCTCTTGATTTAAATGCCAAGAAATGGAATTGCTATATAATATGAGATCAGTACCTAGCAAAGTGATCATATTTTGATGTTCACATAATTTTATTGTCTGTTTTCTTCCTTTTCTGCCTTAAGCAGACTATGTTATGGAAAAATATTTTTTAAATATATGTTACAAAGGTTCTTTAGAAAAGCTATTTTTAAATGATTAAATGATTAATTTTAAATGATTAATTAACCCTTATTCTGTTGTGGTCAGAGAATAGAACAGAATGATTTCTAGTTTTTTTTGTTTGTTGAAATTTGTTTTTTTGGTCCAGCAAAAGCCCTTTTCATAAATATTGTGTATGCCTATTTAAAAATATATGTTTTCTGCAATTATTGGCTACAGGATTCTTTGGCCATCAATTAGATAATGGTTGTTTGTCACAATGGTTAAATCTGTTTCTGTTGATTTTGGGGGATTGTTTTAGTAGCCCTGTCAGTTACTGAGAGGAGTACAACTCTGCCATTAACGCTTATGGATTAATTTTTTTATTTTTAGGTCCTACCCATATTTTCTTAGCAGACAGTAAAGCTGTTACTAGATGTACTGTAATACCATCCTGGCTGATTATCTTTTCTAATATATCATAACACGCTCTCCTATATGTCTGGTAATGCATCTTGTCTTAATGTACTTTGTCTTATGTTAGTATAGCCATATCTGCTTTCATTTGGGGTGGTATTTACATGGTCTGTCTTTTTTATCACGTTACTTTTATGTTTTCAGGATTGTTTTGTAGGAAGTATGCTTTTATAAGCAATATGTAGAATGTTCTTTGAAAAATCTACTTTTTGGGCCAGAGCGATAGCCCAGCGGTAGGGCATTTGCCTTGCACATGGCTGGCTCATGCCAGCCAGGTTCGATCCCGGCATCCCATATGGTCCCCTGAGCACCGCCAGGAGTAATTCCTGAGTGTGCAGCCAGGAGTAACCCCTAAGCATTGCCAGGTGTGACCCAAAAAGAAAAAAAAATCTACTTTTGAATATGAATAATTAGTTTGCATTTTAGTTAGGATTTATGTATATCAGTATATTCATGTTTTTCCTTATGCTCTTTTGTCCTTTCCTTCTTTTTACCATGCTGTACTATTGCTCCAGCCTTCCATCATAACTCTAATCCAAGTATAGAAAGGATAGAGAAAGTGTCAGGGAAAAAAATACTGATCTGAAAGATGTGGTGATTGGATTAAAAGTTTTTATGGTGTTATTGAGCAACTATCAGAAACATTGCCCTACAGGTCAATAGTAGCTTTGGTACTGCCCTTAATATTAGTAATTTTCTGAAACTTGAAGTTGCTGCACTTGTACCCAGACAGAAGTCAGCATAAAGATACAGATTGCTTGTCCTCATGATAGTTGTACTGTAGTAAAGACATATTGCCTTTCTTTTATATTTCTCTGTTGACCCCTTTTAAACCTGGGACCCCACTCAGAGTCTTAAGGCAAATGTGCAACAGGAGCAGTGCTAGATGTTTTCATATAAATTACTTTCTTTATCTCAAAAATAATATCATGCACTGGTGGAGAGATGGGTGCTAGAACACTGTATGACCGAAACCCAAATATAAACATCTTATGAACATCTTTGTAACTGTATATCTCACGGTGATATAATACAATATTCTAAAAAAATAATATTATGAAGGGGCTAACTCTGTAGCTCAACGGTAGAGCTTGTGTCAGGCATATTCGAGGTCCTGGTTTCTATCCCCACACACTAAAAATAAAATTTTAATATAATAATATGACGTAGTAATTATTGCTCTACTCACCGTGGTGAGGAAACAGATACTCAGTGCTCTTGAACAATACCATACTGTAATGAAATAGCAAATCATAAATTTGGAACCCATTGTTTTGGTTTCAAATTTAATATTCTTTTTTTTTTTTTTTTTTTTTTTTTGCTTTTTTGGGTCACACCCAGCGATGCTCAGGGATTACTCCTGGCTCTGCACTCAGGAATTACTCCTGGCGGTGCTGGGGGACCATATGGGATGCCGGGGATCGAGCCCCTGCCGGCATGGGCCGGCCTCAGTGCAAACGCCCTACCCGCTGGGCTATCGCTCCCGCCCTCAAATTTAATATTCTTAAATCTCCAAAGGATATCCATAAATATCTGGTTAATTATTAACAAAGGAGAAACAATTCCCTTAGAAATCAAAGATAAATGTCAAGTGGGTTTTTACCTTAGTTTAACACTCAGCTTTTCCTTTTGAATGTAAGAGAAATGATAACTTTGATTGTTGCCATTTACAAGTGAGAAAACTGAGACCAAATAAGCTTTATTCTTATTGAATGCCTTAATTCTCATCTGTCATTCTCCATTTCTCATTAATGAAAGTTGAGCTGCTTGGAATTTGCCACCCTGTTTGAAGGTCAGATGGAGTGCTTCTGTGATGAATAGAATCTGAAGTGATGTGACTAGTCTCTTGTGATCCAATAATGACTCGGGATTTCTGTTTGAATGATAGTAAAGGAGCTGTGGAGATTGCTTCTTCCCCATAAGATGGCGTGTTCTGCACAGAAAGGTTTGTTTTTTAATGAAACATTTATTGAGCATTTAAGGTTAGCCAGGTCTTGTAGTGAGTATAATATAAACAAGCCAATGCTGCTGCTTCAAGAGACAATAACTTTATGGGGAAATTGTTTCAATATAATAACATATATTTCTACAGTATTTTATTTGGATATGATTTGCCACTTTCTAATTGAAAGTCAGTTAACCTCTTTTTTTTTGAAGAGCAGTCTTGAGATCATTGGTGCTTGTTTCGAGTGTCAAGGACTGTTACTCTACCCAGTTGTTTGCCAAGAAAAGGGTCTTCCAAATAGAGAATGATTAAACATAGAAAGTGTCATTTCATTTTGTCAAAGACAATCCAGAAGGCAGATAGATTCAGTTGTCCAAAGCAGAGATAACCCTGCCAGGTGGTGATTGAAGTGCCATGGAAGACTCTGGGGCAACTTCAGGCAAAGTCAGTTACCAATAATTGCTTACAGGACAGAGATATGCTTATGAGGCCTATAGTTATTTTTGGTCTCTTCATGTCACTTCACAATATGAGCAATACTGTGAACAATTGAGTCATCTAGAACATTATGGGGACAGGAAAGAAATAAAAAACAGCTAAGCTGTGTGAAGTGGAAATTTAGATTTCCACCCAAGATGAGAGATATATTATGCAGAAAGAATTCCTGAGGGAAATGGGATCATTTGATTTTTTGCTTTGGCTTTTGAGTTGGAAAATGGTTCCATTGACCCTATGGAACATCCTCACAAAACTTCATATTCTGATATGCACAACAATATAGGTGTGTGTGGGGGGGTGGGGGGAGTAAGAAAAACCACTTCTGAAATTCATCCTCTCCTCCTGGATCCTTTAATTCAGGTGAGATAGATACCTTGTCTGCAAAAAGCATTTCCTCTCTGAAAACTTCCTTTTTCTTTTTCTACTCACTGAGAGCCCAGAGGGAAATCCATGTCTGTCCCAGTTGCCTTCAATGCAGAAGCAAGTTTCCAGTTATCACTTCAGAATGTAACATAAAACTACTTTGGGTACATTTTTACAAGGTTATCAAGTAAGTATCTAGAAAGTCCTGAAAGGCTCCTACTCAGAAGTGCAGCGCCTTCCCTCATGAGCCAGAATCCATTCATTCCTTGACCAATGACACCAAACCTCTCCCCAGAACTCCAGAAGTCAGAACCTTCTTCTCTTTCCCGCTTCTCCTTCTCCAGCCCTTACTTCCTACTTTCTTCATAGCTAAGTGCTCTCTCTGAAATGTTTGAAGGTGAGGATTTAGGTCTGGGCAACCTGTTAAAAATATGAATTGTTACCATGAACTCTGAGTGGCCTTTCAGTTTTGCTGACAGAAATTTACTTCATGTAGGACACCCCCAAAAAAAAAATTAAGCAGGTAAGGTCATTTGGAGTTGAAACAAGCATGCAGTCGGTGTGTTTGAAAATGAAATTATAATTAACCTGCTGATGGCTGTGAGGTGTTACCTTGAACTCTGTGTGGCCTCTTGGCACAGCGGCTGAACTTGCTTTATTGAATACCCAGAGACCTGAACAGGTGAAATCAGGATATGTCCGGGGCCAATTGTACTTTTTAGAAAGAAGATTATGTCTTTTTTTAGTGCCAATTGTAAGAGAGTTGAGGATTAATTGAGCAGCACTAATCAGAAAATAAAAATGAATTTTGACCATTCAGTTCTATGTGAAGCATTAAATTTGTTCAAACTGCTGAGGAAAATGACTTTATTTGCCCACTTTGTGAATTGACTCCTGAAGTGATGAGAGGTTACCAGGTCTGATGGACCAGGAAGATTATTGCAATTTAGAGATCCTGAATCATCTCCATGTTTATGAAAGCATTGTAGTTGCCAACTACAATGGAGAGCTACATAAGTGTTGCTTAAACTGCAGTGGTCTGTTGACACACAGGTTGGACAGCTTTCTGGAACTATTCAGAATGAGGTAGGTAACATTCTATACAGCAACTTAACATTGTTAATGACAAAGAGGGTGCTGAGGTCATTTGTGGTGTACAGTGGATGGATGAATGGTTCAAAGATAAACCTTAACTCTCTCTTGGCTGTGAAGTATTATTTTAAAGTAAGTGTGCGGCCTCCTGCCCTACGTAATCAGCAAAAATGAATAATAGCGCTGCAGTTATCAAGTGTGTGCTAGGTCAAGGGAATACCATAAACAATTGATTTATTGCCAGAGTCAGTCATGAGATACACCTTGTCATTGCTTTAAACTGGCAGGAAATCCATTTCATCCCTTGTCACACCAAATCAAAAAGAACCCGGTGGGTCCATTTCCTCCAACTTCACATCTCTTCTCTTTAAAGATGTATCATCTGTGGTAGTAGTCACACTTTATTCAAGCAAAAATGGGGGATCCTCCTTGTTTTGGGAGGTGAGTGTCTTTCCTTAGACTAAACAAATTATTTTGTTCTCTTTATGCTTTTGACAGACTGGTGAAAATGAAGGCTCGTGTTGGTTTAATAAACAAAGAATAATAATCCAAAATGGGTTTTATTACAGGGTGGATTGCTCTGTTCATAGGATTGGAATGATCTCATTGTTCACATCTCTGCCTAATTTAATCATTAAATGTATAAGTAACACTGAGGTTTTCCTATGACAATAGAACTTTCAGTTAGGACCCAGACACTCCTGGCCTAACTCCTCCTTTGGTAGCTGTCTTCTTACAAACTCTTGTATTTCTTGTCAAACGCTTGACATTAAGAGCAAAGTTCACAAGGTTAATGTCAAGTTCCTTGCTGGTTTCAGTTCATTGATCCTAACAGGCAGAAGAAATCTGTATTTTTTGTAAGAAAAATGCTTTGTATAGGTCCAACATGTTTCGTCTCACTCAAATTCACAAACTTAGAAACAAACTAAACTTTTAACAGAAATTGCAGATATGAGCATGACCGCTCAGTGACCACAGAAATGGACAGCAGAAGGAGGAACAATTGTCCAGTGGGTAGGGCATTTGCTTTGCACACGGCCAACCCAGTTTCAATCTCCAACATCCTGTATGATCTCCCTGAGTGCCACCAGGACTGATTCCTTGGTGCAGAGCCAGGAGTAACCCCCTAAGCATTGCCAGGTGTGATGCAAAAAGCAAAAAGATAAAAAATGGACAGCATAGCCTCACGGTGGGGTGATGTGTGATTTTTATTCTTTTATTGTCTTTTATGGAATTGAGGTCCATAACTGTTACTAGTTTTTGGCATAACAAGTAAATAAAACACGGGTAGCTTGCCAGGCTCTGCTGTGTAGGTTGTATACTCTTTTTTTTTTTTTTTGGGGGTCACATCCAGCAATGTTCAAGGTTTACTCCTGACTCTACACTCAGGAATTACTCCTGGCGGTGTTTGGGGGACCCTATGGGATGCCAGGTACTAGTGCCCACTCGAGCAAATCGATGAACAGTGGGAAGACAGTGATACAGTGATTGTCTTTTATATTTTTTTACTGTCTTTATTCTTCCATGTGATTTAGACTACCTGCCTAAATGTGGAAGGACTCAGATCCTTTGTTTCTGGTGTTTGCCCCATCAGTCTGACAGGTGACCTTCAATTCACAGACCTTTTTATTTTGTCCTGCAGCTCCGTTTACCTGTGCTAGTTCTATAAACTCGATGCCCACCCTAGCTGGGCCCTCACTGTATCCCACTTCCTGTCTGCTTGCCCCTTCTCCAGGAAACCTTCCCTCCTCATTCCATTTTAAATCCTGACTACTTAATAATTAGGCCACACTTGGTGGCAGATCAGTGACAAAAACTATAAGCATTTACAATACATTAATACATTATTAATAACTTAATGGATTAATGGTACATTAAAAATAACTATCGTAAGCTTTATCATAGTTCTTTTACCTACCTGCCATAGTGTTTATAGTCCCTCCCCACAATTGCTGCCAAACAGATTTTTCTAAAACACAAATTTGGTGGATCATTCTCAATGCTTAAACTTAGGATTTGCTATCCTTCCAGGAAGTGAGGGGGGCGGGGGAGTCAGTCCCTGGCTGCCTTCTCAGCGGTATCCTCTACCATTCTCTTGGTATATACAGAGGAACTTACTGATTTATGCTACATATGATATAGCAAAAATATTCATTTTTCACTAAACACCTATCTCCATTGCTCAAAGTGGAGACATTTACTCAGATTGGATGATTTTGGGTCATATACTTCCTCCCTGGGGCAACTTTCCCTGACTTTACTGTGCAGGAACTGGTTGTCTCACCGCTTTCCCACATTGCACAAAGTGGTTAGAGCAGATAGTAGTAGATCAGCGCTTTATTTTCCTGATGACCCTATACTAGCTGGGAGCTACAAAAATAGAGACTGTTGTCTCTGATTTTTCCTTTTATATTTATTTGTTGGTGGTACTAGTAATGAAATTCAACAAGGCCAGTGCTCTACCCCTAAGTTCTATCCCTGGTGTCCTTGACTCGCTCATTTTATAACTTCATCTCAGTTCCTGGTACACTGCACCCTTTCAGTAACTGTCAAATGAATGAAATGAACAAATAAATCAACTTACTTTTTAAAAAATATTTAAAAACTTAAAAAGTTTTCCATGAAAGAAATGTTTAAAATTTTTTAAAATGTGGGATTCTCAATGGCCCACTTTTGTAATTATGTGTGTGTGTGTGTGTGTGTGTGTGTGCTGTTGCTAAGGGACCCTTCTGTGTAGTTCAGCCAAAAAAGCAGTGCCTTGAAATATGTTTTTATCATGGATATTGTGATTTGAGAAAGTCGGCTTGCTTGAGTGAAAGTAACTATTAGCATTGTTGATTATATCTGCAGTGAATATACGGGGAGGTATTTTGTAAAATGAACGCCTTTTTTTTTTTTTTAAATTTTTATTTTATTATACAACAATGATATATACAATTACAAACATGTTCATAATTGGGTTTCAGTCATACAGTGTTCCAGCACCCATCCCTCCACTAGTGCACCCCTTCCCCCACACCAATGTCCTCAGATTCCCTCCCCCTCAACCTGCCTCTATGGCCAGCACTTTTCTCTCTCTCTCTCTATCTTTTTCTCTCTCCCTCCCTCTCTCCTCTTACACATTGTGGCTTGCTCTATATGCATTTAGTGATTATCATGTAAATCCCTTTGCATAAATTCAATGCTCAGTTCTAGTCTGGCGTTACCATTTCCAACAATTAGTAGAACACTGGTATATATTTATATCCCTCAAATGAATACAGTCATTCTATATCTGTCCTTTTCCTTCTGAATAATTTCACTCAGCATGATAATCTCTATGACCCTCCATTTGTAGGTAAATTTCATGACGTTTTTTCCTGACAGCTGCATTGTATTCCGTTGTGTAGGTGTACATTAGTTTCTTTATCCAGTCTTCTGTTGCCGGGCATTCAGGTTGTTTCCAGATTCTGGCTATTATGAATAGTGCTGCAATGAATATAGAAGTGCAGATGGTGTTTCTGTTGTGTGTTTTTGGATGTTCAGGGTATATTCCCAGGAGTGGTTTTGCTGGGTCAAATGGGAGCTCAATATCAAGTTTTCGGAGGAATGTCCATACTGTTTTCCAAAAAGGGCTGAACCAGTCGGCATTCCCACCGACAGTGGATGAGAGTCCTTTTCTCCCCCACATCCACGCCAGCACTGTTGGTTCTTTCTCTTTCAGATGTGTGCCAGTCTCTGTGGTGTGAGATTTTGTTGGAGAACACTAGGCTCCCTGACAAAATCAGGAAGCAGGACAGGTATCTTGGCAGAACCTCCACATGTTGGAGAACACTGGGTTCCCGACAAAATCAGGGAGCAGGGAAAGGGATCCAATTCTGCCCCAGGGGATCGGCAGCTGGCAGACAAAGACTTGTGAATCCAGCAAAGTTTCAACAGGCTTTACTCTTACACTTATTCTGGTATACAATTCAATAATAGGAAAATCCCAGACTTTAGGTTACTAGCTGGGGCCCTGTAGGTTTAGAATCCTAGGCCGCTACCACATGCTAAGGCCCAACAGGGAAGAGAATGGAGAGAAAGAGAGCAGAGAGCAGACTACTGCTTTTTTATGTCCTTTCCAGCCCTGATCAGCCCACATCAATTGAAAGAAGTTAAGGTCAATTTTCTTCAGGTATATTTGTCCCAGACTTCACCTTATCACACTGAAATGTTAATATTGCCTCAGCCAGCCAAGGCTGCAGGCCTTTGGTTTTCCAGCAGGCCCTGTGCAGATGGGGGAAGAGCATCTGAGAAGAACTGTATCTCATAATACAAAGGCATGCATCTGTACCATGGATATTATACAGCCTGGTATATATTTCTCCAAGCCTTCACAAGGTTCTTGTCTTTTACCTCATAGTTGTTTTGTATATTAGCCTTTAGACTTATTAGAGAGCCATGCTGGCTAGTTTGGAGGCAAATAGCATTTCTCTCTTATCTAATTATAACTATATTATACTTAGAGACCCAACATAGCAAAGTTAAAATACTGGTAAGATCTATTCCTACAATGCATGTGGTAACATGAGAGGAAAATATTTATACCAGCTAACATAGAATACATGGAAAGATATTCTACCACATAAAGTCACAGATCCAAACTGTTTTCTTGCCCTTATCTACAAAGTGGCCTGCAGGAGGTAACTCCAGGCAAGATGCAGAGGCTCTGGGCAACAGTGTACTACAACAAGATGATCAAGATGATATCTCATTGTTGCTTTGATTTTCATATCCCTGATGATTAATGATGATCACTTGATCACTTGAATCCCGTTATTCATCGATTTGCTCGAGCGGGCGCCAGTAACATTTCCATTAGACCCTATCACATGCCAATGTAGCCCAATGGCATCTGGTTGATTCAGGAATATGAAGAGCCTCAAATCGTTCCTTCAGGGTCTTGACAAGGAAGTCTGACCATCTTGTAGGTGGGCGGCCACGTGATCTTTTGACATCCCGTGGGATCCAGTCGGTAACGGCTCTAGTCCAGCGGTCATCTCCAAATCGCATTACATGTCCAGCCCATCTGATTTTCGATGCCTTGGCAAACAAGACAGTGTCCCTGATTCTGGAATAGCGACGGAGGTCAGAACTCCAGGTTCCTTCTCTAACTTGAGTGAGGCGTGATATTCCAAGCATAGCTCTTTTCGATTCCTCTCTGGGAGACCCAAATAGCATTCTCATCCTGCTTTCATAGGGGCCCAGGTCTCTGAGGCATATGTTAATGCAGGGAGACTGGTGGAGTCAAAGAGATGTGCCCAGAGCTGGAGGTTCTTTGTCCTTTTAGCTATTTCTTCGATGCCTTTGAAGGCATTCCATGCTGCTCTCTTCCTCCTGGCGCAGCTCAGGTTTTAGGTCGTTCATCATGTTGACTTCTTTTTTTTTTTTTTTTTAAGTATTTTATTATACCACCGTGAGATATACAAATAAAAAAGATATACAATTAAAAGTTCATGTTTGGGTTTTGGTCATACAGTGTTTCAGCACCCGTCCCTCCACCAGTGCCCATCTCCCACCACCAACATCCCCGGTTCCCTCCCCCTTCCCCAGCCCTGCTCCATAGCAGGTTCTTTATTTCTTTCCCTTTCTCTCTCTTTCTCTTTTCCTTCCCTTCCAGTCTATGGATTACAGAACATACATTAAAAGGTTGTCATTTGTATCCTTTTGCCTCTATTTAATGCTCAGTTCTAGGTTGGCATTAGTACCCTCGACTATTGTTAGCCCCCTGTTCCATTTTCTGTCTTACCTAAACTCCTGACTCCCACGCTTTGTGATAATCTCCACCTTTGACAAGACCTCCTGATATATGTTTCACTTGACCTTGGATATTGGTATCATAATATGTACATATATATTTATGCCATGCAAATAAATGCAGTCATTCTGTATCTGTCTCTCTCCTTCTGGCTAATTTCACTCAACATAATCTTCTCCCATGTCCATCCATTTATAGGCAAATTTTATAACTTCATTTTTCCTAACAGCTGCATAGTATTCCATTGTGTAGATGTACCAAAGCTTCTTTATCCAGTCATCGATTTTCGGGCACTCTGGTTGCTTCCAGATTCTGGCTATTGTGAATAATGCTGCTATGAACATAAAAGTAGGGATGGTGTTTCCGCTGCGTATTTTTGGTTTCCCAGAGTAGATTCCCAGGAGTGGTATGGCTGGGTCAAATGGGAGTTCAATTTCTAGTCTTTGGAGGAAAGTCCATATTGTTTTCCCAGAAAGGCTGTACCAGCCGGCATTCCCACCAACAATGAATGAGTGTCCCCTTTTCCCCACATCCACGCCAGCACTTGTTGTTCTTGCTCTTTTGAATATGTGCCAGTCTCTGTGGTGTAAAGTGGTATCTCATTGTTGTTTTTGATTTGCATCTCTCTGATGATTAGTGATGATGAGCATTTTTTCATATGTTTTTTTGGCCATTCGAATTTCTTCCCTTGCTGAAGTTTCTGTTCATTTCTTGTCCCCATTTTTTGATGGGGTTGTTTGTTTTCTTCTTGTAAAGTTCTACCAGTGCCTGATATATCCTGGATATTAACCCCTTATCAGATGGGTATTGGGTGAATATTCTTTCCCATTCTGTGGACTGCTTTTGTATCTTAGTCACTGTTTCTTTTGAGGTGCAGAAGCTTTTCAGTTTCATGTAGTCCCATATGTTTATCTTTTCTTCTAGTTGCTTTGTTAGTGATGTTTCACCTTTGAAGATGCCTTTAGCTTCAATGTCGTGGAGGGTTTTTCCTATATTTTCTTCAATGTACTTTATGGATTCAAGTCTGATATTGAGATCTTTAGTCCATTTTGATCTGATTTTTGTGCATGGTGTTAGACACAGGTCCAAATTCATTTTTTTACACGTTGCTGCCCAGTTTTCCCAACACCACTTGTTGAAGAGGCTTTCCTTACTCCATTTTAGACTCATTGCACCTTTATCAAAGATTAAATGATCATGTGTTTGAGGTTGGGTGTCAGGATACTCTATTCTATTCCATAGGTCCACAGGTCTGTTTTTATTCCAATACCATGCTGTTTTAATTACTACTGCCTTGTAGTACAGTTTGAAGTTGGGAAAGGTGATGCCTCCCATCTTCTTTTTCCCGAGGATTGCTTTAGCTATCCTTGGGGGTTTATTGAATGAACGCCTTTTTTGGTAGTATTTTGCAATACTTTTATTTGGGATCTTCAAAGGAGGGAATTAGTCAGTATTCCCACCTGCTTCACCATTCTTCAGTAAGACCCATACAAAGAGATGGATTTTACCTAAAATTCAGCATAGAAGAGCATCCTATTTAGAGCCAGTCTTAGCCCCTCCAGGCTAAATGTGGAGGGACTCAGATCCTTTGTTTCTGGTGTTTGCCCCAGCCTTAGCCCTCCAGGTCAGCCAACTGCAGCCCTTAAAATCCAGAAGCATGAACGCTTGACATTTGATCTTGTGTTTCTTTTTCTGTCACTGAGACTTAGTTGTTCTACTCTCCAGGGCACCCTAAGTAGGTAACAAGCAGCTGAGGAATAAATAGTGAAGGCTGCCGCTTTATAGGCGAGTAAAACAAAGCACACCAAGGTTACATCGCTGGTGAGACAATGCTGAATAGGTTCAGGTACGGGTCAGTGCCATGGTGAGGAAAGCACCCAGGTATCCTTGACAGATAGTCCCCTGTGCTAAACACCCAACTCCTCCACCCTGTGCAGTTTTAGCTTGTGCCAGTGATCCCAAGGATTTTCTGAATGAATTACCGTAATTGGATTTAATTCAGGAAAGGGATATTTCCTGCACACACCAAACAGGCTGTGGACTGGATTTTTTTTTTAAATTTTGCCTAGATGACAGGGAGGAAGAAACCCAACAGGAAATACATCTTTGCAAATTAGAAAAGTTGATGAGCTAAGGCCTGCAAACATTGGGCACTTATCCAAAGTGAACTCCTCATGACCTCCTGGCACCTTGGCTCACCTCACTGTACTTCACAGCCAGAAGTATACCAGGTGGATTCACTTTCTTACCTCCCTGATAAGGTCGCAGGACCTTGCCACACCCAGACTCACATCCAATCTCCTTTCCTGCTTCCCTGACCCCAGGTCTGATAAAAATCCAGGGTGATAATACTATTGAAATACAGACTATAAAGCATATCAGTATGTACGTAAGTGGAGGGAGGGGAAAAGAGGAGGAAAAGCAGAAGGGCCAAATGGAGAGTTCAGCTTCACCTCTACATGACCTTGGAAGCATGTGGAGTAGAAGGGAAATTGCCAGGAACTTGCAGCCTTTTTTTTTTTTTTTGCATTGTTTTTTATTTGGCTTTGCTACTTTAGGGGACTGGGGCAAAAAATAGGTCATTGTGAACTGCAGGTGCAGTTTGATCTTGAACTACAATCTATTGTGGTATATGTGCAAACCCAAAAGTACTTATCAAGATGAAAATGAAACTTTTCCCCCTTTAAATGCAAAGGTCACTTTATATATGAGCACCAACATCAAAAGTTTTTTTTTTTCAAAAAAAGGAAGGTTAGATAGCTCTCTCTCCTCTCTCTCCTTTTCCCTCTCTCTCCATAACTCTCACTCTCTTTCTCCTCTGACTCACTCCTTCCTCACCCCTTCCTTCTACCATCCATCTTTCTCTGCTCTGAGGACCCTCACTGGGCACATTTACTCTGCCCTCTCAAGTCCCCTCCTCAAGTGATGCTGGATAAGCAGGTGAAACCCCTCAGGAACTCAGTGACAGCCCAGATGGTCAAGAGATGGGCTCTTAGCTCTTACTCCCAAGCAGTCTGACATTCGCCATGATCTTTGTCTACTGTAAACTCTTGAGAGACTGCAGTGTCCAGAAAGAACTTATCCCTACTCATGAAAGGAGAGTTTTAAAGCCTTTACTCTTGGCCTCAACCATGTTACTTAATCCCTCCCACCATCTGTTTCCTAATGTTCTCGATGCAATAGGAAACATGTCAAATGTCTCTGGACTTGGAGGGAAATCTGGAGAAGATTGCTCCAATGATTTTGTGCTACACAACTGCTGGAAAACATTGCTTATGCTGCTGGTTTCTTCCTTCCATACTGTCCATAGAAAGATTAAGAGATCAGGCTTTAAATTTCATCAGAGACCGTTTAGACTAACCTAGAAATGCCCAGTTTGAGTAGGGAAGGGACCATTTTGATGAAACAATACAAAGGAAAATCAGTTTTGTTCATTTTCTGACTTTTTGAAGATTCATCGGAACTAAAGAGGTAAAAATGAAGGTTCTGCTACTGATACTTTTTAGGTAAAGTTGGATTAGTTAACATAAATGTGAAAAACTTAGTCAACCCAGGAAAACAGCTTTTATTGTTTCCAGTTGAAACTTGTTCTTGCCATCCTTTGTGTAGAAAGGGAACAGGAGAATATGGACAAGTGAAACTTTCACCTGAAGTTTCTTCAAGCTTTGTCTTTCAATGTATTGGGAGAAATCACATTTTAAAAGTTTTTATTCTATACACACAAAGAGACTTACATGATAAACCCTAAGTGTCTGAAGGGCAAGTCACTTTGTGTAAAAGAAGAGAGAGAGAGTTACAGAGACAGAGACCGAGACAAAGAGAGGGAGAAAGGGAGGAAAATAAAAGGTGCCTGCTATAGAGGCAGGCTAGGGGGTGGATGGGAGGGAATGTGGGGACATTGGTGGTGGGACTGGGGCACTGATGGAGGGATGGGTCTGGAACAATGTATGACTCAGAACCAATTATGAACACTTTTGTAATTGTATATCTCATGGTGGGATAATGAAACATTTTTTTTAAATAAAAAAGTTTTTATTCTAAATTCGTTGATATTTTTTTGTAGATGACTCAGCTTTAGAATTCATGGGGGAGGGGAATATTGGGCCACAACCTGAAGGTGACCCCTGATCTCCCTCAAGGTACCATCTGTGGCGCTGCAGTGACCACATGCAAGATGAATGTCTTGACTTCCCATGCTATCTCTCTGGCCCTCTTATTGGTGTTTGGAGGGAGGTAATGTCTGGCATTGCTTCTATATACAGGGATGACTTGGGATGGTTGGGTATCACTGCATCACTGTATCACTGTCTTCCCGTTCATCTATTTGCTCGAGCGCATACCAGTAGCATCTCCATACGTCCTGTCTCAAGCAAGTGTAGCCCAAGGGCATCTGCTTGCTCCAGGAACAGGAAGAGCCTCAAACCATTCTTCAGATCATGGAATTGAGGTCCGTAATTGCCACTAGTTTTTGGCATATCAAATAAAACACAGGTAGTTTGCCAGGCTCTGCTGTGTAGGTGGTATCTTTGAAAAACCTGTTGGTTTTTGTTTGGGATTCCTGCCCTCTGCTTCAGAGTGGAGTTCCCTCAGATCACTCATACTGCTTCCAGGATGCCTAGAACTAGAACCAATGACCCGTCACTTTCCAGTGCTCTAGAATTGTTTTCTACCCAGGGGTTTCAGTTGCTACCAACAGACAACAAATGTGCTGTCTCGCATTTCTGTGGCCTTTGAAACCCAGATTCCCAAAGGGAGCTGTGATGCCACCAGCTGTTCTCCTGAAGTTCTAGGAGCCTGAACTCACTAGGCTTTGGTTCTGCTAGATTGGAGTGATTCAGTGATGGGGTGGTACAGCAGGGGGTTTGAAACACACCTACATGACTTCTGATGTCTGGTTCCCACTTCACAACCTGTATTTGTTTCCCCTTTGTTTCCCTCACATTATGAAGAGAATGTTGTATTTGCAGATTCATCATGTACACAAAATTAACGAAAGAATGGTAAACTTTTAAAACCCTAAATAAATATTTTCTCATCCCCTTCCCACCCCAACCCCCAATTTTTTCTTGAATATTTACTATGTACTAGACAGAAATCAAATTGTGTATTCATACATTCTCTCTGATAATTTTCTAAAGACTACGTAAGATAAGAATCATTATTTCTGTTTTTTAGATTAGGGAACTGAAACTCAATCAAGTGTTTTATTTTGTTTTGTTTTGGCATGGGACTAATACTTTCACCACCACCAGAGTGCCCAACATGCTAATCCATGGCACTTATGTCTCTTCTGTTTGCCTCCCTCTCTCTCTCTCTCTCCCTCCCCACTCTCTCTTCCTCCCTCTCTCCCTCCCCACTCTCTCTTCCTTCTGTTTGAAGACCTCAGTTTTGAAATTTAAGCCAAAGGAGGGCTGGTCATCTTTAGATTGTCTTTTCCCATTTTGCCTTTTTTTATATACCACAAATTGGTGCAATCATCCAGTATTTGACTTTCTTCCTCTGACTGACTATTTAACATGCTAGCCTCCAGTTCTGTCCGATTTGCATCGAACTGCAAGATTCGATTTTTTTTTTTGCTTTTTGGGGTCACACCTGGCAATGCTCAGGGGTTACTCCTGTCTCTGCACTCAGGAATTACTCCTGGCGGTGCTCGGGGACCATATGGGATGCCAGGGATCGAACCCAGGCCGGCATGGGCCGGCCGCGTGCAAGGCAAATGCCCTACCCGCTGGGCTATCGCTCCGCCCAAGATTCGATTTTTTTTTGGTAGCTGAAACTCAAAGAGATTTCACAGCTTAGCTAAAATCACACTGAGCAGCTGTACTAGGAGTTGAGCCCAGCTCTGTATAATTTTATAGCTGTTTAAACAGTTTTATTCTCTTGTCTCACTTTTCACCTTTCCTGGAACCACTTGCTAAACTGCAGGTCTGTCTGAAGTAGCAAATGTTCACTCAGATAACCATAAGCTCTCTGCCTTTAATTTTCAGAGGAAACATTAAAACAGTGCTCAGTGCTAAGTATTTACTTGTATTTAGAATTCCTAACATCCAGTAGGCAATTTTTTCATCGCTCAAAATGAATAGTCAAATGATGGTTCCTCAAGACAATGTTTGGAGAAAGTTAAGCCTAATAAATACTGTGTTCCCATTATTCAGACTTGAAAATTAACATTCTTGTTTGTTTTAGATTATTGGAGAAAATAGATAAATATAAGTAATGAAAGAAGCAAGATATAGCATACATTTGATTCCCAGAGCTAGACAAGACCGTTCCTACCATGAATTTAGTGTTTATCTTTCAGTTTATTTTTTATTTTTTATTATTTATTTATCTATCTATCTGTTTATTTATTTAATTAATTATTTTTTTTTGCTTTTTGGGTCACACCCGGGCGATGCTCAGGGGTTTCTCCTGGCTCTGCACTCAGGAATTACTCCTGGCGGTGCTCGGGGGACCATATGGGATGCCGGGAATCGAACCTGGGCCAGCAGAAGCCAGCCACGTGCAAGGCAAATACCCTACCCTCTGGACTATCGCTCCAGTCCCCCAGTTTATTTTTAATACTTGAAATAATATTGAACATTTATGTATATGTGTATTATATGCATCGTGTGCATATTATGTAAACATATTAAATGTTTTTGCTAGATTTGAAGTTAGACCATACTATGTATCACTGTAATATTTTTGTCATTTAATAGTATTTTCAAGATTTCTCTATGTCAATCATGAGATCTGCTGGATCAGTTTCTTTTTCTGCTGGATAGATTCCATTATATTAGTCTGACACAATTTATTTTTCTTTTCATAATTTATCAGCATTTATGTTATTCTCATTTTTTATTAATAGATAACATTTATGGAACATGCTCATGATTGTTTCTTCAAACATACCTGTTCCTTGAGAGTTTGACCTAAGAGTATACATAGAAAAAAAGAGTAAATGTCTCATGTGTTGTTTTGTCTCAACCCAAATGAGATTTTTGTTTGATGAGATGACTCAAAATGAAACTGTCATTGAATGTTTACAGTAAGAGAAGGGTGGGAAGCGTGTCCCTGTAGGTAAAGCAGATAATTAGAGGCCCTGGATCCAATGACTGTCTAACATTGTTCCTGTTCAACACAGAGAATCAGTCTTCAACTTTGCAGACAGGGAAAATCAACATGATTTCCTTGATTCAATATGGCATCATCTCTTCATTGATACATTATCCTCTTTGACTCTCACGGGTAGGTCACTCTTTATTTGGAATAAAAAGGAAGAAATAAGAATTCAAACAAAAACTAGCTCTGTATTGTTCTAAGCAAACGTTTTTCAGGATATGAATATCCTGAAATGACAGAATATGAATATTCTGTCATAGTGCTTTATTGTGTCTGCAGCAGAACTTGAAAGAAATTCCCTGTATAGGAGTGGCTGAGAACAAGAGAGACTGCGCATCGTCTAGGCATTCGGCTCTATGTATGAAGTACTTAGTGACTTTATTTAGTGACTGTGGCTGTGACTTTATCTTATTCTAGCTCATTTTCCAGTGTAACAGGATAAGACCACTCCTGCTATTATGATTTACCCAGCAGCCAACAATGAGGACTTTTTGGGTTGCATTTTATAGACCTGCTTTATTCAGGCTCCCCTTCCAACCCCTTTGGGAAAGAATTGACAATTGATATTTTTCTCTTTTGGATTGCTCGGTGAATTCAGCTTTCCTAGATTTGGTTTCTTTCTGTTATTTGGCTTGTAAATTGCATTGCTTTGAGGGTAAGGATGGCTTGTCTCCAACATAATTGTCTTGCTTACTAGTCTACCCACTGATAGATAGGAAAGGACTTTGCCCTGGCTCTATCTCAGTTGTTCTTATTAGATTCAACCCCAAACATAGTAGAGCCACACTCCCAAACAAACAAGGATTGAGTATCAGTTGTGACTGGGGAACATAGTCTCTTCCCAGCATCCCATTTTTAGTCATGGAAAGCTCAGGTATATCAGAATTAAATCATGACTAAACTGACCATACTTGCATGTGCAGGCTGAGTCTCATTCAGGCTTCTGTTTGCCTGCTCTGGTGCCTTACTATGTAGACCTGCTTTAGGAGCCAGCTCATATATAGAGCAAGTTTATTCCTTTGGCAGAATAAAAGGAGTTTCTCGGTCTTTCGTATTAAGGAGACTTTCATAGGCTTTTTCAGTCTGATGTCAAATGGAAATTAGTCCCAATTCTGCCTGAACTTTGGATCTTGCTTTCAGAGGGAAAAACCTCAATGTAGGTGTGTTTGTACTCTCTGCATCCATTTTCACTCCTGTCAGTGAGGCCTATTTATTGACTGCATATTTGTCTTTTAAACATTGATTGCAGGAATTCCTTTAAGGTAAATTTCATTTTCGTGTGTGTGTGCACACACGAATTTCAGTCCTCAAAGCCTTTGTCTTGTTGATTTGTAGTAAGTATATTTGGAATTAATTCCATATGTATTTTGAGGGATGAACTCAGAACTTGTGGGAGGTGGGAAAGATACAAAGAAAGCATGCAAGCCAAATCCCAGCCAGTGTGCACCCGAATGCTGTTTTGCACGGTGCTCCCAAACTTAATTACCTGCTGCCCTGTAAGTAACAGTTATTACAGAGGTAATAGTACTTTGTTCAACTTTCGGTGAATATATGTTCTATTTAAATTTTGAATTAAAAGGTGTGTATAGTTCAGATGCCAAGATTTTCCTCACCCATTACCACCCTCACAGGCACCCAGACCAATATTAAGTGTTCTGAATTTCCTTATGCTTTGCAAGATGCTATTAATGTCAGGGAAAACTATTGCCCTATGAAACAAGTGTTGGGGTTTCAGTTGAGAAGTTCAAGGAGCCTATTAGGACTATACTGTGCTTCTTCAATGAAGACTAGATGCTGTTCAGATTTTCTAATTCTCTGATCCTAGATTTTTTTTCAGAACTTTGCCCAGAGAACTTACTTAAATCTTATTTTGTATATCTTACTATGTGGACAGGAGGATAAATCCAGATAAGTTGGCCTGGGAGAAGGAACTTTTTGGTTCTGTGACATTATTTTTCAGTAATTTCCTTTGTTACCACAAAATCAGTTACAATGTTGAGGAAGCATAATTTTTCTGTTTATTAGCTTATATTCTGTGTCCTATAGTACGAGAATATTGACCTGATATTAGAAGATCCAAATCCCATTTCTAGCTCTGCTATTATCTGCAGAAGTAAATGTGAACAAGTAATATAACATTTCTTGTTGGCTGCACCTAGAGGCGGTTACCTGTGATGATATGCCTGTACATAAAGCATTACATTTGATTTGACGTGTTGTATTTTAAGGATGCTTTTCAAAACAAAAAATGAACCAGTTTATCATGAGGTCCAGAAATTTTGTTAAAAGGAAGAGTGTTCATTTCTGTCTGAGGAGAGCATACTCAGTAGTTTCATGATAACCTCCTTCAAGTATGTTAAGAGCTTCAATGGAAACCTGTCAACAGCTAGAACTCTTCAAAAATTGAAACTGATTACATTTCCTTTAACTTGAGGCGTGCAAGCAGAAACTGAATTCCTATATATAAGGGATGTTTCATATTTGGTGTCAAAGTATACATGATTTCTAATGTCCCTTCGCAAGCTCAAGGTTTATGATTTTGTTATTAGACATACTTAAATTCCCTCCAGCCATTAGTTCTGTGACCCTAAAAGATCCATAAGCTTTAACAAACTTTTCTTAAAATCACAAGCATGAAAAGAATAGATGATGCATGTTGTTTTATTACTTTCTAGTCTAGCAGAGAACATCACAGTCTTTGATATGATCACACATTCCCGGGAGGGGGTGCTCCAAGCATATTCTCCCTGCTTGTTCTCCCTCCCGCTTAGCACATCCCCCCTCCCCCCTTTTTCTACTTAGTGATTTTTGAATTTCTTTGAATCTTTACAGGTGGTAACAATTTTGGTTCATCTGACTTGATGGTATGAAATTCTAAATAGTTGGGGGTCATTTTAGAGTGATTACTTTTTTTCTTTATGTTCTGGAGCCTGGGGAGTGTGTTTGGAGCTGCTTAGTTTATATTCCTTGTCAACATAAACTCTTTATTCATCTTCCCAACCTCTGAGAAACAGACAGAGGCGGTTCCTGATATCACAGATGTCATGCACAGATACTCAGAGTCACATAGAATTATAGGCATCTCTAAGCTGGATAAATTTAGTAACTTTTATTTTTAAGTCAGTGGTTTGGAGAGAAGAAATTCCGTGTTATTATCAGATAGAAAATAAGATCCCAGTTTTGGTGGACAGTGTCCTTGATAGAAAATTGTTCTAATACACTTTACTTGTGGAAATATCTTCACCTCACCCACCACCAACATCCCTGCCCTTAGGATTAAGTTACTGAGAATTGCAGCTATTACTAGGGAATTGCTAAGATCTTCTCTCTGTTCTCTTATCAGATTATCTGAATGACTGTTTAGGGGTTGCTGGGGGTATATTTTTATTTTCCCTGCTCCCCCTTTCTGAATTATTCTGGAGTCCACATTTTATATGAGAATCGTTTTTGTTTCTAAACATTGTGGGTATTTGAAATTCAGTCTAGATTATTAGCCATGAGGCAGGATAAAAATCTTTGAACATGATCTGTGTGGTGACATGTATTTTAAAATCATCTCTTCCTACTTCTTAGAGGATTGTGAGTCTTTGTTAGTAATTGTTGCCTTGTATAATCAAAACTGGAATATTGTCCTATAGGTTATCCCTGAACCATTAATTTTCAAAAGCCAATGACCATTAATTCTTAATTCCCTATTCAGCCTTACCTTCAGCCTTACCTTATCCTGTAATAAAAATGAAAGGCCAACAATCTCCATAGCATTCCCCTTAAACCAACACAATTTAATTTCCCTGCATAGGTTTATATCACTATAATATATAATCAAAATAACTATTATATAAACTTTGTTATATGTTAACTCTATTATATGTAAACTTGAAAATGGCATTCAACCACTGCTATTTTTCCAAAGCAGAGATATTAGAAAGGCATGCTAGGGTGACAGTGGCTAGAACTAAATTTTTCAGTTAAAAATGAGCTGAGTGCCTTTAGCAATAGTATAGTGGGTAGAACTCTTTCCTTGCACACAGCTGACCTGGGTTTAATCACTGTTACCACATATGATCTCTCCAAGCCCTGCCAAAAATGATTCCTGAGTGAGGAGCCAAGAGTAAGCCCTGAGCACTACTGAGTAAAGCCCAGAAAACAAGGACAGCAACAACAACAAAGAAAAATGTATCTGATTGTGGAGAGGAATTGGAATCCTTGGGGGGAGGGAGGTGAGCACACTGGTGTTGGATGTGGTGTTGAAATTATATTCACAGGAAAACTATCATTAACAGTATTGCAAATCAGGGGCCGGAGCAATAGCCTAGCGGGTAGGCATTTGCTTTGCACGTGGCTGGCATTTGCTGGCCCGGGTTCAATCCCCGGCATCCCATATGGTCCCCGAGCACCGCCAGGAGTAATTCCTGAGTGCAGAGCCAGGAGTAACCCCTGAGCATCACCGGGTGTGACCCAAAAAAGCAAAAAAATAAATAAATAAATAAATAAAAATAAATTAAAAAAACAGTATTGCAAATCAAACCACAGCATGTAAAAGAAGGATGAGAGAGAGAGAGAGAGAGAGAGAGAGAGAGAGAGAGAGAGAGAGAGAAGAGGGCGGGGGGATGGAGGAGGGAATACAAGGACTTTGGTGGTAGGAAATGTGCACTGGTGGAGGGATGGTGCTGAAACACTATTTGACTGAAACCCAATCATGAACAGTTTTGTAATTGTATATCTCACTGTGGTCACTTGTCAGTTGACACTTGTCTTCCCATTGTTCATTGATTTGTTTGAGTGGGTGCCAGTAACGTCTCCATTCATTGGGAATGAGGTTCCATTATTGTTACTGTTTTTCGGATATGAAATGCACCACGAGTAGGTTGCCAGGCTCTGCGGTGGCCCTGGATTTATCCCAGGGGGCCCAGTCTTTTTTCATAAATAGGTTATCTAAATATACTGTAAGAATATTTCAGATGAAACAACGAAGTGGAAAACCTGTTTTGGAGTACGTCTGTTCAGGTTTTTATTTTTTGTTTGTTTGTTTTTACTTTATTTTTTACTTTAAAATTTTTCTTTTATTATACCATCATGCGATATACAACCAAAAAGATGTTCATGATTGAGTTTCAGTCATACATTGCTCCAGCACTCGTCCCTCCACCAGTGCGAATTTTGACATTTCATGGAGCCCTGAGACATTGCTGGAGGAATGTTGATATTGTAGGACTGTGTGTGGTATTGGACCACTGTACGCCTGAAACTTATTTTTTTAATTTAAATTAATATTTTATTATACCACTGTGAGATATACAATTACAAAGTTGTTCATGTTTGGGGGTTTCGGTCACACAGTGTTCCTGCACCCATCTCTCCACCAGTGCCCGTTTCCACATGTCCCCAATTCCCTCCCCCTCCTCTAGCCTGCCTCTATGGCAGGTTCTTTATCTCTTTTCTCTCTTTCCTCTCCTCTCTCTCTTCAGGTTTTATTACTTCTTCAAGAAAGCATTCTCAGTTTCTCTGCTTTTAAATATACATCAGAACCCAAAACATTGAACATTAAAAAGTCATTGCAAATCAGTTCAATTTGAAAAAAGGGTTTTTTTTATAATAAAAATAGGAGCCAGAGCAATATTACAGCATGTAGGAAATTTGCCCTACATGTGGCTGACCAGGATAAATTCTTGACATCACAAATCTTTCCCTGAGCACTACCAAGAGTGATCCCTGACTGCAGAGCCAGGAGTAAGCCCTGAGCACTGCTGGGTGTGACTCCAGAAAAAAAAACAACAAATAAATAAAATTTAAAAAACACACAAAGCAATAGCAAACATGAATAAATAAAAGATTTTTTAAAATATGTGCCTAGAAAAATAAATTTTAAATGGACTGATTAGAGTAACTGTATCTCTCATACATTGTTATGGGGGTAGAAAATGGGAAGCCCATTTTGGGAAGTGGATTTTTAAAAGCAAACATATACCTATCATATCCATCAATTCCAGTCCTTGGTATTTATCCAAAATGAAAACATCTGTCCGCCAAAATACTTTTTAAAGAATATTCATAGCAGTTATATTCATAGTTGTTTTGAAAAAACTGTGTACACCCAATGTCCAACAGGAGAATGGATAAACTGTGGTATATTTGTATCCTATTGGATATTCAATTATGAATATATTCAAGATATGAAACTGGGAGACTTGGAAGATAGTACAGCAAGTAGAGTGCTTGCCTTGCAAGTGGCTGACGCATGTTTGATTCTCAGGCACCACTTAGAGTAATTCCTGAGTGCAGAACTAGGAGTAACCCCTGAGTATTTCTGGGTATGACTCTACAAAAAACAGAACATGGAACTTAACTTCAAAACATTGTACTGATTCAAAGAACTTTTAGACAAAAGGGGAACATATTGCATGCTCCTGTTTAAAAAGAAAATTTTGATGTAGTTTTATTTTAGATTTGTAATTTAATTTCAAGTAGTGTTGAAATTTGGAGGATTGATGTACAAAATTATTATAACTCTCCACCAACAAACTGCCCAGAGCACCTCACTGTCCCTAGATCCCTTCTAGGGAAATCTAAAGTAGCGGTCTTCACTTTCCACTCCTCCCTTCACTATTTGTAATTTGTTCTACATTTCAATACCAAGGGTTTGTTCAGTTCAATCTGTTCTCTTTTTTTTGACTCTTTGTATTCCACAGAAGAGTAAGACCACCAGTGTTTATTTTTCTTTCTCTGACATAACTTAGTTTTAACATGACTCCCTCCTGTTTCATCCACACTGCAGCAAACTACAAATGTTATATATTATTCTTCATCTAATTCATTGATTCATCAAGGAATCTTATACCATCTATTCTACATCAAGTCCTGGTCACAGAGCAGTGAACAACCAGATAAAAGAAACATAGCCTTGCCTGTAAGGAGCTCGGGATCTGATGTGAGAGATAAGAGAGACTTCCTTGTAATGGTAACACCAGGCTAGACTGAGCATCAAGCGTAGGCAAAGGGATATACATGATAATCCCTAAATGAATATATTGCAAGCCACATTGCAAAGAAGAGAGAGAGAGAGAGAGAGAGAGAGAGAGAGAGAGAGAGAAGAAAATTGCCTGCCATGGAGGCAGGCTGAGGGAGGCAGGAAAGAATCTGGGGGGCATTGGTGTTGGAAAGGGTGCACTGTTGGAGGGAGGGGTGCTGGAACACTGTATTGCTTAAACTCAATCATGAATAGCTTTGTAATGTATATCTCATGGTGATATAAATAAATAAGTAAGTAAATAAATCAACTACAGTTTTAAAGAGCATATTTATCTATAGCCAACCTTTTTCAAAGATAAATCATGGTACTAATAAAGTGATATACAATACAACAAAAACAGGCTTCCTTGTTGTTCGTACAATAAAAGAAAACCTATTTCCTTGCTGCCTTTATCTTCGTAGTATGAGAATTTAAAAGAAATCATTGAAGTAATGCTAGACCAGTTAGGTTTCAAGAATGCTTTTACCTTTAGACTGCTTAGAGACCCAAGTCTGAAATTTAGGGAGTGAGCCAGCTTCCTTTTGAAAAATCTCAGGACTGAAATTCCCAGAGGGTATTCCCCATCCCTCTTCCTTTTCCAGGACTTCACACAGAAGCGTGGGAAGAGTCCCAATGGCGTGATTGAGATATTTTTTGTACCCATTTAGCTTCAACTCTTCAAAGAGTCTTCAAAGAGTTTGGAGTGGTAGGTGCAGAATGCTGTCTGGCACCATGTGATCCTCCTCATCGGCCTCTTGCTCGCCTGTGCTGTACGCATTGTGGTCCAGTGTGGTTTGGGGTGAACAGAAGAAGTCACTCCTGCTTTGATCTTCCTCAAGATAAGGAAGCATCAGTGTTTCATTGATCTTTTTAAGTCTTCCTAATTCCACAGAATTCACAAATCCTGTCTCCATAAGGATCTTTTGGTAGCTGACAGACATGTAATTCAGTCTCTATGTGTTAACAAGGCCTGTTAACAGGCCTTGTTAACACGCTGCATTCAGTTGATGGTAAACATCAGAATAATGGTTTTCCTTCAGTATTGACTTAATGACCAGAGATTGGTAATGGTTTTTGATTCTGCTAAGAGTGGATTTCCTCAGGATCAGCTCATTTTTAGTGATTGTGTTTAGGCCTTAATACAAATGTGATTTCACACCCAGTTCTAAATACTACAGTTAGAGATTATATTCAGGGAAAAAATTGTTAAGTTTATTAAATGAATTTAAAAATTTAAAGAGGGGCTGGAGGCGATAGCCCAGCGGGTAGGGCATTTGCCTTGCACGCGGCGGCCCATGCTGGCCTGGGTTCGATCCCTGGCATCCCATATGGTCCCCTGAGCACCGCCAGGAGTAATTCCTGAGTGCAGAGCCAGGAGTAACCCCTGAGCATTGCTGGTGTGACCCAAAAAGCAAAAAAAAAAAAAAAAAAATTAAAGAGAGCCAAGAAGACAGACACACTAAAAACATATACATAAGCAAATATGAAACTATTTTAGTCAAACTTTTTCTGAGAAGGAAGATTTTTTTTACTTTTTAAAATTCAGTGTAAAGATGGAAAAATTTAATTGAATATTAGTTTTAGATGTGACACATTCATGTTGGCAAAAGCAGCTTATAATGCAGACACTTTTAAGAATACCTGTCCGCTGGTCTGTGCCATGTCATATGTGTGGTTTTCCTATGTAAAGAAATAGATACCGCCATTCTGTTCCCAGAACATGATGAAATGGAACAAGAGGGAGTTAGCCTAGAGACAGTGACTGCCTTTGTAGAACAAAGGATATTAAAGATTTCTTTAGTCTCAAATTCCATGTCCCTGGAACCAGGGAATAAATAGGTTCCAGTACTTGCTTTAATATTCAACCTCGTTGTGTTCACAGATGCACAAAAAGTCCAGGTCATACAAATACTTGCCTGCAAAAAAAACTAAGGGAACATATATCTATTCGTAAATGTAAATTTTAGCACCAGAGGGGTTTGATAACCATCTGTCTAGACCCACTGATTCACAAACTTAGTTGACCTTGAATTATCTGGGAATTTTAAAATTTTATATATATATTTATGGCGGGGGAAGAAAGTGATAGATTTGGGAGTTGTAATAGTTCTGAATAGGTTGTCAGGATTATAGTATAGTGAAGCTGAGGACTCATTAGTTTCAAATAAGTCCTCCTAATAAGTTTTCTATGTGGTTCGGTTTGATGACCGGTTTTGAACAAGTACAGGGAACTTGTCATCAACAACCTGGTACTTGTCATCTCCACTTTCAGTTTTACACATGAGACAACTAATGACCAGAGAAGTTGTCACTTGCCCAGAATCACCCAAATAAAGCCAGAGCTAGAGCTCCAGTCTTGCTCATGCTGTTTGATGCTTTTTCTCTGATCTGAAATCACACACGTTTGATGAACTATATTCATTTTACCTACAGAATAGTTTCACAATGTCTTAGTTGATATTTTGGTTTCAGAGGGCTGGTGAGGGGTGGGGGTCGTCAGCACAGATCACCACAAACCTGGTGGCTTAAGACAACATACATTTATTTCATACCATTACAAGAGACCAGAATTTCACAATCAAAATGTTGCTTCCACACTTGTAGGGTGGAATCCTTACTTGCCTCTTCTAGTTTCTGGAAGCTGCAGAGCAACTTTGGTCTTGTGGGTTGCGTAACTCCAATCTTTCCTCTGTCTTTATACAACCATCTATTTTCTTCACATCTTCTCTTCTGTCTCTTTTAAGTATAACTACAAATGCAGTTAAACCTAACCCATTTAATTCAGGAATTACCTCAGTTTTGATCCTTAACTCTTAAGTCTGACATTTCATCCAAATTCTGGCAGTCCAGAAACCTTGTACCACATATCTGGATCAGATAAAAATGAGACACTGATTATGGTACATCCTGATACAAAATTCTCAGTGAGTCTGTGCAACCAGAAAACAAGTTGACATTTTCAGAATACAGTGGTGGTACTTGTATAGACAAGACACTGTGATTTCAAAAAGGATGAAATAAGGGAATAAAGGGAGTTACCAGTCCCACACAAGTTTTGAAATACAGCAAAGCATATTTTTAGGTTTCAGGGCCTGAAACCTAAAATTTTACTCTGGCTCTCAGTCCCACCCACTGAGTTTATGGCTTACCTTTCCGATCTGTGGCACCTCCAACAGTTCTGCTTCTATAAACCACATAATCTTAATTAAAGGATAAATTTTAGAAAAATCTTACTATTGGATTTAAAAATTACCAAGTTAACCCTGAATGCTCTCATCTTGAGATCCTTAATTTAATAGCCAATAAGTCATTGGAGACCTAGCAATTCTCTGCCTTCCTGGCTAGTGGTTCAATAAAACAGCACAGGTTATGGTTCTTTTGTGTCAGGAATTTTCTGGACCACCCCAACCATGCTTGGGTCACTCTTTGCAGTATTTGTGGGAGCATAATATGCTGTAGATGGAACCAAGGCCAGTCACATGCAAGACTTAATCTGTATTATTCCAACCCTGGACATATCTATTTTAAGGGTTACTATTATATGTATTACAGTTGCCAAATATCACTTGATTACTTGACATCCCATTATTCATCGATTTGCTCAAGTGAGTGCCAGTAATATTTCCATTTGACCCTGTCACGTGCCAGTGTAGCCCAATGGCATCTGCTTGCTTCAGGAATACGAAGAGTCTCAAACCTTTCATTCAGGGTCTTGACAAAGAAGTCAGACCATCTTGTAGGTGAGGGGCCACGTGATCTTTGTACGTCCCATGGGATCCAGTCGGTAACGGCTCTAGTCCAGCAGTTGTCTCCAAATCGCATTACATGTCCAGCCCATCTGATTTTCGATGCCTTGGCAAAGCGAGACAGCGTCCCTGATTCTGGAACAGTGACGGAGGGCGGAGCTCCGGATTCCTTTTCTCACTTGAGTGAGGCGTGATATGCCAAGCATAGCTCTTTTGATTCCTCTTTGGGAGACCTGAATAGCATTCTCATCCTGCATTCGTAGGGCCCAGGTCTCTGAGGCATATGTTAATGCAGGGAGACCAGTAGAGTCAAAGAGATGTGCCCGGAGCCGGAAGTTCTTTGTCTTTTTAGCTATTTCTTCGATACTTTTGAAGGCAATCCATGCTGCTCTCTTCCTCCTGCGCAGCTCAGGTTTTAAGTCATTCATCATGTTGACTTCTCAACTTAGGTACACATAACAACTGCAGCAGTTAAGTGCAGTTGCCAAATATAAGAAAAAACAGTTTATTTCTAAATATTTTATCTAGTACTGTAATCATATGATTTTTAATTTAATTTTTGTTTTTAATTTAATTTAATGAAACTGTTAATAATTCTGAGTGTCAATATACGCTTTGTGTACTCATTCATTCTCCAACTCACTCATTCTACTACAACTTAGAAAGTAGATATTATTACACTTGAAAATTGAGTAGTTAGGAAACAGAGTTAAAGTACAGTGGGTAGGGTGTTTGTCTTGCACATGACTGACCCAAATTCAATCCCTGTTATCCCATATATTTTCCTGAGCACTGCCAAGTGTGCCCCCCAAACCAAAACAAAACAAAAATTGAGTAGTTGAAGCCAAGAAATGTGAAATTATTTGGTCTGATCACAAAGTATATAGCAGAACCAAATTTGAACCCAAATCTGTCATATAACAAAGCTGAAGATTTTACTATTTACATTATATTTGCTCCTAATGTTCTTTTTTCTTTTTATTTTTTTGAGAATACAGCCTATAAGGAGCAGCATATAACTCCTATCATTCCAGACATAATTTGGAATGTATAGTCTACGAGCTCACCCCCCAACTCAGCCAACACACACAGACTGTCATACACACGCTCATATATGCACTTGCCATCAGGCAAGAAGAGTGTCTACTTAAGGCAGTTCTAGCAGTTATTTAAACCTTTTTCATATAAATGTAATTAAACAAAACTGTTTAATTTCCAAAAACATTGGAATTAAATAAGGAGTTTACTTCTATGGCTCCAATCAAAGTCTGTGTTGTCTTTCTCAGCCTGATATTACTCAGGACTAATCAGATTGGGAAATAACACAGCCTGTTTACATGATGATGGGATCCCCAAAGAGATAAAAAGTTGATTCTAGAAGGAAAGAAGGGATTCTTTTTAAGAATAAAGCCTTGGAGTACACAGAAAGGAAGGAGATTAGTTAGTGCACAAGTGAATCAATGTTAGAGTTATTCATTGTGAAGAGAAAGAAGCAGAATATGGTTTTGTTAGTGATAAAAAAAGGTGCAAGCAAAAATAATTAGATTTTATTTTTTTGCTTTTTGGGTCACACCTGGCAATGCTCAGGGGTTACTCCTGGCTCTGTGCTCAGGAATTACTCCTGGCGGTGCTCGGGGGACCATGTGGGATGCCTGGGATCGAACCCGGGTCGGCAGTATGCAAGGCAAATGCCCTATCTGCTGGACTATCGCCTCCAGCCCAAAAATAATTAGATTTTGATCTGGCATGAATTTGCTTAATATCAATACTAAATGAAACATCTCATTTTCCTTTAGTTTCAGTAATACTTTATAGCTTAGATTATGCTTAGGGGATAAAGTTGAACTGAGGAAATAGTAAATCAACTGCTATTACAGCTGATAGCTAATACGTTTATACATTTCTCTATAGGAGGAATCACAATATAAGCTTAAACATGTTTAAGACCCAGTTGTTTCAAATGCTATTGAGTTTTAGTTTTAAATCTTAGCAATGTAATTTGTTCTGCATAGAAAGAATAAAGTTAAACTATCTTCAAACTCACACCTATGTCTTTTAATACCTCTGACTATCTTAAAATGCATACCTTTATTTCCACATAAATGATAATAGAAGGGCATTTGGTTCATACATATTTTTGCATTGTAGAAATATCCTTGTCAATATGCATCTACATCATACAATTGAGATGACTATGACTTTGATTGACTATATGCTGATGTAAAAGTTTGGAGGCTAATTTTGTCCCCAATTTTATTTAAAAGATACATTGAAACATAATCATGCCATTCAAGCTTTATTGTTGGATGACAGGCCTAGCTAACTTGGGAGCTTTGCTGTTTTATCCACTCACAGCCTAATCTGTTTACATGTTCTTAAGCCAGGGTTTGTGCTAATGAGATCTCTCTTCTATGTAAACACTAATGGAGGGTGTGGCAGTTATAGAAGTCACCTTGACTTTGAATAACTTCAGACTTATTATTATACATCTACTAATATTTATATGTTATCTAGATTGGGCATATTTCCTCTTTATACCCACTGGACCCAGCGTGGCTATGTTGAGACTATAGAAAGATTATAGGAAGGATCATACTAGTTTGCTTTCAAGCAGGCGAGTATGACCCTTTCAGTATACAGAGAACAGGATGCTCAGAATCACCCTGATTCTGAAGGACCTTTTAGGTACCATCTAGATTAATTACATGAAGCCCATGAAATTAAGATGTATTATTTTATATCAGCCCCCAGCGGCCCCCCCCCCGCTCCAGTGTTTTACATAAGAGATAATCTCGGAAGAAGGGATTAGTCCTTGGTGGAATCCTTTGTTTATACCTGTAATAGGGTGTGTCACCACCCTCTATACTCTTCTACTGTCTAGAAGCTGTTTAGGGTTCTTTGTTGACAAGACACTCCCCTGAAGTTAGGATTACTTTGGTGTATATAAGGGACTGACTTGAGGTACTCGCCCATTTTCTGGTAGGGCTCTCTCAGTTGAGATCCTCTCTTTGGTAGGGCTCTCTCTCTGGTGGGATCCTCTTTGGTGGGAGACTTGGTCCCTCATGTATGGCCTCAGTTCTGACCAGAGCTAAGGTCTTCCATTATATTGGATTGCGGTGGTAGAGCTTTTGTACTATTAAAAGCCTTTTTTGGAAATGCACCGGACTCATGAGTTTCATCTGTTCCCCAGTGGCCTCGGAGGTAGAAGAGAACCGGAGGTAGAAGAGAACTTCTGTCTTGGTTCTGTTGAGGACCCCAGTGGCTCCTGACACTTTATGAAAATTTTTCTTAAACTAATTCATGGGATAGATCATTTTTTAATTCAACAAATCATTTAGTACTTTCTATCTACCAGAAACTAGTGATTCAGCAGCAAACTAAGCAAAATCACTACTTTCAGGTGATGAAAGTACTTATTAGTGAATAGTTCTAAGCTATGCCAATCAAGATTGATCTTCCTCATCTTTTGATGTGAAATTAAATTATTTGATAAAGCTATTGTATTAAGATGGACCATTAAAACTAGTATAATCAGCAAAAAATAATTTTGTGCTCTTCAGACAGCTGTTGGGTAAATGCATACATGGCTGCAATAACAAAAATGGTAAGGATTTTTGTCTGTTCTTTGATGCAACTTTATTGTAATAAATAGAATGACTATAAGAACTAACACACTGGATACTAGTTTATCCACTTAATTTGTTTATTCAGTAAATTCTATGGAGCATCTCTTCTGTGCCTACATTCTTTTGAAAGTCAGGGATATAGTGTTGGACAATACAAGTAAGATCCCTAATCTATTTACAAGCTGTAGAGAGACTGTAAACAAATTACCACATACTAAATTATAATAAAGTATCAAGAACTAGGACCCTGGGGTGACTAGCCATAGCATGCAGTCTCAAACGCAGCTGGGGAAGCTGGAACTCGCCTCCCCAGGCTCCAGCTGACCATGGGGCTCCCAGGAGGACAGATGGGTTTTGGGAGGGCCCATCGCCTCTGGGGGTCCCGGAGAAGCCGGATGAGACTTACCCACCACACTAGCTGCCACCTTCGCTGTCCAGATGCTGAGCCATGATGCCCCTAAGCCACGTGGCTGCTTATGCCACAGGGTCCATCAAACTAGTGGAAACAGTTATGTCCTTTAATGTACTGCATTCTATGATGTGCAGGAAAGTTTGGCAGGAGGGAGAGATAGAAAGGAGAGAAAAGACATACAGAACCCGCCAAGTAGTTGAGGTGTGGGAAGGGTGAGGGAGGTGGGGACATTGGTGATGGGAGATGGGTTCGGGTGGAGGGATGGGTGTTGGAACACTGAGAACCAAAACTCTACATGAGCATCTTGCAATTGTATGTCTAAAATGGTGTAATAAAATTTGGGAAAAGAAAAAAAAAATATCAAGTAGTAATATTTTATGTTCCAGTGAATTAAGTGCATGTGTTTTTTGTAGATACTTATATACAAAATCTCTATTTGAAATAAATTTTATAAAATTGAAGAATAAGCCCCCTGTATATGCTTTTACCCATGATCTATCATTTAAAAATGCATGCCAAAAAAATTATCTTCTGTGAGTGAGTGCCAGGAAAATGTTTATCTTTTTATATGAACTATATTGAAACTTGAAATTGAGTCTCTCTTCTTTATTGGCCTTAAAGCTAGTGCTCCATATAGAAGCAAAGACAGAGACAGAGAGAGACAGAGAGAGAGAAAGAGAGAAAATGGGGTACCTGCTATTGAGGCAGCCTGGGGGTGGGTGGGAGGGTGTGTGGGTAAATTGATGGTGGGAATGGGGCACTGGTGAAGGGATGGGTGCTGGAATACTGTACTACCAAGAACCAATTATGAATGCCTTTGTAATTGTATGTCTCACAGTCTTATAATAAAAAATTAAAAAAGAAAAAAGCTAGTGTTCCATAATAGTGATAAATTTTCTCAGAATCCAAGTTCATGTTTTTTCTTCCTCTCCAATTTCCTTGATCTCTAACTCTTTTTTTCTGTTTATTTGCTGTCTTTTTTAAAGGATTTTTTTAGAATTTACATTATTCTATAATTTATACTATTTTGCTTATAATATAGTATACTTTGTTATTTGTTATCCTTATGTGTTTTTCATTTATGTTTTCTTATTCTATACTTACTATATATGTTTTAATAATACAGGCAGCATTATTGGTAGTGGCTAGGATATGAACAATTTAATTATTTTTATTAATACTATACTTTTATTCTGTGTTTTTATTGAATTTTTACTGTACTGCACACTAGAGAGATAGCAGATAACAAATTATACAAGGAAATTGTTCAGAAGATGAATTTTGGATGTTCTCAAAGAAATGACTAAGTTGGATCTTTTGCTGGAAAACACTGCATTCAGGAAATTGAGTCAACTTCAGTTACACTTTTTGAATGAATCTACACTACAGATGGTACATAGTGAAAATGTGAAAGCTTGGGCCATATTCAAGCACAAGTGTCTCTGCTGCAAAGAGTGGGGTTTTCCTTAAATTCGGAAAACTTATTTTCTTTTGTGTCTCTAAGTGCACGTTATGATAAAAGATAATTTAGCAAACCTAAATTCTGTGTCCAGAGTCTGTCAAACAGAGGGTAAAAAGGAGTCAAGATCTCAAGGTTGCCCACTCTCACCATTTCTATTCAGTAAAGTACTAGAAGTACTTTCCATAGCACTCAGAGAAGAAAGGACATTAAGGGCATGCAGACAGGTAAGGAAGAAGTTAAGCTATCACTATTTGAAGATGACATGACCATTATATCTAGAGAACCCTAAACTCTATGAAAAAAGCTCCTAGAAACAATAGATACCTATAGTAGAGTAGCAGGGTACAAAATCAATACCCAAAAGTCAGTGGCTTTCCTATATACAAATAACAAAAGAGAAGAAAAAGGATATTAAGAAAACGATCCCAGGGGCCAGAGCAATAGCACAATGGGTATTGCATTTGCCTTGCACACTGCCAACCTGGGTTCTATCCGCGGCATCCCATATGGTCCCCGAGCAATGCCACAGGAGTAATTCTTGAACAAAGAGCCAGGAGTAACCCCTGAGCATTGCCAGATGTGACTCAAAAAGCACAGATAGATAGATGATAGATAGATAGATAGATAGATAGATAGATAGATAGATAGATAGATAGATAGATAGATAGATAGATAGATAGATAGATAGATAGATAGATAGATAGATAGATAGATAGATGGATAGATGATGATGATAGATGGATAGATAGATAGATAGATAGATAGATAGATAGATAGATAGATAGATAGATAGATAGATAGATAGATAGATAGATAGATAGATAGATAGATAGATAGATAGATAGATAGATAGATAGATAGATAGATATGGATAGATGGATGCTAGATAATGGATGGATGGGGGTGGGTGGATGGATGGATGGATAGATACATACATAGATATACAGATAGACAGACAGACAGACAGACAGACAGACAACAGACAGACAGACAGACAGACAGACAGACAGACAGACAGACAGACAGACAGACAGACAGACAGATAGATAGATAGATAGATAGATAGATAGATAGACAGATAAAAAAAACGGTTCCATCCACAATTGTGCCAAAGAGAATCAAATACCTAGGAATCAGCTTAACTAAGAGTATATAAGACCTGTACAAAGAAAATTACAAAACACTGCTTTAAGAAATAAAGAGGACACAAGGAAATGGAAACACACTTCCTGCTTATGGATCCGGAGAATCAACATTGTCAAAATCGTAATACTCCCTAAAGCTTTATACAGATTCACTGCTGTCCCTATAAGAATACCCGTGACATTCTTCAAAGAAATTGACCAAACACTCCTGAAATTCATATGGAATAAGAAATGCCCACGAATAGCTAAAGCAAACCTTGGGAAAAAGAAGATGGGAGGGATCACCCTTCCCAACTTCAAACTCTACTACAAAGCAGTAGTAATTAAAACAGCATGGTATTGGAATAAACCCAGACCTGTGGACCTATGGAATAGAGTTGAGTATCCTGACACCCATCCTCAAGTACCTGATCATTTAATCTTTGATAAAGGAGCAAAAAGTATGAAATGGAATAAAGAAAGCCTCTTCAACAAGTGGTACTGGGAAAAACTGGGCAGCTACATATAAAAAATGAATTTGGACCTCTGTCTGACACCATGCACAAAAATCAGATCAAAATGGATTAAAGATCTCAATATCAGGCTTGAAGAAAATATAGGGGAAAACCCTCCACAACATTGACGCTAAAGGTATTTTCAAAGATGAAACACCACTACCAAAGCAATTGGAAGCAAAGATAAATATATGGGACTACATGAAACTAAAAAGCTTCTTCACCTCAAAAGAAACAGTGACCAAGATACAAAGACAGTCCACAGAGTGGGAAATAATATTTACCCAATACCCATCTGATAAGAGGTTAATATCCAGGATATATCAGGAACTGGTAGAACTTTACAAGAAGAAAGCAGCCAACCCCATAAAAAAATGGGGAGAAGAAATGAACAGAAGCTTTGACAGGGAAGAAATCTGAATGGCCAAAAGACATATGAAAAAATGCTCATCATCAATCATCAGAGAGATGAAAATCAAAACAATGAGGTATCATCTCACACCACAAAGACTGGCATGTATTAAAAAGAGCAAGAACAACAACTGCTGGTATGGATGTGGGGAGAAAGGGACTCAGTCATTTTTGGTGGGAATGTCAACTGGTACAGCCTTTTTGGAAAACAATATGAACATTCCTCCAAAGACTAGAAATTGAGCTCCCGTTTCATCCAGTAATACCACTTCTGGGAATATACCCTGTGAGACCAAAAACACACAGCAGAAACAGCATCTACACTTCTATGTTCATAGCAACACTATTCACAGTAGCCAGAATCTGGAAACAACCAGAATGCCCAAGAACAAATGACTGGATAAAGAAACAGTGGTACATCTACACAGTGGAATACTATATAGCTTTTAGGAAAAACAAAGTTATGAAATTTACCTATAAATGGAGGACATGGTGAGGATCATGCTGAGTGAAATTAGCCAAAGGGAAAAGTACAGATCTAGGATGACTGCTTTTATTTGTGGGGTATAAAAAAATGATACCAATATCCAAGGCCAGACAAAACATGGATCAGGAGGTCTTTTTAGTGGGTAGAGCCTACTGCAAATGTGTGGGAGTCAGAGGTTAGGCAATACAGAAAAATGTACAGTGTACTAATAATTATTGTAAAGATAATACCAGCATAGAACTGAGCATTGAAAGTAGGCAATAGGATATACATGATAACCTCTAAATGTGTGTATTGCAAGATTCAGAGAATCTTTATCTTCCTTCCAAACTTCCTCATGAGATTAATCAGAACAATGATGAAAGACTAAAAAGTATCAGCTTTGAAGGAAAAAAAATACCCATTGACCTTTTCCTCTCTGCCCAAAAAGGAATTTCGTCTATGAGCCAATCATGTTCTGATAAATTTGCAAATTTCCCATGTTTGTCTTCCAGGCCAGCTGTAGAAAAGGAGCTGGGAGTTTACATGAGTAGTTACAGTCTCAAACTCGAGCCTGCCAAAAAGTGTCTTAATTTCATAGCAGATCTAAGAAGGAGAACTTTTGACATCTGGATGGAGCTAGAGAGGCCAGAGGCACACCATCAGGTCAACACCATATTTTATTCTTGGGAAAGTCTGGAAAAAGGGCTAGAGGAAGGTTATAAACTTTTAAAAGACACTAAACACACAATACGAGAGCATCCCCAGTGTCCTTTTTCTCTCTCTCAGACAGTAGTCTGTTGAATTTTTTCCCTTACTATTTCAAACATCCAATTGCTCTACCTTCAAAGACTTCTGGCTCCTCCTGGCGTGGGGCTGGGGGATCATAATTCCCCCTATATACATGGTGTTGTTGTGATATAATTTGATACCCAGGACTTGTTTTTTCACTTCTTTATTTCTTAGACAGGGATGAGGTTGATTAAATAATTACCCTCATGAAACTAATCTGTGGGTTTCATTGAATAAAAAATAATTATCAGGAAAAAATTGTCTTCATCTTCTTGATTTTTTTATCTTCTTGATTTTTTTAAGAGTACAGAATTCTGCATTCTGCATTTATAAGTAGCAGATTTTGGATTTTGTTACCCTCTGCTAGAAATGTGTGTTTGGTACCATCTGAACCACTTTCCTCTAACTCTTAAATTGCTAAAGGCAGATTATACTTTTAGGGAACTATATCGCAGAAATAGGAAATTTTCAATATTAGGATATATTGAAAATTTAGCTACCATGTTCCTAGCTCCAAACCTCAGCAAAGCAGTTCTTAGCAAATTATCACTTCTATCTCCCTTCGCTCATAGATTTATAATGGAAGATCCTCTTGGAGAAGTGTGGTTTATGGGGCCAGAGTGCCGAGAGGGCATTTGACTTGAACGTGGCCAACCCGGGTTCTGTCCCCAGCATCCCATATGGCCCCCTGAGCATTGCCAGGAATAATTCCTGAGTGCAGATCCAAGAGTAACCCCTGATGTCACCGGGTGGGTGTAACCCAAAAAAGAAAAAAAAAAAAGAAAAAGAAAAAGATGTGGTTCAACTTTGAACTGGTATTCCAGATTTGATTAGCTCTTTCCCCAGAGATAATAGTACAACTGTTTCTTAAATTAACCTATTCTGGACTACCAATCACTCAGACAGACAACTAATTCTGAACACCTACAATGCTTTTCTATTTTCTGGGGAAAATATTTTCTTTCAATGATGACTGGTTTTCATCCTTTGTTATGTTGGTTCTAAGATCTTGATGTTTTGAACACTTATTTCATTTATTTTTATTGAGGGGGTAGTGTTGGGACCACCTTTGTGGTGCTTAGGCTTACTCCTGGCTCTGTACTTGGGAATTGGTCCTTGTGGTGCTAAGGAAACCATATGGTGCAGGGATCGAACCAGAGTTGGCCATGAGTAGGGCAAGTACCGTGACTCTCCTGTACTATCTCTCCTGTCCTGAACACCTGAACAGTATTTTAAATGGAGCTGTCCTTTTTGGCCTCTAGTTCACTGTTTGCATATAGAACAGTGCAGTGAATTTTGTATTATTTGGTAAACTATTCCCCTTAGTTGTTGGTGTATTGATGTTCTGAGGATTTTGATGCGGGGTCGTGTTTTTGTCTTTTCAGTTTTACTGAGCCTAGAAGGGCCATATATTGAAAAATTAAGACATTATGATTTTGAGTTTTCAGGCATACCATGTTCCTAGCTCCAATCCTACTACCCGTGTCTGTGTCCCTTCACGGCTTACCCCAGATTCCCTCCCACCTCCCAGCCTGGTGCATTGGTGGTTAGATTTTTAAATGAGGAGACTCCAGAGTTCTCAGCCCAGAAACTGGTATACCTGGAAGTTTTCTTCATTTTGGCATCTACGTAGAGATTGGTGATGAAGCAGTGAACCATTCTGGTTGGTTTACTGGACCAATTAGGCTGTTGGACCATATGCATGGTTTTTATGGCAGAAGTTGTGGGGTATGGCTGCCAAGGCTTCACCTCGGCTGGGGCTCAGTCTGCCCTCCTCCTGAGGGAGCCACAGAGATTTCGGCTGAAAGACCCATGTACCCATGCATTTTAGCAGTTTGGCTTGCATCCTTCAAAATTAGGGAAGAAGCTGTGGAGCTGGACTATCACTTCTATGGCCTTTACTATCTTGCGGCAATTGTCTTCTGTCCCTAGTTTGTTGGGAGTGCTTAATCATGAATGCCCATTGAATCTAGTCAAAAGCTTTCTCTGCATATATTTATATAATCATTTGATTTTCATCTTTCCTTTTGTTGATGTAGTATATTAATTGATTTGAATATAATGAACATTCCTTGCATTCCTGGCATGATCCCACTTGATCATAGTGTATGATCCATTTGATATGTTGTGGGATATGCTTGCCAAGGCTTTGTTGAGGATCTTTGCATCAATATTCATCAGGGATGCTGACCTGAAATTTTCTTTTTTTTGTAATATTTTTTGTCTCAAGTATATACCTTAGTACCAATATTTTTGGTACCAAGATATGTTGGCTTCCTCTGGATTTCTATAGTTAATTTCTAGTTTCATGGAATGGTGGCTTTAAAAGGTACTTGATATAATTCCTACCTTTTTGATTTTATGGACAGCATTTCATGTGCACTGGAGGAAACCGTATATTTGGCTTTTGGGTGTGAGATGAATATTTGGTTTTTGGTGGTAGGGAATTAAAGGCCCTATACATGTCTATTAATTCCAGTTTCTTCAGTTCCTCATTTAGGGCTCTTGTTTCTTTATCAAACAGGCAAAACATCCATAAAGAAACAAGAACTGAAAAAGCTGGGATTAAATTTGATCTGTCCAATGACAAGAGTGGGCTGTTGAAGTCTCCCACTACTATTGTATTACCAGTGTATTTCCTCATATTTATTAGCAACTGCTTTATAAGCCGTTACTTTCCCATCATTTCATTGGCCCTTAACAAATGTGTGATACCTATTCCTCTCTCACTACTTTCTCTTGAATGCTATTTTGTCTGATACAAATACTCCATCTTAATTATTTTAAGTCTATCATTAGCCTGCATGATTGAATCCCAGCCTTTCACTCTATGCCCTCTATTTATCATGAGATTCAAGTATATCTCTTGTAAAAAAAAAAAAAACAGAAGCAGAAGGTTTGGATTTTGTTTCCTAATCCATCCAGCCACCCTCAGTTGACTAACATTTTGGTGAATCACTGATACGAAGAAGTTTGCTATTTTTCCTATGAGGATTTAAGTTGTTTGTCATTTGGTTTTTGTAGGAAATATCCCTTGTAGGACTGACAAATTTCCTCAGCTGTTGCTTGCCTGAGAATGTCCTTATCAGTCCCTCAGATCTGACTGACAGATGACCTTTCAGGTGGAAGGCTCTTGGTTGGACATTCTTTTTTCGTTCAGTATTTTGAATGTATCGCTCCATTTTCTTCTTGCTTTCATAAATTTGACGTGAGTCTTGTGTCATTTCCCTTGCGAGTGCTTGTTCTTTCTGCTTTAAGGAGTCTGTTTTTTGATGTTTTTATTGTAATGTATCTTGGTACTACTCTCAAAGTTTATTTTTTCTGGCACACTTTGGGCCTTCTGGATCAGTGCACAAGTCTCCTTCAGATTGGAGAGATTCTCAGTTATTATTTCTTTCACCAGCCCTCCTCCTTTCTTCCTTTTCCTTCTGTGATTTGGAGCCTAGTTCCTATGATGTAGAGAATGTAACACCTAATATTGTCAAATATACTTCAAATTCTCTTCACTTTTTCAATGTTTTCTAAAATGCCCCCCTCCTTTTTTAATTGAACCACCGTGAGATCACTTGATCACTTGACATCCCGTTATTCGTCGATTTGCTCGAGCGGGCACCAGTAATATTTCCATTTGACCCTATCACATGCCAGTGTAGCCCAATGGCATCTGATTGCTTCAGGAATACAAAGAGCCTCAAACCGTTCGTTCAGGGTCTTGACGAAGAAGTGTGACCATCTTGTAGGTGGGCGGCCACGTGATCTTTTGACATGCCTAGGGAATCTGTCACTGTCTTCCCGTTCATCGTCGATTTGCTTGAGCGGGCACCAGTAACATCTCCATATGACCTGTCTCATGCAAGTAGAGCCCAAGGGCACCTGCTTGCTCCAGGAACATAAAGAGCCTCAAACCATTCCATCAGGTCATGGGAATGAGGTCTATAATTGTTACTGGTATCTGGCATATCAAATACGACACGAGTAGCTTGCCAGGCTCTGCCGTGCGGGTAGCATACTCTTGTAGTCATCTCAAAATCCAGCAATATTGATGAACCGCGCTGCGGCATAGGCCGCGCGAGCCGGGCTGTGATAGGCTGGTCTGCTGGTTGGAGTTCTGACGAGGAGGAATTCGGATGTGGAAAATTTAGGTCCTCATGGAGTGGGGGTCATCTGGCTTGTTGTGACGCTCTGCTGGGCTGGCGGGCCAGGGCTAGAACCTGCCATCCCTCCCGGGCACCTCATGAGCAGCTGGGCACAGTGAGAGTCAGTAGCAGCTCTGCCCCATGTCTGTCTCTGGATCAGCATACCTGGGCCGGATTAAAAAAGACTGCAGCAGGGTGGATCTCAATGAGCCGGGCTGTGATAGGCTGGTCTGCTGGGTGGAGTTCTGATGAGGAGGAATTCTGGATGTGGAAAATTTAGGTCCTCATGGAGTGGGGGGGTCATCTGGCTTGTTGTGAGGCTCTGCTGGGGTGGCGGGCCAGGGCTAGATCCTGCCATCCCTCCCGGGCACCTCATGAGCAGCTGGGCACAGTGAGAGTCAGTAGCAGCTCTGCCCCATGCCTGTCTCTGGATCAGCATACCTGGGCCGGATTAAAAAAAGACTGCAGCAGGGTGGATCTCGATGAGCCGGGGTGTGATAGGCTGGTCTGCTGGGTGGAGTTCTGACAAGGAGGAGTTCCAGATGTGGAAAATTTAGGTCCTCATGGAGTGGAGAGTCATCTGGCTTGTTGTGAGGCTCTGCTGGGGTGGCGGGCCAGGGCTAGAACCTGCCATCCCTCCCGGGTACCTCATGAGCGGCTGGGCACAGTGAGAGTCAGTAGCAGCTCTACTGGGATCCAGTCGGTAATGGCTCTAGTCCAGCGGTCATCTCCAAATCGCATTACATGTCTAGCCCATCTGATTTTCAATGCCTTGGCAAATGAGACAGCGTCCCTGACTCTGGAACAGCGATGGAGGTTGGAGCTCGGATTCTTTCTTTCACTTGAGTGAGGCGTGATATTCCAAGCATAGCTCTTTCGATTCCTCTTTGGGAGACCCGAATAGCATTCTCATCTTGCTTTCATAGGGCCCAGGTCTCTGAGGCTTAGGTTAATGCAGGGAGAATGGTGAAGTCAAAGAGATGTGCCCGGAGTTCTTTGTCTTTTTAGCTATTTCTTTGATGCTTTTGAAGGCATTCCATGTTGCCTCTTCCTCCTGCGCAGCTCATGTTTTAACTCATTCATCATGTTGATTTTTCGACCTAGGTACACATAACTGCTGCATTCAGAGATGTTTGTTCCATTGAGAGTGAATGGGGCCTCTGAAACTAGTTCATTTATCATGAACATAGTTTTATTGAGATTCAGCTGTAGACCTATCTTTCCACATTCTCGGTCGAAGTCAGCCAGCATTTGTGTCGCTTGGCTAATGTTTGGTGTTATAGAACAGTGTCATCAGCGAAGCGGAGGTGGTGTAGTTGCCGACCGTCTATCATCACTTCCATTTATTCCCATTCTAATTGTCACATGATGTTCTCAAGGGTGGCACTGAAGAGTTTTGGTGAAATGATATCACCCTGCCGAATCCCTCTTTTGACATACAAGGTTACAAAGCTTTTCATGATCAGATTTTAGTCATACAATGTTCCAACACCCATCACTCTGCCAATGTACACGTCCTACCACCAACACCCCCAGCTTCCTTCCTGCCACCCCTAGCCTATCTCTATGGCAGGCACTTTCCTTATTTATTGATAGTGTCGTACACCTTGATTTTGAGGTTAGTGATTTGATTTTCAGCATCTTCCAATCTGTTGCTGAATCTGGCTACTAATATACTTTAGCTCCTTCGCTTGTGCTTGAGTGAGTTTTTTTTTATTTTTTTTTAATTTTTTATTTTTACAATTACAAAGATATACAATTAAAAAGTACATATTTGGGTTTTGGTCATACAGTGTTCCAGCACCCATCCCGCCACCGGTGCCCATCTCCCACCACCAACGCCCCCGGTTCCCTCCCCCTCCCCCAGCCCTCCTCCATGGCAGGTTCTTTATTTCTTTCCGTTTCTCTTTCTTTCTCTTTTCCTTTCCCTCCAGACTATGGATTACAGAACATACATTAAAGGGTTGTCATGTGTATCTTTTTGCCTCTATTTAATGCTCAGTTCTAGGTTGGCATTAGTACCCTCGACAATTGTTAGCATGTACATATTAAGATACCAATATCCAAGGTCAAGTGAAACATATATCAGGAGGTCTGGTCAAAGGTGGAAATTATCACAAATGTGTGGGAGTCAGAGGCTAGGTAAGACAGAAAATTGAGTGAGTTTTTGTCATCAACTACCTTCAAATTAATTAAGTCGCTGTTCCAAGAGGTTTCTTTTCGTATCATTTAACATCTAGAGGGTTGTTGTTATAAATTTTTTTCAGCAGTTCAGAGGATCTCTTCTTTGTTTTGAACTCTCCCATCAACTTACTGTAAGCCACCCATGTACTAATGTACACCTGGGTTGGTCGCATCCAACTCCTAAACCACCGGAGTCCTTCTGCCTAGGTACTCTCTCCCCTGCCTCCTCTTTCACCCTTGGAGCAATGGGGTGCAGCTCCTTAACTGTGACTTCAAATTATGTCCAACTTCTTCCCCTGATCTTTCTGATTAGAAGACGTCTTCTGGGGGAGTCTTTTACGAAGACTTATGTTCTTTAGACTGCTTTTTCAAAGTTTGTAAGTCCAGAAGTTTTCTTTTCATTTTGCTTCTTTTGCCACCATCTTGGACCTACTTCCACTTCCTGAAAATCTTTTTTAATCTTTCTGAGAAAATACTTCTTCATTTTTGAAGAATAATTTCTCTGGGTTTAGAATTTTAAGTTGGGGATTCTTTAAAGTTCAAATATTCATTTTACTTTCTTTCCTTGCTTATTTTGTTTTGTTTTGTTTTGTTTTTATGAGAAGCTCACGTAATTCTACTTCATGATCTTCTACAGTGTTGATGTCCGAGTGTGTAACACTGCCTCCTGAGGGGCTCCGACTCAGTCCAAATGGAAATAGTCTCCTTGGGTACAGTTGTGGGTTGCTTTCCTTCTATTTGCTTACAGAAAGTATGTTTCCAAAGATACACAAAGTGATTGTTTTGTTTTCTTTTTTTCTGAAAAGGGTGGTAAAGTTTTGGAACCTCTGCTCTATAAGTGAAATGTTTATGTTGATTGGTTTAGATTTTTCTACCTCTGGTTGATGAGTTTTCTCTAGTTTTGGGTATTCTCTAGTCTGAATATTTTATGCTAAGTATAATTATTTGGTACTTATCAATCAGATTCCTCTGAGCTTCCAGGATCTGCTTTTTTGATGTCTGTCTTTATGAAACATTCTTACTCATTGTCATGTCAAACATTTCTTCTCTCCCTTTCTTTTCCTTCTGATGGTATCATAGCGAATATACTATCACTATCACTATCACTATCCTCCCGTTGATCATCTATTTGCTCAAGCGGGCACCAGTAATATCTCCATATGTCTTGTCTCATGCTAGTAGAGCCCAAGGGGGCATCTGCTCACCCAGGAACATAAAGAGCCTCAAACCATTATATTAGGTCATGGGAACGAACTAATATAATTGTTACTGGTATTTGGCATATCAAATAAAACAGGGCAGCTTGCCAGGCTTGCCATGCAGGTGGCATACCCTTGTAGTCACCTCTAAATATAGCATTTATAGATGAACCGCACACCTGCAAACGGCCGGGCGAGACGGGCTGTGATAGGCTGTCACTGGGTGGAGTTCTGACGAGAGGGAAGTCCAGATGTGGAAAATGGCAGCCTGATGGAGTGGGGGGGGTCATCTGGCTTGTTGTGCGGCTCTGCTGGGGTGGCGGGCCAGGGCTAGAACCTGCCATCTTTCCCAGGTGCCTCGTGAGCGGCTGGGCACAGGGAGAGCAAGTAGCAGCTCTGCCCCATGTCTGTAAGTCTCTGGATCAGCATACCTGGGCCGGATTGAGAAAAGAAACTGCTGCAGGATGGAACTCGATGAGACGGGCTGTGATAGGCTGTCGCCTATTGTCTCACAGTGTTTGGATATACTGGTCTAGGTGTAACCACCACCATCCCTTGCTCGTACTCTGTCTGTTTCAGTTTTAGAACTTTTATTTGCTACTTCTTCAAGAAGATTTACTGATTAGTTTCCTCAGTAATGCCCATGTCAAATCATGTTCCTCAAAAGCATTCTTAATTTCTGATGATTTTTCATTTCTAGCATGTTCCTTTGATTCCTTCTTAGACTTTTCTTATATTCCCATATTGGATGATATCCTGGTTTGTTTGTTTTTCCACTTAGAATCCTTAGTATTGTAGTCATGGTAGTCTTAAATTCCCAGTTCGATGATTTCAATATCATATATATATACCATATATATATCATATATATATACTATATATATATACATATATATATAAATGTACTAGTAATTTCTTGTTGAAAGTCAGACATGATATAGTTAAGTTAAAGAAGCTTAAGTCAACTAATATATCCTTAGTGGGAAGTTTTTATGATTATTTATATAGGAGTTAGGCTGTGTTTACTTTTACTATTGATTTATCAGGAGCTAATATCCTTCTTTTTGTCTTTCTTTTTTTTTATTTCCCTAGACATTGCTGTTTAGAATCAGTGACCAAGATGTGATGTTCTTTGAGTTATAGTTACTGTCATGCAAGAGACCTATTGATAATATGCTTTTTCTTTTGCTTGATCTTGAACTTCTGAGAACCTTTGCCCCTGGGATGTGAGGTTCCAAAAGTGCACCTTAACTCTCCACAGTGCACAGTGAGGAATAAAGGGCAGAAAGGACTAGAGTCTAGTGTTTTCCTTTCTTAGTGGAAAATCTGGAAGAGTCTCGAACTGAATAAGTTTATTTCTCTCAGATTGGGTAAATTCTGATCAAATCCCAGCCAGGCTGTTGTAAAATAGTTTTGTTGAGAACAGGCTCTGCCCTGGGTATATTTCAGAATAACTACTGAAAGAAGCATGGGCTTTCTTTTCAGAGTAATGAAAATATTCTGAAACTGATTGTAGTACTATTTGCATCGTTCTGTGCACAATGAATCTTATGTAAACTGTGATTTTGTGTTTTTTTTTTAAGGCAGCTGACATCCAAAGCCCAGAAGCAGAGTTTTTTCCTTCTATTTCTTTACTTCTTTCTTTCTCTAGTTCTTCTCTACCCATTCTTGAAGTCAGTCACCAAGGAACTCTCCTCCTACGGTTGCTGCTGCCTCAATGTCAGACTCTGTAGAAATACGTTATACAGAACAGAAACCAAAAGACTATAAAATGTGAAGTTCGACACAAAGTCGCAGTTATAGAGATTCAGAGGTTAGAAGGGTGGGAGTGATGTGGAGCAAGAGTAAGAGTAGAACAAACTGACTCTGCCATGTTAAAAGGATAAGAATTCTATTAACTCTGCCTCATAACTTGCTTCCAGAATTTCAGCTAGAGACTTCACTTTATTTATAGTCATTTTCCCAGTTTCCAAAGTTTTTAACTTACTGTATGTTGAGTTCTCTGCAATTTTTTTCACACTATACATACTATTGAATATGTTTCCCTCTAGCAATTGTTCTCTTTTTCTCTTAAATTTACTTTAAAATTTGTGTCTGTATACTTCCAGCTTCCTGTTTACACAGAAAGAATAGCCTATTTGACCAATGATAAAAATGAGTGATCAGACATAAAGGAAATGGCATCCATTTATCAGAGACCTGCCACATAGTACATGCTTTTCCAGCTTGGAAAAAAATCCCTTCAATGATATGTCAGTCTTCAGAAGTTGAACATTCTACATTTCCACTCTTCCATAATGCCTGTCACCTCACATATGTTCCATAAATAGTTGTGAGTAGATGAGTCAGTGAATGAATGTCTGGATAGCCTCTAGTACAGGAACTTCTATTCTCTTACTTTTAAAAAATCATTTAGTTATTAGAGTTTAAGTAACATATTGACATTAATATCAAGGTTTATTATCTTGATGTAGTTACCACACCTCACCATCACCAGAGTGCCCCAAACTCTCTGCCACTGTCCCATCACTTCTAGTCCATACCATCCTTCCCCCACACCCTCACCCCATACCCCACAACCAGCTTGGTATTCTCAGGTTTGCAATCCAGGACCAAGGATTTGTCATCATTTGATATTCTACATTCGTTGTCTTTCTCTGTATACCATACTTGAGTGAGATCGTCCTGTTTCTGTCCTTTGTCCTTTTCCCTCTGACCTATTTCACTTGACATGATAAGCTCCAGAGTTGCAGCAAACTGGAAGATTTCATCTTTTCTTATATAGTTGCATAGAATTTAGTGTGTGTAAATACATATATATACATATATACATATATATACATATATTATATATGTATATATGTGTTTATATATGTATATATGTATATATGTATATATATATATCATGGCTTCTTTGATCCGTTCATCTGTCATTGAATATTTGGTTTTTTTTTGTGTGTGTGTGTTTTTTTTTTTTTTTTTTTTTGGGTCACACCCGGCGATGCTCAGGGGTTACTCCTGGCTCTTCACTCAGGAATTACTCCTGGCGGTGCTCGGGACCATATGGGATGCCGGGGATACAAACCCAAGTCGGCTGCGTGCAAGGCAAACACCATACCCGCTGTGCTATCACTTCAGCCCCTGTCATCGAATATTTGGGTTCTTTCTATATCCTGGCTCTTATACTAAGTACTGCAATGAAAATGGGTGTGAATATACCTTGCAAACTTATATATTTGTATTCAGAGGTAGATGTCTTCCGTTCTTTTCTGTTCTTTACGGGCCACTATGCTTTTCCAAGTTTACCCTTTATCATATCTGAGGAAATAATAACTCTATATTTAGAGCTTATAGCCATGCCATTTTTCTACCCAACAAGTAGAAAATCATTCAAAAGAGAAAAAAGCATAATTAGTATTCTGCTAAAAGTGTGCTGAGTTATGCTCTTTATAGTCATGCATGATAATACTGACTTTACCTGAGAATAGGCAATCAGCTGAAGTTGTACAGAAGAAACTGAGACTGCCATGTTTCCCTGAATTTTGATGCCTCTTTTTGCTTGCATTCCCATTTTATTTATCTGTTTGTGCTACATCTTTCTAAATGGCAGTTAAGTCAAAGTTGCCAGAGAAATAACCACATCTTTCAAGATTCCTCCTGAGTCACCAAAATACCGCCACTTTGCCTGGAATAACACTATTTGATTGAGTCATCATGGGTCAAACATGTCTAAACAGTTGAGACAGGGACAGTGCTGGTTTAACGGTTGGAGGTGAGTCTGCAGAAACTAAAAGTACCTGAATTTAGTAACTACCTCATAGAAAAGTATGTTCAAAGTTACATTATATTAGAAAACCAAGTATATAGTGATTTTGTAAGCCTAAGGTTTTAGTATATTACTGACAAGAACACTTTCCTCTTCCCTTCCAATAGTGGTTTTGGAAAGTTCTTTTCCAAGTCCAGAGAAAATCGTGGAGTGCAGAAGCTCGGGACTTAATATTGCAATACTATTCTTTAACTGGCATGTGTCTGCTAGTATAAACAGTGCCTTATAGTCTACTAAGCAGCCCCTGAAGAGGTATATACTTTGCCAAATGGCTGATTGGTCTGATCAGCAGAGGAACCATCTCAGTCCATTTTTGATTCAGCTCAAAAATCTAAGGGAGAGACTGGAGATAAAGCTTAGTGGCCTGTGCCCATGCTTTGCTTAGGGAAGCTCAGGATAGCTCCCTGGCACTGCACGGTTACCTGAGCACCTCCAGAAGTGGACCTTCAAAATAATCTAAAGAAATTAAATTCAGTTTTCTTCATATGGGTTTTCATTTACTTCAAAGATGAATAGGAATCCTCAGAAATGGTTAGAATGGTTATAAATACAGTGTTGGTTAGATCATTAAGTACCATCATCAGCCAAAATCTGTGAAGCACTTTCATGTGATTGAAGGATGACTAAGTTGGTGCTCCTGCCCAGTGATGTGGTGTGCTCAGACCCCTGGGACTGAGGACCACCAGAGCCACACCTGAGGGTGCTCAGGTACCTGTGGGACTACATTCAGTGGTGATCTAACTTAGTGTCTCATCCCTTGAGCTAACTTCCTGACTTCTGTCCCATCTTTTAATTTGTTTCACTTTGACAGCTCTTGAGGATAAACCTAGTTTTTAATATTTGTTAGATATATATATATATATATATATATTTCTTTGTATGTAAAGTATCTAGCAATATGTAATAATGTCTTTTGTCTGTGTTTTTTAGGAGCATGGCATTCTTACTCATCAGTTGTAGCTCTTTATATAGTATACATATTATTCCTTGGAGTTCAGCATATATTCCTTTGAAATATTTACTGGACACATTATTTCCTGATTTCTTTTAATATACTATACAACTTCAAATTTGTATATCGTCAAATTTATGGATTTTCTTTCTAATTTTCATTGGTTTTGTTCTTCAGTATTTCTTCAACAATCAGAAACAAAATATATGTCGCTGGTTATTCTTTATTATTCTACTTTAAAATATCAGTAGCACAGTGAGAAAGGCACTTGCCTTGCACATGAATTCTATTTTTTGGCACCCCATACTGTCCTCTGATCCTGCTGAGAGTGACCCCTGTGTGCAGAGCCAGGAGTAATCCCTAAGAACTACCAAGTGTGACCCAAAAGGCAATAAAATGTCAGGAAGATAAGTTGGGTCAGGAAAGTAAGGTGTTTGCCTTACATGCAGCTGACCCAGTTCAGTTCTGCCAAAACATATGGTTTCCTGAGAACTGGCAAGAGCGGGGTTGGGGGGGGGGGAGATTAAGTTATAAAATACAATTTATTTTGGAGAAAGAGCTGAAATAAGGACTTAATTTGTTTTTATTTCATGCAGTTCATTTTTCAGCACTGCACCATTACTGACTATTTCACAGATTTGCCAACCAAGTATTTTTATTTTATTTGAAGGTTGTTTGTTTGTTTTGGGGGGGTAGGAGTATACCCAGTGGTTTTCAGGACTCAATTTTGGCTGTGTGCTCAGAGATCACTCCTGGCAGTGCTCAGGAGCCTATGTGTGGTGCTGGAACTAGAATCCAGGTTGGGTTACCCACTGTACTATCTCTCTGGCTCCTGGAAACCAAGTATATTAAACTAATATTACTATTAAAGATGTTGGGGATGCACAGGTTAAAGGAATTTGGAAAAGTTGGGGGAAATCTTCCATCATGTTAAACCAGAACAGATTCTATTTTCAGTGGAAACTTTGTAAGTCAAACATTCTCAGTGAATTTGATTTTATCAAGTTAACGTTAACTACTTTATACTTTATCTCATTATTCTGTTACATCAAAAAGGCATTTGAGGGACTGGGTAGACTAGCACAGGGGTCAGGGGCACAAGATCCTGGTTTGACCCCCAGCACTGCTGAGCCTTAGAGCATTGTAGGCTGAAACCCTAGAAACTCCCCACCCAGCACTACCAGGTTAAGCCACAATGGTCGTAGCACTGTACCATCTGACCTGATTCTCTTAAGTATTGTTGAGGACCCCAGGCCCCTGAGCTCTGCTTCGGAAGCCCTTGCCCCAAAAAATATAAAAGAAAAAGTATTTTGACAGAAATGTAACTCAATGATAGAGCTTTTGCCTTGCAAATTTATGTTAGAACTCCACAAAGAATGACATTTTAATCATTATCTTTTGTTTGTCCTGTCATTTTTTAATTTTAATTTTTTATCTGAAATGACCTCTTCCTAGCCACTGCCAGAAGGACTTTAATAGCTAGATTAAATTCTGCTACTTTCAGCTAGCTCTATTGGTCCTCTGAAGTCTGTTACAGTGATAAACTATACGAACACTTGAATCAAGTTATTTATTAAAGTGTAGAGGAGCCATTGTTATCTATTTCCCACCTCTTCTAGCATATTTGTCGGCTATCATTCAGGACTAGGTAAAAGAAAAGATGAAGTAAATGTATATCCTTACTTGACATAAGAAGGAATTATAATGCAAAAGGATATCATACTGTACCTTCAATTCAAGGAATCACTCAGGTCAAACCTCCCAAATTCAGTCTTTTTTTTTTTTTGCCTTTGTACTGAATCTTGCCTTTCCAAAAGTTTTATTTTTAACCAATATATCTATATTTTTGTTTAGCTCATATTTCTCAAACTATATTCAACAAAACCATAGTTTCATAGCAGGCTAATAATGTCTGGCAGTGAAATACTTTATGTAAATAAATATGGGCCATGCTAAATTAAACAAACCTCAATGGATTTCTTTACAACACAACTTCTTAAGGTCCTTAATACATTACTGACCATAGTGAAAAAACGTAATGCCTGTAACCCCACCACCTTCCCCCAGAGTACCATTGAGCATTACTTTGGGAAATAGTTCGATTCCTTTCCCCCTGCACTCACCCCTTCCTTTCCTGTGTTTCTGCATTCCTCTTTTTGTTTGTTTGTTTTTGGTTTCTCTGCAGGGTGCATTGTACAGTAAGGTGATCCTGACTTTATACCCTGCCTTGAAATGGAAATGCCCGTCAGAAAGAATTCCCTGCCTTGACATAATTACATCCAGGACCACAAACATAACCAAAGTTTCACCAACAGTGTAGATTTTAAGGCATGTTATTAGATGACATGTGGTATCTATTTCTCTTAACACAGGCAGCTTTTCTGAAAGAAATATCTTGAGTTAATGTGCCACAATTTACCGATTTTAATCTTTGTTAGGAATTTAGAGGGCTTCTCATTTTTGCTATTGCAAGTCACTGTAACATGTTCATGCAGTATTAACCACAAATGGAACTGGCACACATGTTTACATTGACAGAATATTCCTCTTTCATGGGATGCTCTGGGGAACTCCTGCTCTTCTCTCCCCTCTGATAATAAAAGATTTCTTCCAGGTCTGAGAAGAGTTCCTTGCTACTATTGACAGTAGATTATTGAACCAGACCTGCCATGCTGTCTCCACTGTGCTTTCAGAGGAATAGCTGGCTGATCCTGATCCTGCCAGCATGAATCTTTCTAGTCCGCAATCTCTACCTGCTCTCCTGTGGCTTCCTAATGCTTCTTCTGGAATTTAGGATCCGAACTGTCCTATCACAGAGTTACATCTTAAGGGTGCCCTCTCTCCGGTACTTAAGATGTGTTGTCCTGAACTCAATGGAGGTCTTTCCCTTCCCTCCTACCTGCTTCTTCTTTTTTTTCCCCCAAAACATCTCCCTATTACTGGTATCACTTTTCAAACTAACAAACCTTAAATTTATCCTTTTTTTCTCTTTTTTTCTCCCATCTACTCATTCCCTTGGATAAAGGGTAAGTTACCAAGTGATATCAGCTCTGTCCATTTGCCCCATCTTAAGCCAGTGTGTGACTCTGTATCTCTCTCCATTGCTCCTTCCCCAGCTGAGGCTTTTTCAACCCCTTTTCCTCTTGTCTTTTCAATATGTATCTCCCCAACCGTGGGCTAGAACAATCAGATTCTGCCAGCTTCACACTCTAAACACCTTTGGTCCCATTTCCTTGACCTAACATCCAAACTTCCTGATTCCAGTCTATCCTTTTCTTGTGCCTTTACATTCTATGTTTCAGTTATAGCTTCTCCCTGAATGCCTTGTTCTTTGGTATCATTTTACCTTTGCAAATACATTCCTTCCACTAGCAATACTCTTCCCAGACTGATTAATATTAGTTAAGTAGGCAACATTAGTCATACAGCGCTGGTATGAAGGCATTTTCTTATGTGTTTGCCTTACTGTACAGATAAGTTGAGTGCATTTAAAGCTGTCCAGGAAAAGACGGTCTTCTTCAGGAATTAAAAAAAGGATTAAAATTACTTATAGTCTATCATCAGCTTTTGTAAATGCCCCAGAGTTGCTTGAAAAGAATGTGTATTTGCTTGTAAATGAATGCATGGTTACTAGTGACTCAAGCTTAATAACTGTGCCATTCATATCTTCTGCATCTTCACTAATTTTCAAAAATAGGCTTTATCAGTTTCCAAAAGAATAGTGTTAAACTATTCTTTATTGTAGCAGTACAATTAATTCTTTTTTCTTCTTTTATATATGTATGTATCTATAGATATATAGATATATATATGCACATATATATGTCTTTTCTTATCATCTCAGATTTTCCTTTTATATAGTTGTATATTTGAGACTTTGTATAGTTGTATACAAACTATACAAGCATACAACTTTGTATAGTTTTATATTTCCTTTGTATAGTTGTATAGTTGTATATTTGAGAAAATAAATATATATATATATATACGAGTATATAAAGAGTTTGAAAATGTTATATCTTGGTAAATTATTCTTCTACCAAAGTATAGGGGCCCTCTTTATTCCTGGTACTGCTTTTTATTTTCTATAGTCCATTGTGTACCTACTGTCATATTTGTTCAGTTCTTATCATTATGTCTTTTCCATTGCTTTATAATGAACTTTGCATATCCTCATACTTAGGCTTTTAGAGTGAATCTTTATATTATAGCAGCATATACTTATATTTTCTTTTTAGCCCCCCCCCCCCCCATTTGTATAATATGTAGACCTCTATCTTCTAATCCATTAGTTTATATGATTGATACCATATTTTTTATTTCTATTACCCTATTTGTGCTATTCACCATACATTTTTCTGAATTTCTTTTGTTTCTCCCACTATTCTAGTTTTTATACTATGGTTTTAAAATGTTTGGGGGCCGGAGTGGTAGTACAGCGGGTAGGGTGTTTACCTTACATGTGGCTGACCTTGGTTCGATCCTCGGCATCCCATATGGACCCCCAAGCACTGCCAGGAGTAATTCCTGAGTGCAGAGACAGGAGTAACTCCTGAGCATTGCCAGATGTGACCCAAAAAACAAAAATAAAAATAAAATAAATAAAATGTCATATATATATATAAATTAAATGTAGATTTTTAAAAACTATTTTATACCTGAAATTTATTTGTCTTTAGTGTCAAGAATGAAATATCATATCTTTTTGATCTAGATAGTGGTTGCTGATATTACTACTTTCTGGTTAACTAATATGGAATTTACTTTTACTTAAGAGGGCAGTCAACACCTAATTTCAAAGCATTTATGTTTTTATCCTGACATTATTTAGTTGACTGACAGCAGTATCACATCTAATGCAATTACCACCACTGGGAAGTTCATGTAACTTGAACATAAATTCACTGGCGTACCAAGTTGTCTGTCTTATGAGTGAATGAAGTTAGTCCCTTCAGAGTTACTATCAAAGTGAGTGTACTTTGTTGATATCATTGTGACCTAATGAAAGTAAAAATGAAACCTAAATTCATGCTTTTCTCTTCAGATCACGGCAATCAAAGCAAACCCAGGTCAAGACTTTAAAGGAATGTTGGAGAAAAAGATTAAGCAACTCAATAGAGCTTTGAGATGAGTTGAGTAAGAGATGAAACCACTCAATAGATGAGATGAGTAAGAGATGAAACCTTGCTCTCCAGTAACTCCAAACTGTGGTCCTTAGCATAGATACTACTCCTCCATACCATTAATATACAGCCTTTCATTCCTGCTTGGATGACTTACCTTTTCCTTCTTTTTGTGGGGAGAATAATTTTAGATTTACAGAAAAATCATGAAGAAATATAGAGGGTTCACATATACATATTAATCTTAACTCAGAACTTAACATTGGTGCATTGCTATAATCTGAACTTCAGACTCTCAAACTTCACCACCTGCACCTTAATGTCCTATTCTATTTCAGAATTCAGTGCTAGAATATTACATTTCATTACAACAACCATATACTAGAAACATGCAATCGTTTTCCTTTTTTTTTTTTTTACCTTCTTCCCTCCCTTTATCTTTTGGTTTGGTGACTTTACATTCTATTTTTATTCTTTAAGAAGTTACCAACACATTATGCTTCATATGATACAGGGACATTATCACATATTAATGATCGTATCTCCTAAGTCTCTCTACTTTGACTTGATTTTTGTTGTGTTATTTTGTTTTGTGTAGGGCCACACCCAACAATGTGCAGGAGCTATCCCCTGCTCATTGTTTGGGGTCAATCCTGGTGGCATTCAGTGGCACTCAGGGCGGTGCTGAGGGTCAAACCTGGGCTTCCCACACACAAAACTTGTGCTCCAAACTAGTGAGCTATCTCTCTGACCTTTGGTTCCTTTTCTTTTCTTTTTTTTTCTTTTCTTTTCTTTCTTTTCTTTTCTTTTCTTTCTTTCTTTTCTTTTCTTTTCTTTTCCTTTTCTTTCTTTTCTTTTCTCTTCTTTCTAATCTTTCCTCCCTTTATTCTTTGTGTGGCTTTACAATTTATTTCTAGTTCTTTGAGAAGTTACTAACACATTATGTTTCATAGGAGATAGGACATTGTCACATACATTTCTGCGGTAGTATCCAAATGGTACAACTTCTAAGGAAGAAATATAATGTGCATATCTTTTGACTCAAGTGTTCTGCTTTAAGGACTCAGCCTCCATATTTATATGCTTGCACATTTTCACCACAGCATATAATTGTCTAGTAGGATACTAATGTAGAATTTTTATATAGTAATATGTAAAGATGTGAATAAACAACGTTCTGTGGTATGGGGAAATCAAAATGTAAATGAGTGTATTTAGAATACTGTGAACAATGGGATTCCTTATTCCTGCTATTCTAAGGGATAGATTTGTTTTGTATTCTGCCCTCTCACTAAGGTTCAGTCCTTGGAAAGTCTTGTCTTTACACAGCAGCCTCCGTTCAAATCAGGCTCCATACAAAAGTCTGCCATTGTCTCCTGTTCCCATGTGGAGACTGAAAACACACATTTCAGACACTTCCCTGCTCTCTAGGACAACCAAATGAATTTTTTCACTCTCAACATGTTTCTGACAATGTTTTTTTTTAAATCAGTGTTCAATATTTCATCAGCTTTTTTTATTTAGAGATAGGAAAACTAAATTAATTAACACTTAAAGTTTAATAAATATTAACTATTATAGTTGAGTTGCTTTGTCTAATCTTGTAAGATTTCCTGTTGAGATTTTAATTGATGTTTATCAAACTTTTTCTTATTCAGGTCTCTTTCAGTGAACATGAATATCACATCCTATTTGTATTATTTGACGTTATGAAGGAGAGCAAATGTATATCTAAAAGCAAATAGAAGCAGGACGACAGAGAGTACAGGTGTTAAGGCATTTGTGTTGCGCATAGCTGACCCCAGTATGATGATTGGTCCCTGAGCACCATCAGGAGTGATCTCTGAGCACAGAACCAGGAATAAGCCTTGAGCACTGCTGTGGGATATGGCCACCCTAATCCCCCCAAAAAAAGACAAGAAAAGGAATGTCTTTCTCAATATGATTTTTACATTGCACATATATTTATTTATTTTCTTCTGAAAAGATTCTGTTATGCTTTCTTCACCATTTAGTTACTGACATCCTGGTTGATGTTTGGTTTTCCCTCCTTAATATTAAATATATATACATATATATATATATATAAAAACATTTTTACCTCATAAATAAATATGTTGCAGAGTGGAAGCATTGTGCCAAAAGGTGAGAAGAGTTTTCTGATTTTTCAAATCATATAAGATTAATCTCTTGTTTGAAATGTTTGAGAACTTCTGTTATACCAACACCTTTGAAATCATCAAGCTAATATTTTTAATATATTTGTAATCCCTAGATATACAATAGCAATTTATCAGTACTCTAATGTCAGCATTCTCGATAAACACAGTATAAACAAACATGCATTTATTTCACATACATTTCTGGTATATTTTATTATTTTAATGTCTATTACCAGGCATCAATCTGAAAAATTCTTATTAAAGTTGTTGTATTCTGAAAAGATTTGGGGATTAAGCACTGAAAAGGAGAGAAATTAAACTAGAAAGTGGCTGTGTTTATAAACAAGCAGTCTTGAAACACAAGACTATTGTGGTAATTGGAATGGTCTGGATCCCAGAATGTCCTGCTTAATAGAGGCCAAGCTCACGCTGGCTGGGGAAAGGCAGGACCGTGTGTTTCCCCCAAGGTGGCCAGATGAGGCAAATCTGAATTCCTGAGCTCTATAATTACTCTTGGCCCCGAAACTTATCATGGCCTATGCCACCCGAGTATTTACATTAAGGATTCTGTTTTCCTGAATTGTTATGGGATTCTTGCTTAAAAAACAAAACAAAACAAAAATACAAAAAAAAAAGGCATCTACCAGATCTGAGAACATTTTCTCTCTTTATAAATGTATTTAATAATAAAACAGAAACACATGTTCTTTTTCCAAATACCACGTTAATTCAAAAAAGGCCTTTTCATTAGATGATATATACACAAGGGCTAAAGATTACAAAGGCAAAAATGTTAAATTGTAAACTATACTAGGAGGCTTAGGAGGAGCCCTTAACAGAGGTCGTAATCAGAGATGCTGTGCCTTCTGCTTGCTCTGTTTGCAATCTAGCATTTGGGGGTGAGGGTGCGGGGGCCGGGGGATGATTCTGTCTAGGGAGAGGCTGGAATGGTTTCATAATCTTTAAGCACAAAAGGATGAATCACATCTTTATCTTTCATAAACTGCGCTAGGTGCTTTTCTCATCTCTGGGGTGTTGGGCTCTATGATTTCAACCAAGGGCAAGTTTTTTTGTTGTTGCTGCATGTTTTGTTGTTGCTGTGTTTTCTGAAGAGTGACTTCTAAATGGCTAGTAGCTATCGAACTAAGTTCATCCTTAACATAACTTTATCTGTGTTCAAGGCTGTTGCTATCTCCTTACCAAGTAAGGTTGGAGCCTGGTAACCGAGGGAAAGATGGTGGTGTTTTGAGGGGTGAGAATAGAGACATACAAAGGAAGTCAGACACGCTACACAGACACTGTATTCTCTCTCTCTCTGGCTCTCTCGTTCTCTGTGTCTCTGCCTCTCTCACACATATGCACGCACACATATGCACACACACACACACACACACACACTTTCAGGGCTGCTGACTCACATAGAAAGCAGCCAGTCGTAGAAGAGAGTAGAGTGCAAGCCTTCACATGAACCTGAATATCTCCTCTCAGAGTCTGTAGCTACCAGCCTCACCTCACTGGCTTGGTTGCTAAAGAATACATAAGTGTTCTTTTTTTAAGTTTTTTTAGGCACTGTGGTTTATGATACTGTTAATGACAGGGTTTCCTATATAAAAGCAATCCAGCACCACACCCTTCACAGAGTGTCTCCTTCCCCCACTAGTATTCTAGTATTCCCTTCCCCCACCCATTGCCATTCTGGCCCTCTCTGGTCTCCTCCCTCCAGTGGTAATCTTTCTACTGAAGATGACTTCCCAGTTTCTGTTGTCTTTGGACATTATTGTTTCCCTACTGCATTTATTTATATCCCACATATGAGAGAGTCTTTCTGAGTCTGTCCCTCTCCTGACTAACTTCACAGTATGACACTCTCCAGATTTATCCACACAACAACAAATCACATTATCTCATCTTTTCTTATGACTGAGTAGTATCCTATTGTGTATATATACCACGGTTTCTTTATCCAGTTATCTGTTCTTAGACATTTGCTTTGTTTCCGGACTTTGACTACTGTGACTAGTGCTGCAGTGAACATAGGAGTACAGATTTATTCTCTGTATAGACAATCCTTTATTAAAGAGTAAAGAATATAAATATATGATGGAAACCTTCATATATAATAATGAACATATCTAATAATAAAAGTTTCTCCAACTCTGTGCTAGGTCTCAGAGAAGCTTGTGATGACCTATTTGAAGTCTTAGGATGTATTCAATAATGTATTAAGCCCATTGTGCAATATTAGCCTTATCAAGGAGAAGTGCTCATGGAGCCCAGCCAACTGCATCATCACTTGTCTCCACAGCAGAGGCCAAGGTTTACAATAGTGTTAGATACAGGGTAGAGCATATCTATTCTGAGAAAGTTGTGATGTCCCCCACCAAAGAACCCAGCTATGCAACACTATGTCACCAGAACAAAGACTGAACCTCCTGCTCAGCTGATACTCTCTTTGGCTTCTAGCCCAACATGTTGATTTGATACCCACACCACAAAAAATAAATAAATAAATTTAGAGAGAGACCAGAGGGATAGTACAGGGGTTAAGCACTTGTCTTGCATAGAGCAAACCCTGGTTCGGTCCCCATCACTACATATGGTCCCCTGAGCACCATCAAGAGTGATTTCTGAGCACAGAGCCAGGAGTAGCCCCTAAATATAAAGTGGTGTAGTGCTGGATTGCTCTCTTACCTGACTACTAAATCTTAAAGTGTTTCCCAAAACCAAGACAAAAAAGATACATCAAAGAAGGTAGTGAGCCAAGTGTGAGCCAGTCTCTCCACCCCCACAAAGGAAATGGTTAAGAAGTTGCTTGTGGGTCATAGAAATAGTGCAGGGGTTAAGGCATTTGTTTCATAGGGCACTGTCCCAAGTTCCATTCCCCAGCACCACATATAGTCTCCTGGGAACCAGAAGAAGTGATCCTCAAACAGAATCAGGAGTAAGCCCTAAGCACCCCCGGGATAAGTCAAATCACCTCCCACCCCAAAGAAAGAAAGGAAAGAAGTCTATTGACTGACTAATTCTGATTTTAAAACTGAAATTCTTATATACTTGTTCTTAGATCTGTACAAAATTATTTCTTTCCATGCTTTAACGCCTGCTTCTCCTGTAGAGAGTTGTGTGCGTAGACTCTGGGCCATAGGTGGCCTCTTGAACATCTCTCACACGTAGTGCTTTTGGCAATGAATAATGAGCCTGGTGTAGCATTTGTTTCTCTTTTATTTCATCTCTGATTCTATTCAGTAACAATTCCTTACGTTTTATAAGACTCATTATTCAAGTGCTGGTAGCACACCAAGTTGTGGGGTCTGGCCAACAAAATGACAGAAGTTATAAATATTTCAGAGAGTCACCATTTTCTCTGACTTTTCCATGAATAAATCTCCAAGTTTGGTGAAGCAGTTAACAGCTGGTTATCGTGAATCCCCTGACACCTGCTTGTTCTGGATCCCTGCTCAGTCATGCCTGGCCTTTTCCTCAAGCCTCCTGCCTTTTCCTCGCTTTATCTCCCCATCTTGACTCTCTTACCTAACTACTAAATCTCAAGAGTTTCCCAAAACCAAGACAAAAAGACACATCAAAGAAGGTAGTGATAAAGTAAAGCATACATGTGTCAGAGACTATATTTTTAAATATACCAGGTGATTATTCAAAAGCAGTCGCTGCCCTAAGTAATTTAAAGGTCAGTTATTCTCAGGAGATTATTTATTCCAGGAGTTCATTCATTCACTTAATAATTCTTTGGTGAGACACGAGAGGCATCAGTGAACAGAATAGTCTGAGATTCCTCACCTCATGCCGCTTACAGTTTAGGATAGAGGAGTCAGAGAAGCTGAGCAGTGAGATAAATAATAAACTGTACACTTGAGCTAGGGAATCAGTAGGAAGAATGAGAAGGTGATGGGCCAGGGTGATAGTACAGCAGGTAGGGCATTTGTCTTGCACACAGCCATCCTGTGTTCAATCCCTGGTACAACATATGTTTCCCTGAGTCCACCAGGAGTAAACCTGAGCACAGAGCCAGGAGTGAGTCCTGACCACAGACAAATATGCTTCCCCCCCATCCACCACCCCCAAAAAAAGAATGAGAAGGTGGACTAATGGTAGCGAATGGAAGGATAGTTTACATTATTCACTAAGATAGGATAGACCTCTGTGGGGTGAGATTTGAGCAAGGGCCAAGGGAGATGGAAGATTTAGTTAAGTCTGTATCCAAGAGAAGAGCAGTGCCATGAGTTATGAGTTAGAATTCTGTAAATTTGTTTGGAAGCCGTACCTGACAGTGCTCAGGGATGCTGGGCAGGCCTCCCATATTCAAGTGTGCATTTTGAGCCATTTGAACCCACTCCCAACCCTTTTATAGACATTGTTTTAGTCTAGTGTTTGTGATATGCCTGGCTATCCTTTTATTTCAAGTGAAAAAATAGATGGTACCAACTAAGCATGAAGCACACAGCACTTTCTTAGGTTGGCACCAGATCATGTGACATCAGGCCATTTGTCTTTTTTTTAAGTAAGTTTACTTCTGCTATTTTCTTGGATTGATATTGTCACCAATTTTTCTCTGTGATGTGACAGACTTAAATGTATTATAAAGTACGTTAAATGGACTTCTTGAAGAGAAAGAAACTATAGCATTACTGCCCCCTTTTTAGAAAATAAAAAAATATCTCAGTAAACCCCACCCCCAGAAATCTACCCTTTATGCAAACATACACATGCAGGGACCTTCAACTGTACCCAAGCTCCTCCTGCATCATTCCAGTGCCCCAGGGCAGTATTCCCACTTTGAATAACCCTGCTTTGAATAGTGATGTCTGGGTCATTACTTGGTAGCTGGTGCCGCACTATGTATGCTTTCTGTGCCCTGGAAATTACTTGGGATGTTTCTTCGTGGTAGAGTGCTCATTGAGTAGTTATTTTTTTGGGGGGTCTATAGGAATCTGCTTGTGATCATCTCTGCTGCCCCTGGAGACATAAGAAGCCAGTTAGTCCTCTGGTATTGTCTATTACATTGACGAGAGAACGAGAGCAAATGCAAGGGAGAGAGTAACACCATCTACTTGAGTTTGTGAGGGGCTAGCAGACACAGAACTTTTAAGTAATGAAGCCAGAGCCTACAATCAATATAAAAAGAACTGGGCCTATTTCCCACACCAGCTGAATCCCATTTATATACTCCTCAGGTCCTGGAGCATATTTGCACTTACAGATAATTTATCTCATTTCCACCCATGGGTACCTAATGGTGCCATAACACTAAGAGCTTATTAAAACATTTATGTAACATTTGGAGTCTCCAAATCCCTTTACAATTGTTTATTGACTAATTAATCTCTGCAGTTTCCCTTGGAAGCAAGTTGGTACTTTTATCCCCATTTTAGAGATTAGACACAAATAGCTGACGTGGCTTACCTGAGGCCGTACCATGAGTCAGGCCCCCAGTAAGTCCACAGTATGTGAACCAGGGTTCAACTCTTGCTCCACCAGCACTAGTCAACCTCTCTGAGCCTTAGTTTTTACATATATGTAGTAGAACCTAACAATTCGTCCTGCCCATTCCAAAGAACAGTGATTAAAAATAACGAGGCGAACGGAAAATTCAGTACTGTGAGTTATAAGTTGAGAGTGGATAAAGCATAAGGAAGCAGCTATCTCATTATTTCCTACTTGGAGAGCATTCCATGTTTGGGGCCAGAGCAGAAAAAATGAAGAGAAAAAACCTGTGGCTGACCCTCCCACAAGACTCGCTCATCTCATCCATTTGACTCAGTAGGACAAAGAAGAAAAGTGAAGAGTAGTAAACTAAAGATTAAGAGTGAGTAATGCTGAAGAAGAGTGAAAGAGAGAAAACCTAGTCTTTAGAACTAGTATAGCAACATGATAAACAGCTAATCTGGGTATAAAAACCATCATCTGAATGCAAGCAGTATTGCAGCATGGAGTGAGAAGCTGAAGAGATGAGAGTGAATGATGCTTTGGTAGCTGGGTTTCTGCTGTCTAAACCAGGGATCTGTGCCACATATGTGGTAATGACCTTTCAGGGTCCTTTATTCCTGTACTGCTTCCCTTTTCTCTCCCTCCATCCCCGCTGAAGCCAAGCTTTAGGGAGTAAGACCAGTGACTTGGTCAGGATTTCTGTGTGGCTTGCACTTGATGGTAGTAGCTGATGAGTCCTTGCGCCTTCTCTTCCCTGGCGTTAGGATTCCAGACCAACTTTTCTCATTCAGTGTAGTGAATGAAAGAGTTTCTTTTTCATTCTTTCACTGGCAAGTGCTTCTGGAGAAAGTAAGTCCCCATTTATTAGCAGCTAAAGGTACAATTAAGTGTCCAAAAACTTGCTCTTTTTTCATTTTCACCAAGTTTTTTTTTTTTTATCTGACTTTTTTTTTCTTTCAAAGTCTGGCTTGTAAAAGTAGAATTGAAGGATTATGGTAATATAAAAACTAACACAGTGGTGAGGGCTGAATAGAGAAGAGGATGTCATAGAAACAAACAAAGCTCAGCAAGGTGCGGGATAGCACAGGAGCACAGCAGACAAATGAATCATTGCTAATCAGGCCAATGTGGTTAATTAAAGCAATTAATAATCCATGAATGTGTACATACACATGTGTATGCCGAGGCACACAAACACACATGCATGCACATGCACACACACAGTGTGCATAGTGTTCTAAGACTATTGTTGATTGGTCTCCTTATAAGAAGTTGAGACCCTATAACTTATGTCAAAACAAAGGATTCCTGAATGTGCATATGTGCTAAACGATAATGTGTCTTTATGCTTCTGAGTAAACTCTCTAGTGACCAAAGCAGAAAGCTACCTGAAAGAAGTAGAAAGTACCCTTACTAATGAGTCAGTCACAGTAGCACTTAACAGACCTGATGCGCACATCCACAAATAATATGTTCTCAGTTGACCAAAGGTAAGTAATATTTTTCCTCTGGGTACATGTTGACCTATAAATGGGAATTATTTTCTCCCTTCACTGCCCCCTAATAACACACATTCTCCTTTTCCCAAAGGTCCTATAGTGATTTGAAACACAGTACTTAACCTTTCAGATCTTATTCACTTCTGTAAAATGAACTTATTAATAAACTGTCATAAAAGAGTTGTTGAAGGATAATGAAAATGATATATAAAAATGCTTAGTGTGGGGTTGAGCCCATAATAGTTATATTAGCACTTATTTCTTACTGAATGTTCTGTGCTAGTTCTTGTTCAAGTCAGTTGAGGCCTGAGAAAAAGGTACAGCGAGGTGTCTTCAGGATACTCTTTCTGTCTCTGATTTCTGGAGGTTCCTAACAAAACACCAGCTCTCCACCCCTTTAAGCAGACCCTGATGCCAAAACATACAGGCATCCAAGCCACACTGGGTTGCCTTCTCTCTCTTTTCTCTGACCTCCACTCTTCTGTCTGGCCCTTTGAAGGCAAAGTGCCCTCACACCTCCCTTGAGAAAGGAATTTCTCTATGGTGAAAGACTCACGGACACTAGAGCAGATGCTGCTCACTTGGGAGACTTTTGCTTCTTCAGTAGGCAGGCACGTGACAACTGAGTGTTCTCTGCACACCACACATCCATTCCTTTCACACCAGCCCCCTTTTATAGCTGAAGGAGCAAAGATCAATACTTTCTTTCTGTGCCTTTGAGCTTGGAAGTCCAACTTGGGTATCCCTGCTCTGGCAGTTTTGCTTTGTATGTTGTACATTTGCTCCTTTTCCAAATTTGAATAAAGTGAGAGAAAGTCCCTAAAAGGGAAGGGATTGTGAGAGTCAGGTATCAGATTATGCAATGGGTTTTAATCCTTAACTTCTCCTGACCTGCAAATATTGGTATTATCCAGGGCGGGTCCAGAATGGAAAAAATAAGGCATAATGTGGGATACTATGGGAAACACACAATATTAACCTTTAATCCACAAAGCTAGACCAATGAAAGAATAAAATATCTTAGTTCAGGGTACCTTGTTCTCACTGCTAGCAATCTTACAGCTCATTGAATGATATTCATTCCTGTTCACTGATCACTTCATGCTTGCTCCATGCTGTGGCAAGATAGGAGTCTCCCTTCTCAAAGGTCTCATAACCAAAGTCATTCAGGATAGTTACTACTTTTCTACTTTGTATGGAGAACATATGGGTACATATATTGTTCATCACATTAGAAGGGTGGGAGTTCACTGTGCTGTAGTATCTTTTAGTAATTTGGTTAGCCAGATTCATTCTTTTATGAATGGCCCATCTATGCTAATCTATGAAATCAATTGTCTCTATTCAAATCCTAGTTCAGTCACATGCTAGGTCTCTGATTGGAAGTTTAACTTTTAATGCCTTAGTGTCCTCATTTTTAAAAAGGAGCTAGTACCAACCTAAAACTGAGCATGAAATACAGGCAGTAAGATACACATGATGACCCTCCCAATGTATGTATTGCAATCCACAATGTGTAAGAGAAGGAAGAGAGAGAGAGAGAGAAAGAGAAAGAATAATAAACCGCCATAGAGGCAGGCTGGGGGAGGGTGGAGGGAATCGGGAATATTGGTGGTGGGAAATGGGCACTGGTGGAGGCTGAGTGCTGGAACACTGTAAGACGTAACCCAAATATGAATATCTTTGTAATTGTATATATCACGGTGGTATAATAAAAATATTAAATTTAAAAAAGGAGCTAGTAAAAGAATATCTTACATTTACTGAGGATTAAACAGACACATGAACAATACTTGAAATTTATTTTGTTCTCAATAAAAATTAGCTGTTGCTGCTGCTGTTGTTGCTTCTATTACTACAACCAATAGACGACAGTGTTCTCTTCATGGCTCCTGAGGGTCCATGCTTACTTCTAAGGTGCTGGTCTTTCAAAAATAAGACACTTATTTTTTATTCTTTGATCATGGGAATTGCTTCAGTATCATCTCATTAAAAGGGGATCTAGGGGCTGGAGCAGAAGTCCAGCAGGTAGGGTGTTTGCCTTGCATGCAGCCGACCTGGGTTCGATCCCGGCATCCCATATGGTCCCCACGCAGTGCCAGGAGTGATTCCTGAGCACAGTGCCAGGAGTAACTGAGCATTGCTGGGTGTGACCCAAAAAAAAGCAAAAGAAAAAAATAAGTAAAAGAATAAAAGGGGATCTAGTCTTGCTTAGTTTTGTATTTTCGACAGCACTAAGGAAATAGATGTAAATTAATGTCTCAGTGATTTTTAAATTAATGTATGCTCATTAAATAAACTTAGGAAATAGAAAATGCATAATTCAAAAAGGGAAAAACCATACCCATTGTCATACCACCCAGATATAATCACTGCGAATACTTTGTTATATCTCCTCTTCTCACTAAGATGTATTTTGCATAAGTGAGATTATATACATATCTATATTCAATTTCATATGATAAAATCTGCATACCATACCAAAATATCTTCTTTATTTTTACCCCCAAAAGAGAATTAAAATTTTCACGGATGCACTATAAATTACATTAGCATCCTATTATTCAATGTAGATAATTTTAAATTGCTAGAAATAAATCTGTTGTAATCTTAGACTTTTTACTTTAGCATGTCAGATGCTAAAAACTATCAATATAAACTGTCAGAAATAAAATTATAATGTCAAAGAGTATCAGTAAGGTATGAGCTACCTAGATGTCTGTTTTAGTTTTCACTATCCATTTTCTTCCCTTTTGAAAATTGAAACATGTATTCAACTCTATGCCCATCATTTCTAGTTTCCAGTAGTTCTTAAGAACTTACATATTCAAAATATAAAATTAAGCTAGGGAAATGGCATGTGCAGCCAACATGTATGCCCCAATGCGATCACCGCATAGTCCACTTGAGCACAGACAGAAAGAATCCTGCCACATCATGTTGGGAGTAGTGCCTGACCTCTGTCAGGTATGTTCAAAAATAATATTAAAATTAAATTAAGAGTGAGGAGAGTGGCCTGGAACGGGATGTTAGAGTCTGAGTTGGGTAAGGAAGGTGACTGGCTCAAGAGCCAGCATCCAGCAGAGTTAGCAAGACACCCCCACCAACAACCTGATGTGGAGTCAAAACCCACATAAGTGAGTCAGGCATGCATGCATGGGGGACAGGGGACATACCTGTCCCCAATTGTCAGATCCCCTATAAGTGAGGCAGACAGACATGTCTGAGGGAAGCCTGGTCCCAGGCGTCAAAGCCCAGTCAGGTTAAGAATACTTAGAGGCCTGGTCATGTATGATTCTAATCATAGATCAGACAAGCACAAATTGAGATAACTGATATCTTAAGATATATCCATAAGATAGCTGATCTGTAATCTTAAAAGAGTACCAAGGTTATGAAAGTCAAGGAATTATGTTTAGATCCAAGGACACTAAAGTTAAAAGACTAAGCAAAATTTGTAATCCTCAACTGTGTACTTTTGTTCTGATAAACAGATAATAGGTGAAAGTTTCATTGAGAATTAGATGATAGTCACATATCACTGCCATTTCTATATAGGTATATCAGGCTGATACAAAGTAAATATCCTTGTATGTAAAAAATGTACATGAAGGTTTTTGCTATTGATAAAGCATTGAATTGACAATTTCGTCTTCGAATGGTTCGGGGAAAAAATGTTAGTCTGTACTGTACATTCAACTTTGCTGTATCTATTTTTAAAAGAATAATTTAATCAAAGTAAAACATTAAAAGTTGGTAAGATCTGAAAATTAATCTTATGTTAAGTTAGAAATATAACCAGGCTAACGATAATTTTGTTACTTTTGAAAAGTTATTTTCTTCTTTTTTTTCTTTTTGGTGAAAAGTTATTTTCTTACCACAAAAAAGCAGAAAAATTAATTATGTAAGTTTACTTGTAGGTTTATTCACAATATTGGTATTATGCTTTGAGTCAGTATTATATATACTATTGGTAAATATCTAAATATATTTCTATTATATTATGACATTTTTGCTAAAAGAGAAATTGATTTAAGATAAGTAAAAAAGGATGTGAGAGCTGAATAATATTCTGATGAGGATTTTTCACCTATATACTTAATTTTTTGTACAATGATATTTAATTTCTAACAAAACTTAAAATATAAAACATATTTCCAGTTTCACTTTATGAAATTGTTTTAGTTTTGAAATTGTATTCCTAAAATCACAGATTATTATCTATATAACATTGTGAGTTAGAAAACTGATTTTAAAATCTAAAAATACTAGTGAATGAATCCATATTGAAAGAATGTTCTGTTTGCTCCGATAAGTTTAACTGAAAAATGCAAGATTAGTTCACATTTTCAATGAATAAAAAAATAAAAAAAATTGATGTGAAAAAAATTAAACAAGAACACCAGTTAGGTACCTTAGCAATAAAGAGCACTTGAGGCTCGATTTTAATCCTCAATGCCACCAAAATGGAAAGGAAATATAAAAAAACAAAATGAAGCAAGACTTTTTACTGTCACAGGTATAATGGCATCCAATGTCCTTGGTGAGGGCAGGAGCACTTCTAGCAGTGCTCAGGGCTCATTTCTGGCTCTGTTGTCGGAATCCTTCCTGAAAGTGCTTTGGGGACCATATGGGGTGCCGGGACTGTACCATGGTCAGATCGGTGCAAGGCAAGTGCCATATTGTCAGTGCTGGGCCCCCTGGGATGAGCCCAGAGCCATGGCAGAGCCTGACAAGCTACCCGAGGTATATTCGATCTGCCAAAAACAGTAACAATAATGGACCTCATTCCCAAAGAATGGAGACATTACTGGCACCCGTCGAGCAAATCGATGAACAACAGAAAGACAAGACAAGTGACAAGTGATTCTGATTAGTGAATAAGACATTTATCAGAATACCGATTAATTAAAAAAAAGAAGAAGAAAAAAGAAAAGCTAGGAAAATGAGATTATCAGTTGTCATTGATTATAAAATGATTGTTAAGGATCCATGCAAAACAAATTGGGAACTAAATGAAGTTTGGTGAAAATATAGTAGGCAGAGTTAAATTAAAATGCAAGCAACAGACTGGAAGAAAAATGCATTTAATATCTTTAATTAACAGTTTCATAGGTTTGCAGGTTTGGGGGTGGGAAGATGTAGATGTTAATTTTTAAAATTATAATAGATGGTAATTTTTTAATTACATGTTTTGATTTCTAATCGTTCATTGCGTAGGATCAAATTTTTCATAGATTGACACTGAATCTGTCATCTTACTAAACTTAGTGCTAGTAGGCTTTTGTAGGATTTCTACCTCGCTGATTTTGCATGTGAATAGTGTTGTTTCTCTTAATCTGTGAGCTTTAGTTTCTTTTTCCTCTTTCCTTGTCTTTTTTTTTTTTTTTTTAGCTGCACCCAGCTGTGCCCAGGGCTCACTCTTGGCTCTGCTAGTGTGACCATATGTGTTGCTGGGGATCAAAGGGATCAGCCACTTCACTTTCTCTACAACCCAAGTCTTTTATTTCCTTCTTCCTGCTCCTTCTGCCTAAACCTTCTCTAAACCTCCACCACAGTGCTGCAGAGCGCTGGCAAGAGCGCACATGGCTGTCCTAGGCTTCCCTTGGAGCTTTCTCTCCAGCAGTCCACTGCTGACTCTGGTTGTTGGTTCCCAGCTCACTTGTTGCAGAGGGGTAGAGGTGTTCAGTTTCTCTTCTTAGTGAGCCTGTCCAACCCTCCCTCAGCAGTAAAGGATTTTTTAGTGATCTAAGCCTGCTCCTTTCCCCACATGGATAAAGGGTTGTTGGGTTTTGTCTTTGTTTTTCTGTTTCCTTCTCCAAGCTGCACCATATCCCCCGGCCCTGAAAGTTCCCTTTTCTTTCCTGAGCAGTGCAGAGTTTTGTTCTCTAGAAGAGAAGGGACAGGTCCATGCCGGGCAGGACTTTATTGCCTTCTGGAAGTGGTTACTCTCCATTTCCTTCAGGCCTCTGCCCTGGAGGTGCCTTCTCTAACCTAAGCCATGAACCCTGTCTCTTACGGTGAGACCTTTGGGGAAGTGTCCTACTGTGTGCAGACTCATCTTGTATCTATTGCTTCCCTTGTCCATTTTGAGCCTCTTAGTAAATTGTTGACCAGCTGATGCTTGCTTGACATGCAGATTTGGCCCCAGGTAGGCCAGCGCTCAGGCCTCATGTTAGCTGTGAGGTGTGTGTTTTCTTGAGGTTTCCCCATCAGCTGATTCTGCAGTCTGTTTTCTGATGGGTTGAGCTGTTCCTTCCTGAGATTTTGTTTGGCTCTGATTCTCTTAGTTGTCTTGGTTTGGTTTGGGTTTGTTTGTTTTGGTTTTGGTTTTGACCCAGCAGTGCCCAGGGCTTGCTTTTTGACACTGCGCTCAGGGATTACACCTGGTGAACTTGGGGGGACCATGTGGGATGCCAGGAATTGATGCCAGGTATGGAACCCCGTTGGCTACAAGCAAGGCAAATACCCTACCTGCAGTCCTATTGTGCTGGCCCCCAGAGTCTCTTGGTTAGTTTTGTTTAGAATAATGACTTCTGTCTTGGAGGTACATTTAGGTAGTAAACATTACGCTAGGTAGGGGAGTGAGCTGAATTGAGAGTATTATTAGGTAGAAGGTGCACTACTTTGGCCTGCTTGGTTGCTGGGTGATGGTGGGACGGTAAATCCAAGAGGCATGAAAGAACTTGTGCCTTGCCTAGGGCACTTTCAGAATGAAACATAATTTCTCCTACTTTTTCTTTGCTTCAAAGAGATGTTTCACAGAACTGAGTGTGTGTGTGTGTGTGTCATTATCTTACCTAATATCTTACTGTAAAGGGGGTCATGAAACAATGACTTACTAATTTGAGCATCCATCCCTTCTTTCCATGCCCAGCCTGGTCCAGGAGATGCTCCTTAGTAGGTAAGAAAATGAGATTTAGGGGCCTTCTCTCACTGTTCAGGAAAGGAGACATTTGATGGCCTCGAAGTAGCTCTGGCTCCCCCATTCCCAATATAAGCCAGACTCTTATGATTAATGAGACGGGGTATACACTAGTGCTTTTGAAAGATGGATCATTGTGAAAAGGCCCATCCCTGTTCACTGCATTTCCTCCTAAAAGTAGTCAGTCTTGACAGAACTATGCGAATCATCCTGTCTCCCATTAACAATGACCTCAACTGTTTGTTTTAAAGAGTTCACAACCCCAAAGCAAAATTTTCACATGCAAAAACATAGCATTAGCCAAATCTTTTGGGAAAGTTTCTCCTGAGCTCTCAGCTTGTGCTTCTGTTCATTAAGGCAAATTAATTCCTTTATGGTAGGTGGGAACTTCCCATCAATAGCATTAATATGGTTTTAAAGGAAGGACATATGCAATGGCCACCTCTCCCCCTGGCCTGATGCGTTCTAACTGCATATCAGCTAACGAGTGGAAAGTCTGGCTTGCAGGAAGGAACTAGGAGAGAGGAGTCCATGACAGCAGGGTGGGTTGGCCAGGGATCCTAACCAGAAGTCGACACGGAAAGGGTCTTGGACCAACACAACAGTCAGCAGGAGCGACACCGTGAGCCATCCTTTGTTCCAGGCACCAGTGACAGTTCTCAATAATGTCAGACAACAGTATGAACAGCAAAACAAAACGAGAGACTTTTTGTTGATTTCTTTCCACAGCAGGGAGGGATGCTAGGGGGTAGTGGACCAAAGAGCACGGTGAAAGCCCAAGCAAGATTAAAGTTTCCATTTTAAGAGCTACCAGCCTGCAGGAAAAAAAAATAAACACGATTTCCTCTTGAAGGGTTTCTTCAGAAAGTCCCACCCAGAAGTCTTAGCAAGATCCAGGTTGAGATTCAAAGAAAATCCATTCCTGCTCTTTTCCCCCTGTGAATTGCTAAAAACCAGAGAGGTAAATTTGAGGCTTCAAACTATCTCTGCCTAATCTATCTAAAGAAAATATAGGTATCTTTTGCTACATTAACTGCTCCCCAAGTTTAGTAATTTGACTCAATAATCATTTTGTTTTTCACACTTTTACGGTGAGAAATTGGTCTAGAGCATAACCAGACAGGTCTTTGGCTTTACCTGGAGGTAGGTGGCATCTTTCATGCACTTAGAGTGCAGCGGAGAGGATGGGGACAGCCGTATTGACAGCGTGGCTCTTTGGCAGAGCTGGCAATGAGACTGGGACCTCCCCTGTCTCTCTGTAGGGTTTGATTGGCAACTGGATTCCAAGGATGAGCATTTCACGTGATAAGGCAGAAGCTAGTGATTTCTTACTGTTATTTGTGTGAGGGGGCAGGGGAGGCAGTGTTTGGAGCCACACGTAGCAGTGCTAAAGGGTATAACCCTGGTTCTGTGCTCAGGAGTAACCCCTCGCAGTGCTTAGGAAGCCATTTGTGGTGTCGAGGATTTGAACCCAGGTCACAGCTGCCACAGCCACATACAAGGCAAATGTCTCACCTTCTGTCATATCCTATTTAGTAAGTAATTGCTTATGACCATTCTTTTGATGAAATCAGGTCCTTAGGCCAACTCAGATTCAAAGGGAAGGAAAACCAATGGATGGAAATATTGTTATCTTTTGAAGTACCAACTAAGTGCCTTCCAGTGCTTCAAAATTAGGAGCTTCTATTAGCATTCATGTCTCCTGCAACTTCACTTTCTAGTATAGATGGAGAATATAAGAGTCATCACCTCCATATGTCCCTATAAAAGACTGGCTATCTAACAGGGTTGAGCTCTACTTTTCTTAAGTAGTAATAGAAAGTGAGGAAAAATCTGGATGGAAACAAGATGCAAATTCTTGGTTCAAATCCCCCATTATTAAGTCAAATGTATTTTTATTATTATTAAGTTGAAGGTGTTTTATTATCCTACAGGAATTTTCAGTTGAGTTAATATGCTTGGTACTGACATTTAATTTTTTTTTATTACTCTGTTCTTTTATCCCTTTTCAGTACCAGCAACTCCAAGCCCTCTTTTATAGGGCTATTATTTTCTAGGGTTATTCTATTCCTATGTGTGTTGGAAACTCAGGTTTATCTCTATAATATGTTAGTAATTAAAGCAAATCTCCATAACAAGCCATAAAACAGTCTGCCTTGCCCCAAGAAACTATGGAGGGATGAGAGGATTAAGAACTGAATGAGGGAAAGAAGAAAAGTTGTGTCCGCAGCCAGTGGCTACCATTTATATCCTTTAAAAACTTTACATTGTGTTCCTATCATCTAAATATATATATTTAGATGAAGTATAGGGGTAAGATATAATCGATAGATAGATAGATAGATAGATAGATAGATAGATAGATAGATAGATAGATAGATAGATAGATAGATAGATAGATAGATAGATAGATAGATAGATAGATAGATAGATAGATAGATAGAAAGAAATAAAAGAGAGAGAGAAAGAAAGGAAAGAAAGAAAGAAAAGAAAGAAAGAAAGAAAGAAAGAAAGAAAGAAAAGAAAGAAAGAAAGAAAGAAAGAAAGAAAGAAAGAAAGAAAGAAAGAAAGAAAGAAAGAAAGAAAAGAAAGAAAAGAAAGAAAGAAAGAAAAAGAAAGAAAGAGAAATCTTACAATATTTAGTACAAAATCTATACTCAGAACAAAAATCGAAGGAACCACTTTCTAAAAAGCCAGGCATTAGTCTAGGCCAGACCTTGTCAGCCAGGTACCTTTTAAGCAATACTCATTTTGACACAGTGTTCTTGGACCAAAGGGAGAAACGCCTTTAGCATATTCCAAAGCAATGGAGCCTCTTTTTTTTCCATCTCCAACACACCTAAGGGATTCCACATACTCCTATCAGTGGTAGAAACTCATTAGGGCAGTGAGTCTTGGGAAGGGCTATGTGGTTTGGGAAAAGTCCACCATGGAGAATCACTAGGATCAAACTTTAAACTCATATGGTAACACTGGGTGGCAGAGAGATGTCAACCAAAGGAATAGCCAACCAAACCACATATAACCTCCTAAATCTTTCACCTCATAGAATAACAAAGCAGAAACAAAATTATAGTTGCAATAGGTAGCTCATGGTCTCAGCTTCTGCTCCCTGTTCACGTACCGACTCTACAGGCAGAAGTAGGATACTGTGTGAGTGAGAACCATTCATAAGTCTATACATCATTTCTAGCAGCCTTACCATGCTTGTCGCCTCCTTAATAGCTTTTGTAAAACCAGCCCACTTAAAACGGTGGTAGGTGTGATATCATGTTTTCCCTTGAGCGGGGGTGAAGTTTTGTTTCTGGTATTACATTGCACTCTTTGAGGCATGGGGTGAGCTTTCATGATAGCCTTCCATTAATGAGCAAGTGAGGAAAATGAATGCATGTTCGGCAGTAATTGCGCCAACCTGAGTCCTGGGCTTGACCAGACATCTACTCTGGGTCTCCTTTCACTGACAGCCCAACTCTAACAGCAGAGGAGGCCCACCGTTGCCTCATGCTGGAGACTATGGCACATGGAAAGATTAAGTTTCAGAGGCAGAAAAGGGCCCTTAGAAATCAATTAGTCCCCAAATTTCATTTTATAGATCAGGAAATTGAAATCACTAGAAATATTATGACTTTTTTTCAGCATCACCTGTCAATACATCTGGAACTGAATCCGCCAGGAGGCATGGATATAGACCCACTGAGGAATGAGTGTTAAAGGTACGTAGGTGCCCATTGATGTTTGGGTGAAGAGAGAGGGAGGAGAGTAATCCTTTTTTTTTTTTTTTTTTTTTGTAATACCCTGTTCATACTTTTCCTGCCTCAGCACCCACCTTAGGAAGCAGTAGCCTCCCAGAGAAGATTAGAGGTGGGGTTTTTCGCCTTCTGCAGACAGACTCCCCCAGGACTTTTCCTGTGATACTCTTTCCCTAATCAGCACTGTCAGATAGTGCTCAGTGAAAACACTTGAAGGAAATGCCTCAGTAAACAAGGGTTGCTTTCTTGAAACCCCTCCACTGGAGCAAGGACTAAGTAGTTCCTGGGCAGCCCACTCTGGAGCTCAGAGTCATGGGGGTTGGGGGGGGAGGGGGAAATGTCTCTCAGGATCGTCTATCGACTTTGCAAGGAAATAGGCCTTGCCCCTAGACCTCTGTCACCACCTTACTGCTTCCCACCGCTCACCACAAAGAACTCCGGTCTCATTAGAAGCACAAACCCAGCTCCCCTGGGTCCTGTCCCCAGAGAGGCAGCACACGCTGACTTGTTAGGTGAGGCATAGTCCCCTCTGGGACGGCTGCCAGAAAACTGCACAACCTTATGGAAATTGTAATGACTCGGGGCCCTGTGGGGAGGGTCGATGTCCTGGAAAACACCTGGTCCCTTAGCTTTGAAATAGATGGCAGGTCAGAAGAGGGGGAATTCATTCTATAAATATTTATTGGGTGTCTATTATGTGTCAGGCACTGTTCTGAGAAATGGATATGCTGGAAGGAACAACATAGCACTGTCCACTTTTTCCTTCTATGGTCGTTTGGACCCTGATGGGACCCCTTTTTATTTAGTATTAAAGTTCAAAATAATTGAAAGTTATCCATGGGCTATTCATAAAAATAGGATTTTGATGGACTTAACTGTATTGTCTGGATCCCTGATGAAATCGCACACTTCTTAAGCAGGGGGATGGTATTTTTCCTCATTCCTTTGTAGTTCTCATAGCTGGTCTCATGATGGTAAGCGCAGAGACAGTACTCCATAAAATAATTTGATGCCCAAAATATAATATTTGGAGACAAACCAGTGGAGAGTACTCAGGATGGGTGGATGGGAATCAGAGGTTTAGGATACACAATGAAGGCACGCTCTGGAGAGGACAGTTGCAGATGCCTACTGAAAAAAAGTCCCTTGTTATTTACTGGAATTTTTTTTTTCAGTGTGAGGCTGGAGAAACAGTACAATGAGTAAGGACTTACATTGCACACCCATGGACTAGGTTCGACCCAAGTCAACCTGTGGTCCCTCTGAGCACTGCTGGGAGTGATCCCTGAGCACAGAGTCAGTTATGAACCCTAAGCACAGCTGAATATGCCCCCTTAAAAATTCCCTATACAGTCTGTGTATAGAACCATCATTAAGTTATCATATTTGAATGTTAAGGGCAACAATGGAAAAATTGCATCACTGAAGACAAATATTAAATACTTGGGTTTTTGTTAAAACAGATTTTTTAAACAGGGTTTTGTTTATTTGTTTTAAGAGAGGGCACTACTTTGACCATGCTCATTGGTGTGTCTAAATTCAAATACCCACAACTCTATTTCCTGAGAATTCATCTTTTGTTTGTTGTTTTGTTTTGTTTTTGTTTTGGGGCCACACCCAGCTCTGTGCTCAGGGATTGTTCTCACAGTGCTGAGCTTGAACCACAGTCAGCTGCGCGCAAGCACGTTAGCTGCTGTTCTACCGCCCCAGCCCCAGAGGACTGTCTTGCTTTCATTGCTCAAGGCACAGGTTATCGTACTCATTCTCTGAAGAAGACATGAGCCATGCCACAAGGAAGACTTCGGTCCTGTCACTAGAGTCCAGTTTGTAAATGAGCCACTTGTCCTTTGGGGCAAGTGAGCATATGGAGAGCTTTGATCAAAACATTTGTAAGCTTCTAATTTGCAAGGGAGAGCAGGAAGATGAAGAATTTTAGGGGCGGTCCTAAAGAAACAAGGCTGAATTGCTTCCTTAAACACCTGAAAATTCTAAGTGTTTGCTTGTGGTGGGGAAGCAGCAGAGTTGAAGCAGTTAAGCGAGTTCCACTTGTTAAAACTCTAGTGAATTCTCACTGTTGGTGAGGTGACAGCTAAAGCAGAGGGCAGCTTCCCCAGGTTACAAGACTCTAGCTTTAACTCCTTGCCTGTGTATTAATTTGATTCAAGAGCTACTAGAGAAGAGAGTGGGGCGAGAAGATTCAGGATGCTCAGATAGTGACAGTGGCACTAAGAGGATTTCAGAAAGCATTTGCTCTGGGGTGGTGAAGTGAAGGATGCAGGCAGGGTTTATCTTGTCGGGCAACGCAGGACTGGGTCTCAAATCTGGAGAAGTGGTCAGATGAGAGCTGTCCTCTGGTTGTTTTGTAGCCAAATCATCTCTCAGTTGTTGCAGTTTGAAAGTTTGAGGTGTCAGAGATGATAAAGCAGATGGTTTTGGTACCACAAAATGAAAATATATTTGGAAACATTTTGCAAATTATAACGCACCGTCTGAATGCAAGTGAGTCGCTCTCTCCCATCTCAGAGTTCCAGGTATTTCAGTACACCTGGTTTTTGTTACTTTTATGTGATTTAGAAAAAAAGGCAAAGTACCTTGAGATTTTTATGACAGACAAGGCTCGTCTGAAGCTTTTTTGTTTAGCAAGACAGCCCTCTCGTATTTCTGAAAGATGTTCATCTAGGCACTCTTCAGACATTTCCATTCAGAATCACTCTTATTCCTGCTATTGGGAGAGTAAATTTGTAGGCAATTCAGGAGGGCATTTTTTTTCCATGGATATTAAAAGCTTGGCCCTAGAATTCTGCTTCCAGGAATTTATCATCAATCAGCAGCAGTGGCATGGTTAACATTTGTCATGCATTTAGTGTGTGAAAGATACTTCTGTAAGTGTTTTGCATGAGTTAACCCATTCAATCCACACGAAAATGCTACATGTACTATTATTACTCCCATCATATAGATGATAAACTGGTATTATAGAGAAGTTAAATAACTCACCCAAGGTTCAATCCAGAGTCAGTGCTTGGTTTGGTTTGGTTTGGTTTGGTTTGGTTTGGTTTGGTTTGGTTTGGTTTGGTTTGGTTTGGTTTGGTTTGGTTTGGTTTGGTTTGGTTTGGTTTGGTTTGGTTTGGTTTGGTTTGGTTTGGTTTGGTTTGGTTTGGTTTGGTTTGGTTTTGGTTTGGTTTGGTTTGGGGGGGCCATACCCGGCAGTACTCAGGGCTTACTTCTGGGCTTCAGGTATCACTCCTGGTGAGCTTGGGGGACTATGTGGGGTGCCAAGAACTGAACCTACTTCAGCCACATGCAAAACAAGTATCCTACTTGCTGTACTATCAGTCTGGCCCCAGAGTCGGTGCTTTTAACCGTGCTATAACTTCTATCACTTCCTAAGGAAACAATAAAAGAGATACATACATATATTGAAGTATTTCATTATGAATTTGAGTAGTATAGGAAAAGATTAGGAGGGACAAAGTTCACTAGTAATGATGTATCAACTTTAAAAGAAACTATTACATTTTTTGTTAATTTCATCTATATGTACATGTGTGGGCCGTATCTATACTATGTTAAAAGGGGAAAAATAAGATTTGAAAGTATGTGTCATTTTTTATCTTTTGGGTGAAAAAAAATCTTAAGGGTTAAAAAACCAAATCACTCATTATGATTTTTCTAGGCAATGAGATTATAGATGAGATTTTTCCCATTATGCTTTTAATGTTTTGGTTTTTTTTTTGGGGAGTGAGGGCATGCCCATCAGTGCTCAGGGCTTACTCCTGATGGAGCTTGGGAACCATATGTAGTGACGAGCATTGAACCAGGTCAGCTGCACGAAAGGCAAGTGCCTTACTTCCTTACTGTCTCTCCGACCCCAAACATTATGCTTTTTAAGTTAAAGAAGTTTTTCTTTCCCCCACTCCATCAAACACTGTATATATTGTTTTTAATGCTCTATCACTCTGTGTGTGTGGATGGAGGAAGGGATTAGAGGAGATCAGGGCTTATTCCACCCTCACCTAGGCATCCTTTCCACTGTTTACTCCAATACTGCTCTCCAGTCAACAGCTCTCTTCGTGATTGTCATCAAATGTTCCCCTTATTTTGTATGTGTTGTTTTTTGTGAACTTAGTTATGGATGTACTGACGTCCCTCTGTCTGTTTCCCTGTGTAAGTCATTATAAATTCCAAACCTCAAAAATGTACTTTCTAGTCTGGAAGATATAAACCGAAAACACACAGGTTCTCTCTGTCTCAGTATCTGGCTTGCTGACATAATCAATTGTTAATGGTGAGGGACAAACAGTTGAAAGAATAGAAAAACAGGTGACACAGTACTTCCTGTGCTGCGTAACTGGAAGTACAAATAGAGTTCAGGTAAAAGCTAAACCTAAGAAACTGAGAGTGGTATTCTGGGTTTGCCTAAGGAGATGAAAGGCTTTAACGGGCCTTGAAGGGAAGAAAGGAGAAAAACAGTTGTTGTTTTTTTTTTTTTTAATTCTGGCCAGCATGATTATTTCTAGATTTCCTCAATCTCAGAGTTTTAAGATTCTACTGTGATATTTACTTAAATTATAGACCCAGGTTCTAATTCTGACTTCCTTGCTTACTACCTTACTAGAATTAGGACTGCTATTGACCAGTTGCTTAATTGTTCAATGTAATTAGCAGTGATTAGCAGTTCTAATTATTACCTCTAAATTGCTATTGACCAGTTACTTAATTGCTCAATGCCCCAATTTCCTTAACTCTAGAATGGTCATGATAACACTATCCTCCTCTTAGAATAACTTTAAATAAGATGATCAGACTAAACATCTAACATAATACCTAAACTACTTTCCAGCCTCCCGGAAGTGTAACGTTTATTCTGCCCTCACTCCCAGCAGATTTGTCTTACTTCTCCATTATTGTCTTTCTGGTTCTGCCCCCTTCAAATCTCTCCCTTTGCCCTTGGATGGTGCCCATGAGTTGTGTGAATGCTTGCCTGAGTTATGATTGTCAGCTGCAGTCTGTCCCCAGCTTGCTCTGTGAGCTTTCCCATGATTCTCCTGTCCCTGTGTCCATACATAGTCTCCTAGACTCTCCCAAGCACTCAGCTCGCTCTGAGGGGCAGAGAGTCATTCTCTTTCTTTCCTGAAACCAAAGCTTGACTCAGAACTCCCATTGCAAACTTAAATATTTATCCCCATAACTGACTCGTGGTCATTTCACTTTCCACTCCCCTCTGTGTCAGAGGCAGCCTGAAGCGTTTCCAAAGGTCTGCTTTCTGGCTCCTGGCTGATCCTCCCAAGCAGTGAGAGTCTGCCGAGGCATAGGAACTGAGCTAAGCCATCCGCTGCTTTCCTCTTGTGATGGGCCCCGGACCTCGCTGCTTTTATGGACAAGGTCTTGCCAACTGTAGAAACAATGAGCTCTTTAGCCCCCTGTGACTGCCAGGGGGTAACCAGAGACAAGAAGTACTCCTTTCCGAAGGTGGCTTTTGCCAGCCAGAGCCTATCACCTCAGCTCTGGGCTTCCTGGACACAGTTTACAATTCTTTTGGGTCCAGTAGAGCCCTCGGTGGCCTTTGCTTGTCACAGAGGTCTCATTGTTCAGTGGTCAGCACAGGCCTTTTGCGGGCGTAGCTTGGCTTTGGAATCTAAGAGGCTGTTGCAAACTTGAGTGGAACATCCATTTTTTTTCCTACTTTAAGCATAAAACAGTGAATCATAGAAATAAATGTTCTTGGGTCATCGCACCAGTCTCCTGAGTCTGGCTCCAGGGTGTTGCCAGAATACGGTCTCGTCTTTATCCAGTCTCCATGCCCATGGCCCAGATGTTAGTTCGGCCTCATCTCATGGCAGGTCAGTACAAATAGACTGTGTTTGCTCACAGCCTTCATCTGCTGCCTGCTGCCCTGTCGCTTTGCCCTTTAGTGGGGGGCTGAGGGACAACCTCCCTCACTCAGGCTTCAGGGATGCCCTTCAGGACTCGCCAGGATCCAAGGCAGAATCGTTTGTTGTTTCACCTGTGACCTTCAGGTTGCCCGGAGACGGAGCCTGGAGCACCTCAGCTGTGGTGCAGAGCAGTTCAGTGGCTGTTTCTCTCCCATGGCTAAACTGCTTTCCCCTTCTTTCTGGGTCACCTATGCAATGTTTTCTCTTTTGTTCCAAGCTGTGAAAAGGAACTGTTTGTTTGACTAGAGTTTCCCCTTTTCTAACTCCCCCACCCAAACCCATTGCTCTCTTCCCTCTCCCAAAGAAGAAAGAGGAAAAGCAAGCCACAATAATAATTCTGTAAATTTATGGCCACTCTGTAATGTTTAATCACAGCTACGTGACTGGGGGCTTCAGAGCAGGCGTACAAGTTCAGCGCAAGGTGAATCTTGTCTGAGATAATCTGAAAGTTCATGTAGAGGTGAGGGCCGCAGCCTCTTACAGACGGGTGAGGTTAACAGGAGGTCACCTGCTTTTTTCCCCCTCTGGTCTTCTCTCCTTTAATGTGTAAACAAAGGGAAAATGTAACTTCCAATGAACTTGGCATATGTTGTGCTCACGCTAATCTTGGCCTGGCCGACTGTAAACAGTCCAATATCCTGTGACTGAGACTTTCCACCCATTCGCCGCCTTTTGGAAAGAACAAGGAAATGCCCGCAGAAAGCAAGAGAGTAGCACCTCAGGAAACCAGGCCCCTGGTGCACCCAAGAGCTGTAGGGAGCACAGAGAGACCCCAGAGAAGACCTCAGCTGAGATGTTGGTGCTAATACTTCTGGGACCTTCCAGGACTTTCCCAAACCATCACAGAGCACATTGCTGTCATTGAGCTTTTCCCTACACCCCCCACCCCCATGTCACACACAGACATAAGCACTGAGAAGACAAACCTAGAAGGCTTTCAGGTATTTCTCAGATAAAGGTAACAACATCTATTACCTGACCTTGAGACTCTGCAGATGTTCAGGAAGTTGAGGAGAGCTTCTGAAGAGAACCTTCTCCAGAAGGTTCTTCTCAACGTCTTCTCCCAATGTCATCTGGGCTATGGTTTTAACACCACTGCAGAGGTGCCACAGATTGGATCCTAATGTCAAAAAGTGTGTATAGGCAGTGATATGGGCGTTGATTATAAGCATTAGGGGCTTTGAGGTATTTATCATAACATTAACAACTTACTGACCAGGAGTGGCCACTTGATGTTTTTTGACCAACTCTCCTTTGCCATAAACCTTGTCAGGCTCTTGGCAGTCCGTAGCTTCTGGGCCAGCACAAACGTGCTTGAAGCATGCCTTTGCTGTTCCTCAGAGAGCTTCTTGGGAATGCGGGGTATAATTATCACTGTAATATCTAGAGCAGAAATAATTACTCAGTGAATTATGTGTATATCAAGTATTAAATCTCAAGTCAAGGTCTAGAATCCTTTACTAACTTGTTGAAATATATCCTCAGCCCACCAAAGACCATTTTAGAAGTATGCGTTGATAAGGAAATCCAAAAGGGATTTGGTCACCCAGAGACACACTTGGACTATGCTTCGTCAATTCTGTGATTGGGGAAATCAAAACCTCCTTTGGTAGCCTTGACTTTGAGTAATCCTGTCTATCTAGACTCAGACCAGGACCAAGTAGAACCAGGGAAAAGATAAAGCCTGCCTTTAAGGAGAATTTGCTCTCCTAGGGGAGACAAGAGAGAGAGAAATAGATCAAGTGAATGCCAATACTATGCCTGGAGCAGGTTGATGTTGGCTTCCTAAGGGGTCTCTAGAAAGTGGGCATGGGGACAAAACAAGTGAAGAGAACAGCCTGTGCAGAGTTATGAAGACAGAAGACTTGGTCAGCTTCATTGTCATTTTTCACATTGATCGTCATCATCTCTCTCATTAGCATCACCATCACTAATATTTGCCATATACCAGGCATGATGCTGAGCACTTTCCCAGAGTGGGTGATTTTCTTTTCCTTTTTATTTTATTTATTTTTTTTTTTTTTGCTTTTTTGGGTCACACCTGGCAATGCTCAGGGGTTACTCCTGGCTCTGCACTCAGGAATCACTCCTGGCTGTGCTCAGGGGACCATATGGGATGCCGGGAATCGAACCCGGACCGACACAGGCCGGCCGCATGCAAGGCAAACGCCCTACCCGCTGGGCTATTGCTCCGGCCCCCTTCTTTTCCTTTTTAAAAAGAATTTAGTATCTTTTTGACAAAATCCCACAGAGAAATGAAGAAAATCCAAGACTACAGCCCTCAGCAGAATGAACTGAATTTGCGTCAATAATCACCCCTCCTTACAACTGTCTAAGGATTTCCTATCCTCTGTTCCCAGCCCAGTATCATAAAGTGTTTGATTCTTGAAATCCATGAAAGGTACAAGAGAAAGTATTAGGGAAAGGCAGCAGCCTAAAATGACACCTTTCCACTAGAAATGTGACTTATCCCCACGTGGACAGACCTAGTCCAGGACACTGGCAAAAAATAAGATGATGAAGATTTGCTTAATGAACTGTGGTAGCTACTTTGGCGTGACTTTCTTCTAGATATGGGAGAGACCTCAGGTTTAAAAAAAAAGGATTATTTTCTCCCACTGTTAAATACAAACACTGTTTGTGTTTAAACTGTGGGTGGTCCCCTCCAAATACCACTGCTTATAATCGGGTCCTTGCTAAAGTCTTGAAGGAACTCTGCTCCCAGGAAACAAACTCATGGATAAATGCAAGTCTGGACAATATCCATCTGCTCCTGGCTCACGGGACTATGGAGATGATATTCTGGGGTCAAGAGAAGGGAATTGTAGTCTGGACAGAAACCAGGAACTCCAGTCTACATTACAGTGAAGCAAAAAGGCAGGCAACTTGGGCTGTTTTAAGGTTCAAGAAAAGGTAATGTTTAGTTGCTTTCTCAAAAAAATTCATTGAGTAATAATGACACCTTGTGATGATAGTGTTACTAACTATAATAATGATGTGATATTTTAAAATGGTTTCACTTACTATTTTTCATACCTTTATGTAACAACTTGAAGCAAAATTTCAGCAAAATTGGCTCACTGAGTAACCAAGTCAGAAAACGGATTTGTTTGAAATCTCACAACTGTGCTATAGTCAGTCCCTAGATAATAAACACAAAGACCTACTGTTGTGTGAAGTCTCCTGTGTCATCAGGAAAGACCTTACTGCTCTGGTCATACAAGAAACCAGAGGGTTTAGTTTATGTTTGCAGAATAGAAGAAAACAATCTTTCCACCATAGTATCTCAAGAGAATGAGACCAAATCCACAAGCTCCTCTAATTTTTTTCCCACCTAGAAACATTACATGTGGACATTTTCCTGGGAAATTTCAGAGATGCTCTGTCCAAATTCAAGGAAATAGAGAAGAAAAGTTACAGCAGCAGAACTTGCCCTTCTTGGCCATCTCAGTCACCCTCCTGTACCTTTGTAAACCTTGTGGAAACCTCTTGATCTATTCCTAGGTCAGAAACAATCACAAATTGGGGTGTTGATATTACTATTCAAATAATAAGTAGTTGATATTACTATTCAAATATCCAGAGACAGACATGGGGCAGAGCTGCTACTGGCTCTCACTGTGCCCAGCCGCTCATGAGGTGCCCTAGGGGGATGGCAGGTTCTAGCCCTGGCCCGCCACCCCAGCAGAGCCTCACAACAAGCCAGACGACCCCCCTACTCCATGAGGACCTCCATTTTCCACATCCAGACTTCCTCCCTGTGAGAACTCCACCCAGCAGACCAGCCTATCACAGCCCGGCTCACACGGCCCCTACTGGCCGTGCGGTTCATCAATAAATGCTGGATTTTGAGATGACTACAAGAGTATGCTACCCACGGCAGAGCCTGGCAAGCTACCCGTGTCATATTTGATATGCCAGATACCAGTAACAATTATAGACATCATTCCCATGACCTGATAGAATGGTTTGAGGTTCTTTATGTTCCTGGAGCAAGCAGGTGCCCTTGGGCTCTACTTGCATGAGACAGGTCATATGGAGATGTTACTGGTGCCCACTCAAGCAAATCGAAGATGAACGGGAAGACAGTGATACTATTTAAATAAGTTGTGTTGGTGAAGGATCTTTCACACTTTGGTGGCAACTTTGTGCACTAAAAGCATAAACTTTAAAACTATTAGAACCGTGTTTTCTAGGCCACAATAAATTTAAAAAGGAAAATGGAACGTTTCATTTTTCAAACTCTTGAGAGAAAGTGGAAGAAAACTTATCTTAATTCTGGTCAGAGCAGACTTTATTACCTTAGTTCTGCTGTGCTTCTTTATCCCTGTGCATATTGTCTCCCAAAAATTAATGGATTGCATTTCAGTTGCCTTGTTCTTTGGTCTTGGTCTGAACAAGTCAACTGAATTTCCGTTTCATTTGTTGTGGCATCAGATTAGAGGGAGTATTTCAGTTGGCCCAAGTGCATTGACATTTGTGCATCACTTCAGATATATGTGGTGGTAAACTTGAATACTCCTTTTTTCACCTACTATGTCACCTAGCATGAGGTTCGCCTATTCCCAGCTTATGAGAAAACACTGGAAAGACAGTCATACAAATTCCCATCACTGAATGAAGTGAAATTTTACATCATCTTAAGTACACTTATACAATAGAAAGTACTACTTAGCAGTTCAAATCAATGAACTAGGTTAATATGGATCAACACAGGTAGACCTCAAAAAATTTAACATTGAATGAAAAGAAGCACACTGCAGAATGTCGTTTATAATAACAACACTGCTATATGCTCTTTTGCTATTGAAAGCTTAAAAATATTTAGAGTCTATAGCGTAAAATCTTGATTCTCCTCCCAGAAGGCAAAACAAATGGAGGAATGAATGCTCTCACCTTTATTTACATAATGCCTTATTTCTTTAAACAAAAGGGGAGGGTCTGGATTAAATTGCACATATTGTTAATACTTATTCTCTAAGGATGAGGGTTTTTGTATGTGTCTGAAGCAAGATAGTTTTTATTGAAACTTATTTAGAAAGATTTGAGGGGAGAAGGGAGGAGAGGGAGAAATGTTCATTCAAGAGAAAACACAGTCTTCTCCACAGTGGAAGTAAGCAAAAAGAAACATAGAGACAAACAAGTGAGATAAACTTGAGATGTTCAAGGGAGAACACAGGCTTGAAGAACAAGCAGGCAGAGGGTCTTACATTACTGGGGAGGACATATGGAATGCCAGGGATGGAATTCGAGTTGGCTAGTACATGCACCATTCCTGCTATAGCATCTCTCCAACCCCATTTTATTTTTATGTTTAATTTTTTTAATTTCTTGCTTATTTTATTTATTTTTCAATTTTTTAATGAATAACCATGAGATAGACCATTACGTATCAGTTCATATTGGTTTTAGTCATACAGTGTTCCAACACCCATTCTTGCGTCAGTGTATGTTTCCTAGCACTAATATCCCCAGTTTCCAAAAGGTACTATTTTCTTCTTCATCTTGCTGGGATATGACTTTTTATTCTTTTTCTCATAGATGCTAGTTCTTCACCGGCTATTAAATTGCTTTATAGAAGAGATAGAAAAGTCTGTAATTTCAAGTGCTGGTCTTATATCCTCCACCCCCTTCATTACCACCTTGCTTATGATCATGACTATTTCTTGACATCCTGTTCCTTCTCTTTTAGAAAGATCTGTGATTTTTTTCCCAGCCTGGCATTTTAGCAGCCTCATACCTGCTAAGTGAGGAGAATTGCTCTTCCTTTCTCAGCACTGTTCCTCCCTAAAATGGAATTCTTGATATTTAGTCTTAGTACCAAAAGAGACATCAGATGGTTATGGTCAAGAGGAAGGTGATTTTTGTTTTGTTTTGATTTGTTTTGTTTTGTTGTTTGGGGACCACACCCAGCAGTGATCAGGGCTTACTCAATGGCTCTGTTTTCAGGGATTACTCTTATGAGCTCAGGAGATATTGTGAAATGCAGAGGATCGAACTCAGGTTGGTTGTGTGCAAGAGTCTTACCCTCTATACTGCTGCTTCACCCCCCAGAAAGTGATTTTTAAGAAGAGTACCACTTACCACAGTGCTAGGTATAAATGCTAGTGCCAGATCTGAGGCTATGATTCTGTTCTTTTTGCCTTCTACTTTGGGAGTCTGAAACCCCTTGAAAAGCTAAGGAAAAAGCAAGCTAACTAAAGATATTTTTACTGACTTCTTGAAAAAAAAACTTGTATTAAAAAATATACTGACTGGGAGATAATTTAGTGCAAACTGAGTGGGATCCAGAGTTTTAAAATGCCACATAGGATTACAAAATTATTTTGTGTCAGGTTCTCAATCCTTGGAGGAGAATGCTAAGAAGCAGTCTTGTTGACTAGCCATATTATAACCTGACAAAATCCCCCACAACCCCCAGCCCACCCCCCACCAGCCTTAACTTCTGCCTTATAACAGTAAGCCCAGAGAAAATCAAGACATATCCATCAATCTATGACTTTCCTAGTTATAGCTTATGCAAAAGGCAGGTGTGATTCATAAGCTTTAGTTGGAATGAGAACCATTACTGGAAGACCCAACCCGATTCCCTCATTTGTATTCCTTATATTTGTTTTTTGGAGACCTTGTACTGTGATATTTTCATCTCCACAGTCAGTAGTCAGTCTTCAGATTCCTCAGTTGGACCTCAGACAGTGACAATCCTTTCTTCTCATTGTAGTCTCAACCTTCGGCACCTCTAATCATCTTCCTGAAAGCTTTCTTGGCTCCATCTTGTACATTACTATCAAGTTTATCTGACTAAATTACCACTAAAAGTTATCATGAACAACTTTGTAATTTATATCTCATGGTGGTATAATGAAGTTAAAAAAAGTTATCACTCTCTATGGCGCTTAAATATTTTTCCAGTCTTTAACTTGAGCTCATAGCCCTATGGCCAATGCTATAAGGAGTTTCCAGTCTTTAACTGGAGGTTACTGATTATAGTCTGACTCAGCTCAGACCTTGTTGCCCTTCCCACTGCTATTCCTCTGCTACTCTGAGTTGTATACCAGTTGGCCTTTGAGAGACCCCAAAAATGAGCAGTGAAAAGCCATGTCTTAGGAGTCAGTCTGTCTAAGATCTAACACTGTCATTTGATCCATTATTTTAAACTTCAGGGGCCTTTCATTTCTTTATCTGTAAAATGGTGAAAGAGAATAGTACAGGAGGTAAGGCACTTGCCTTGGATGCAGCAACTTTGGCTGTGACCCAGGTTCAAATCTCAGCACCACATATTGTCCCCCAAGCACAGAGCCAGAAATCACCCCTGAGCACCACCAGGTATGGCTTTAAGAGAAAACAAGCAAGCAGGTGGTATTACTTGCCTCTTAGACTGTTGATTTTCCAGAGAATTTGATGAAATTGATGAATGTAGTAAGTGTAAAAAAATGCTCAGTGTCTTCTTCCCCTGAGTGTACCTCAGCTACTCCTGTTCTCTACCTTGGCTTCAACGAGTGTCTATTTGAAATTCCTTGTTCTCTCCTCAGTTGAATCTTTCTTTTCAAAAGCCTGGAGCTCTAAATCTACCACTAAGCAGGACTGACAGTTAGAAGGCTGACTAAGTGCTGGAGAGGGACTGTGGAGACCTAAACTATGCGCCCCCTTCCCCATTTCTCTAATGAACAGTGCTTACATGCCCTTACCACTAGCCGTCATTGGACTCCCAGGGCAGATGCCTAATGAGGAACTAGCATTTTCTCAGTGACTTATTGAGGCAGAATCTTGTGAGATTTGGAGTTGGTGGTGGGGCAGGGGAGGGCAGCCAAATGATTCCTTCAGTGGCTAAGCCACCGGTCATCTCATACCTTTCTGCTTGATTTACCAGTTACCAATATTTAGCTGTGGAATTCTGCAATGTCGTTTTTATCCCACTCTTACCCTTTGAACCCAAATCAGAATAAATTCAAAAATGCAGATTTTACTGCATTTTGTTGGGACTAGGGACTTGTCTAGTACTAAGCCTTTCTGAGCTTCTCTAGTGTTTTCCAGGGTGAATGAGTCTCCTACCTCCCACACCCCCACCTCTGTGCCCTCTCAAGGAACTGGGATGATCCAGTGAGGCCCTAATAGTAACAGTAGTAGCCAGGTGCAATTGGTGGGGACACATCTGTTTGTTTGCTTAAAGAAGGTATCTTTCCAAGGGAGCATTGAGTGAATTTGTTTGTTTGTTTTATGTTTGTTTTACAGTTTTGAGGCCACACCCAACAGTGCTCAGGTCTTACTCCTGCTCTGTACTCAGGAATCAATCCTGGTGATGGTTCAGGAAACTATATGAGGTCCTAGGATGTCAAACCCAAGTCAGCCATATGCAAGGCAAATGCCATACCCACTGTACTAGCTCTCTGAGCTCCGCCGCCGCCCCACCTTTTTTTAAGTGAATAGAGGCCAAGTAGGTCTGGGAATTTCTGGTCTACCCCTAAGCATTATTTCCTAGGCCATTGAGATTTTAGCTCATTCTATGTTTATTCAGGGTATTAAAACATTCTGTTTTACACTTTTTTAATGTTATGTTTGTTTGTATGATCAGAATTCCTGGGCTGTTTGTATGATCAGAATTCCTGGGCTGTAATGACTTGTGTAAGATAAGTAACTTTCAACAACTAATGTTTCTTGGTTTGCCCATTTGTAAAAGAGAACCCAAACCAGTTTCTTTATGAAGTTATTGGTGGTTTTCCTCCAGGATAAGTAAATCAGTGTATCCAAGTCTCCCCTGACCCCATTTCTTTTCTTTAAGCCTCCTAAGCAGTGCTCAGGGCTAAGAATTACTCCTTGCAATACTTGGCAAGCCACACTGAAGAACTCACTGCTCAGGTCCAGGGGTGCTAGGATCCTCCAGGGTAACCCTGGCAGTGTTTGGGGTCCCCAGGCTGAACCCAGTGATTATAGTAGTGCTAGGCAGGCATGCGATGTAGGGGTTCAAACTCAGGGTCTTCCATATGTAATCCCTAATCCCCAAGTTTTAAAAAATGTATTACCAGTGTTGACAATGTAGTCTTGATGACTTACCTCTGATATATTTGTGTATATAAAGTGTGTTAACAAATTGTAATTAGTCCCTGAATTGCTACATAAGGTTAGTTCCACGCATACTCGTCTGGACCATGCAATGAAAGAGACAGTCATTTTCATTACCTGGAATGTCTGCTAGAGTGTCTGCCCACATGAGTGCACACACATATTACTCTCATTAATATTTCAAGCTATAATATGCACTTAGGGTAAGTAAAGCTCATTGCTCAAAATAGTGGATACTAATCATATTTCAAATACTCCTTTTGATCATTTCAGACTTGGAGAGCCTCCTCTTCAAACCTGGTTGTTCACCACTGTTTTTACTTTATGCCGATAATACATAGTTTGCCTTATGATTAAGGCTGCACATTCTGCCATTTTCTTGTTTGCTTTTACTTACATTGTTAATATCTTATGTTTAATACAGGTTATCTTTGCAGAGGTATTCTAAAACACTCACTCACAGAAGGGAAAGATAGTTTAGATGAAAAACTCCAACAGCATCACCCCTAAACCACTTACCTAGGAATGTTTACACATTTGACAGTATATGAAACAGCTGAGCACTTGCCCAAGGATGCCATCTCCTTTTCCTGCCACATCTCAGTCAGCAGCAGCTCCATTCAAAATCCACACCTGCTGCCTTCTGCACGCCTGCAAAGGACAAGTCTGTCAACTCTCCCTCCTCCCGAGCAGCATCTGTGTCAGTGTGATCAGCATCACCGACTGCAGTGAGAGGTTTTCCTTTTGCCCCGACAGCAGGAGAGGGCTGTCTGTCCTCTGTGAAAAATGGCCTTCCAGGAGGGTGTATGACGCAGAGAAATGCTTGGTGTTGGAATGTTTATTTGGGAGTCTCCCCTTGGGTACCAGCTGATGACAATGGAAGAGCCCTAAGTCTCCCCTGTCCTTCTTTATCTCCTCACCAAGGTAGTCTCTGAGGTGAAAAGTTTAGATAGCAGACCTATAAACCCACATTTATGGGGCAAATAAATATTTCTGAGTGATGTTCCCTTCAAGGGAAGCTGCTAATGTGCAGTTAGTCTCCGATAAAGAGCTAATGAAGCCCCCCCATTCATCTGACAGCTGGGCTGTAGGGAAAGCAGGAACCACCAGATATGACTTTCCCCTTCTGCCATTATTCAACCAGGAAAATGAAAGAGAAGGAGGTCAGACTTTTCCGGGAGACCCAGCAGCCAGCCTGTTAGGTGGTCATTGTTGCAAAAACTTAGGTATAAGCCAGATGGATGGATGTCTTTAACCTATAGAGATTCTGAGAAACTTGGAACCTCTTCCACCCGAGCATCAGTCAGTGGGAAATCCAAAAATCTCTTCATATTTCTGTGAATCCCTAATTTCTCCAGTCTTCTGGAGGAATTAGGCCTTGAAATTCCCCATTTCCACAATTTTCTATGTGCTGAAATTCAGTCCTTTTGCATTCCACACATATACACAAAATCATTCAAATACTTGAGGGCCGAGATCCCAGTTACCTAAACATTAGGATTAAGTGGGTAGATTGTCAGGAGAGATTTCTATGATATGCTGTATGACCAACAGCTTTGGAAAAAGTCCTTACCTGACTTCCCAACTCCCCATGTTGTTTGGGACTTTGGTAACTAAGAATTTCCTTCTGAGCTCTTTTGTACACATATTATTTAAGTCTTCTCTCTTTGGATTAGCTCCTTGTCTCTCAAGAATTAGAATAACATATTTCTCTACTGTATACCTTGGTGCCTTGGGGAATCTCACAAAGCAAGGAAGTTCCCCAAACAGGTTTCCCTGCCCTAAAATAACACTAATGCCAGGTGTTAAAATAATGAAGTTACTGAGGCCTCATTACACTTAGGAGGGTCAACTTTAAGACCCTTTTATTTCCTTCTTTAGTAGCTATTAGACATCTAATATCTGATTCTTTCAAGAGCCTTCTGGGTTTGGATCTAGAGGCAAATGTTTTTTTTCCATAAAGGACAAGATAAGTTAGAGTATTTTACGCTTTTCAAGCCATTTTCTCTCTGTCTACGGCCATACCACCCTGAACGCGCCTGATCTCATCAAGCCATTTTGCTCTTTGCCTCAACTACTTAGCTCAGCAGTTACAGCTCATAAGCAGCTATTCTGTGTTAACCAATGAGTATGTCTGCATGCCAATAAAACTTTATTTATAGAAATAAGCAGATCACTGTAGTTTTCCATCCCTGGTCTAGAATAAAGCCAATCAAGTAGAGAAGCCTCCAGGCTAAAGCTTCAAACTCTCTAGCTTTGCCTATAAGGCCATTTATCACTTGCTTCATTTGCCCTGCTCACTCCTAAGGCAGTCCCCCACCTACCTGACTCAGGCTTAGATTTAGATGCCCTTCTTTTTGAACTTTCTTTGCATCCATTAGAATACCTCTTAGAATGCTCACATCTAACAGATAGACAAATACTATCTGTTATTTACCATACATGAATGCCTCAAGGTTAGAGATGTCTTGGTGTCTTTTCTTTCCCCTTCATACACAGTACCTAGAGGAGGCCTCTTACATTGTTGATCCTCAGCATGTTTGTTGAAGTAATTCCGGCTTTCTCTTTTTGTGTTTTCCCATATTTCTGTGTCAGGGAAGTGCTCCTGAGGACATGTGGGAAGCTAGGAGAAATGCTCTTCTTTGATTAAGACTGGCCCAGTACCAGGGACAAGGAATTGGAGAGTGGGGGAGAGAGAAAGGGGCCTTGGACAATAAACACAGATAGGTCATTAGTTAATTCTGTCCTTGTGAATGGACTTTTCACTATTGTTCTCCATCTTCCCTCAACTATTGATAGAATCTCTTGTGAATCCATAACTGGAGCAGAAAAGTGCATGTTATAGCTTATCTTGTCATGCTGCCAGTCAGGATACCCATGGCCTACGTTTCCTTTTACTGATCTCAGCTGTCTTTTAAAGGGCACCTGTGTGTGGGTATTTATAAGATACTCTATTACGATGTGGCTGGTACCCATCTACAAAATAAGTCTGGTTATGAACAAAAGAAATCTCTCCTTGCTAGTGTTCTGTATGTTACTGGTCTCTGGGGTAAATGTTCTGCACTTACCAGGGCCTCTATGACTAAAGAGGTAGCATGTATAGAATTTGTTAGTGAGATTATATGTGTCTCAGAGGACACTTCAAATGTTACTTGAAGCTGTTTGTGTAATCCTTCCTCTTTAACATAGAGCATTGCTCTGTGATGTATATAAGGTGCAAATTCAGGTTCTCAGGCATCAGATTTTCTTCAAGAACATGCCTGCTTTGGGAGCACCATTTTCTATAAGACTTGGTGTGCCTGTTCAAGAGAAAACAGGCAAAGAAAATCACCCCTGGAAAAGAGGAGTGATTGATGTCTATGCCTTGTTATTTGTGTCTGTGTGCACCTTCCTTGGTTCCTATGGTCCTTTGCTTTCCATGGAATCTTTACCAACATTCTGGAAAGACTCTCTCATATAAGGTGAAGTCTACCTGCCCCCAACCATGTTGCATGCTGTAGGGTGATCTCTACCCTCCTAGAGATCTCTTCAGGGGAGCCTTAGGTTTGGCCTATTTGAAGAGCTTGTCATGAGAGAAACAGATAATATTTGAGTCTCAACGCCTGACCAATATTCTCCCTACAGGATGCCAACTCTCCTATCAGAATTACATTTAACATCTTTTTAATTTTTTTTTATTTAGGCATCATGTATTACACAGTTATTCATTTTTTGGGTGTCATGCATACAATGTTTTCTGCACCATCAACTTCCCTCCACTACCCTGTCTCCTCTGTGTGCGCACTCCACACACACACACACATACATACATACACACACACACACACACACACACACAAAGATATTTAACATGTCTTTGCTGACTGACTATCTGCTAGATGCCTAGCTCAGTGCTGGTCCATTCAGTGGAATAGTCGAGAGAAAATGCTATCCCAATTCTAGGAAAGCTCCCACTCTACATAAGAAATAAGGCTCTTATCACAGGCATTCAATATGAAGGCAGTCATATGCAGAATAGGCTTAATATAAGTCATATTTAAAACACATGCCTTGGTAGAACCTACTGCAAATGTGTGGGAGTCAGAGGTTAGGCAATACAGAGAAAGGAACAGTGTACTAATAATTATTGTAAATGATAATACCAATATAGAGCTGAGCATTGAATGTAGGCAAAAGGATATACATGATACCTCCTAACTGTATATATTGCAAGCCACGGTGTGTAAAAGGAGAGAGAGAGAGAGAGAGAGAGAGAGAGAGAGAGAGAGAGAGAGAAAGGAAGGAAGTGAAAAAATTGCCTGCCATGAGATGCAGGCTGGGGAGGGTGGGAAATCATGGGGCATTGGTGGAGGGAAATGGGCACTGGTGGAGGGAATGGGTGCTGGAACACTGTATGACTGAAACCCAAATATGAACACTTTCACAACTGTATATCTCATGGTGGTATAATAAAAAATAAAACACATGCTTTGAAAGAAGCAGAAGACCGTCTTCACGCAGCTCTTCATTTTCACTCATTTCTGTCTATGGAGAAGTCCTAGCAATAACTCCCCAGCAGAAAGGGCATTCTGGAGCACCTAGATCTTGTTTCTAAAAGTATATTCTTCAATAAAAGAAACCAGAACTCCTTGTAGTAGTAATTGATTCCAAGGCAAAGGCAGGAAGGTACAAGATGAGCGTGAAAGGTACAAGGTGGTCTTCTTATGCCAGAAAAATAAGGAAGTAATCAGGAAAACAACAGGAGCACTTGGAAAATACACAGCAGGAGCCAATCTAAAGGAACCCAAATGACCAAGGCTGGAAAACATTAACACCAAAACAAATAATGGTTATATTGGATTATAACTCATAAAATAAATAGCCCTGAGGTCAGACTGACATAAATAATTGGGAAAATAAAGGGGCATAAGGTAAAGCACTTTTCCTCACAAAATAATTATGGTTAACAACTACAGGGGGATGAGAAAAAACAGCCAATACCACAGTAATATGGTTACTGGGCAAAATCCAATAACAGATGCTAACATTTTTAGGGACATCAAGATATTTGCATACTCAAAGTATAGTATATATCTCCCCAAGAAATGCATTAATTACAAAGATAGAAATATTAGGTTTGTAATGAAGAAACCTACCAGTCACTGTCTGTACTAAATCATTGAGGTTAGTAAAGGGACCACAGAAGTGGAAGTATGTGGTGCCAGTCATAGAATTCAGTTCCTCACAAGTGCTGGCAATGTGGTTTTATCAATCAAATACCATCTCCTCTTTGGCATTTTTCCCCAAAGAAAATGTGCAATCTCAATCCAGGATTTCTTTACATCATTGTCATTGGGCACAAATAATTCTTTGTTGTAGGAAGTATCCTGTCCACTGGAGGATGTTTAATAACATCCCTGATCTCTGCACACTAGATGCCAGTAGCACTCTTATTGCTACCACCCCATCAATATTAGAACCAAAATGTCTCAAAAAAGTCTCCTGGGGCCCGGGCGATAGCCCAGCGGGTAGGGCATTTGCCTTGCGCGGCCGGCCCATGCCCACCAGGTTCGATCCCTGGCATCCCATATGGTCCCCTGAGCACCGCCAGGAGTAACTCCTGAGTGCAGAGCCAGGAGAAACCCTGAGCATTGCCAGGTGTGGCCCAAAAAGCAAAAAAAAAAAAGTCTCTGTCCTGAATAAGGGAAGCCACTTTTCCTTGCTTTTCCTTGGAAAACATTTGATGAATTCAATGGACTTAAATCTTCATTAAGAAAATCTGAGTAAAGCAAACTTGTTTTATTGTTTATGTTTTCAATTCTATGAGTAAAGTGTAGAAGAGCTTACTTCACTTGAACTTTTTAAAATTCAAATATAATTTCTATGCAACTCTTTAGAAATATTAATAGAATAGATAGTCCAGGCCTCAACTGTGGTTTTATATATTCTTTCAGGAATCACTTTATATAGATTCAAGAATGTTAACACTGCTCTGAGATAGAGTTAAGAACTTATCTAAAGACAAACACAAGGAGGTCTCTCTGCAAGGGGACCTGGTCCTAAGGTGAATGATCTGTTTTCGTGGTTGTGTTAACAAGGTACCCAGTCCAGCTAGACTAACCAGACCTTTCCTGCCAAACGGACCCTTGGTTTGTAGACTCTCCCTAACCAGCCCAGGACAGAAGGCCCATGTGTACACCTGCTTTTCTCTCATGATGCAACTGATTCTTGGCTGAAATTTCTGGCTTAAATGCTTCTTTGAGAACATATACCCCATAATTCTATTCCAGGTAAAGCCATCACTCAACTCTTGACTGAAGTCATGAACTAATCCCAAAACATAAGACAAATGGAACCCCCCCAGGTTCTGATGGCAGTCTAGAGAATGTGCTAATAGGTATGGGTTGAGCCCATACATACATGTGCCATTAGATGCTAAGTCTGGCTATTAGAAAGCCTCTCCTTCTTTATGGTGACAGTGAATCTATTGTTTTTGTTTGAGTTATGTTCTGTTTGTATCAAGAAAGAATAATTTCCCATGTATGATAATAATGTGAAGTGTCTTTAGAATTTTATTTTCTCATGGTCAAACAATGAATCAGAATAAATAATGAATGTTAACGAGTAAGAACACATGAAGCATGAGAATCTAGTAAAAATGACAAAGAGACACTCAAGTAATGTTTAGGGATTAGTGATCTCAAATTCAGTTTCACACCTTTGCCCACCTCTTTATTCTTTTCCATCTACCACACCTGCAAACACCAAGGAATGGGATTCCTTAAAGTGTATATGGCTCGGCTCTTCACATGCTACCTGTATGAATGCAAGGTGCCCTCCTGATGGAAAACCAGCAGGACAGTTCTACTGTTCAAGAAGGGGGACATCCACAACATTGGCAACCGTCGCCCCATCTGCCTGTTGTCCGTCATCTACAAGCTGTTCACTCAAGTCATACTGAACAGGATTGGCAAAACATTAGATGAAGGACAACCATGCGGAGCAAGCTGGTTCAAAAAGGACTCAGCACAATTGACCATATCCACATGGTAACCAAGCTCATTGAGGTTTTTAGGGAGTTCAAGATGCCGCTCTGTCTAATGTCCATTGATTTAAGGAAAGCCTTTGATTCTGTTGAGACCGAAGCAGTCACTGAAGCCCTAGACAAACAGGGCGTTCAAACCCAATACATCAAGATCCTTCATGATATGTATTACGGATTTACCATCAGGATCTCACCATTCTACAAGGAAGTGATCATTGATGTCAAAAGAGAGGTTCGACAGGGTGATATCATTTCACCAAAACTCTTCAGTGCCACCCTCGAGAACATCATGCGACAATTAGAATGGGAAGGAATGGGAGTGAAGATAGGCGACGGTCGGCAACTACACCACCTCCGCTTCGCTGATGACATGGTTCTAATAACACCAAACATTAGCCAAGAGGCACAAAGTTCCTAGCTGACTTTGACCAGAATTTGGAAAGATAGGTCTACAGCTGAATCTCAACAAAACTATGTTCATGAAAAATGAACTAGTTCCAGAGATCCCATTCACTCTCAACGGAACAAACATCTCTGAATGCAGCAGTTATGTGTATCTAGGTTGAGAAGTCAACATGATGAACGACCTAAAACCTGAGCTGCTCAGGAAGAAGAGAGCGGCATGGAATGCCTTCATAGGCATCGAAGAAATAGCTAAAAGGACAAAGAACCTCCTACTCCGGGCACATCTCTTCCAACTCCACAGTTCTCCCTGCATTAACATACGCCTCAGAGACCTGGGTCCTGTGAAAGCAGGATGAGAATGCTATTTGGGTCTCCCAAAGAGGAATCGAAAGAGCTATGCTTGGATACCATGCCTCACTCAAGTGAAAGAAATAATCCGGAGTTCTGACCTCTGTCAATGTTCCAGGGGTCAGGGACGCTGTCTCCTTTGCCAAGGCATTGAAAAACAGATGGGCTAGACATGTAATGCGATTTGGAGACAACCACTGGACTAGAGCTGTTACCGACTAGAACCCACTGGACATCAAAAGATCACGTGGCCGCCCACCTACAAGATGGTCAGACTTCTTCGTCCAACACCCTGAAGGAACGGTTTGAGGCTCTTCATATTCCTGAAGCAACCAGATGACATTGGGCTACACTGGTACATGATAGGGTCAAATGAAATGTTACTGGCGCCCGCTCAAGGAAATCAATGAACAATGAGATGTCAAGTGATCAAGTGAGATATATATATAATATATAATATCATATATAATATAACTATATTATATATAATATATTATTATTCTGCGTCTAAAGCTGAATCTCAACAAAACTATGTTCATGAAAAATGAACTAGTTCCAGTGGCCCCATTCACTCTCAATGGAACAAACATCTCTGAATGCAGCAGTTATGTGTACCTAGGTTGAGAAGTCAACATGATGAATGACCTAAAACCTGAGCTGCACAGGGAGGAAGAGAGCGGCATAGAATGCCTTCAAAAGCATTGAAGAAATAGCGAAAAAGACAAAGAACCTCCTGCTCCGGGCACATCTCTTTGACTCCACCATTCTCCCTGCATTAATATATGTCTCAGAGACCTGGGCCCTATGAAAGCAGGATGAGAACGCTATTCGGATCTCCCAAAGAGATATCGATAGAGCTATGCTTGGAATATCATGCCTCACTCAAGTGAGAGAAGGAATCTGGAGTTCCGACCTCTGTCGCTGTTCCAGAGTCAGGGACACTGTCTCATTTGCCAAGGAAGCGAAAATCAGATGGGCTGGACATGTAATGCGATTTGGAGACAACCGCTGGACTAGAGCCGTTACTGACTGGTCCCACAGGGCGTCAAAAGATCACGTGGCCGCCCACCTACAAGATGGTCAGACTTCTTCGTCAAGACCATGAGCGAATGGTTTGAGGCTCTTCGTATTCCTGAATCAACCAGATGCCATTGGGCTACACTGGCACATGATAGGGTCAAATGGAAATATTACTGGTACCCGCCAACTCAAGGAAATCAATGGACAAGGTGTCTAGTGATCTAGTGATAATATATTATATATAATATGGTTACATATAATATATAATGCTGCTATATATTATGCTGCTGTTATATATATATTCAATGCTGCTATTTATATAATATACATATATATATATATATTATGCTGCGTTCCGTGAAAGAAATAAAAGGGAGATAAGAGAACATACATGTGTCTGTTCATCTTTACAAGTAGAACCCAGTAAGATCAAGACTGAAAACAGTGGCTGTGGATACCTGTAATACTTGAGAGGGACTGGGGTAAATGAGTTAAAAGAAAAAAAGAAAGAACAGTGGCATTCCTCTAACGCCTTTGTTAGTATTATATTGTTTTGGAAGTATGCTAATGTACTACATATTTTTAAATTAAGGTAACAAAGGTGGGAGGAAGGAATTTAGCACTAAGACCAAATGGAAACAAATGAACCCAATTGCATTTAAATGACTGTCACAACTAAATGTAAAGGAAAATTAAGAAGTAATCCACATGGAAATGTTACTGGCACCTGCTCAAGCAAATCAATGAATAACGGGATATCAAGTGATCAATCCACATGACTTATAAACAGTATTTGTGAACTGGGCACCGGGTGGGGTAGAGGCAATTGAGGGAGCAGGGTGGTAGAGGGAGGTAGAGAGGATTGTAAGCAAACCTTGAGCTCTTATTTGAGTCTGTTTTTTTTTTTGTTGTTACATGTAGATCATTCTGAACTGTTAGTTATAAGATTAAGCAGATTCACACATACGGTGACAGGAAGAGCAGGATCCTCACTGGAAGGAAATACATACACATAAGGAATGGAGACAGGCAAAGAGCTTTGTGGTAGCATTAGGATCAGTAGGACTGGTGATTTCTAGGATTTGTATGTGTACATGCTTGTTTAATGTACGTGCAAAGTGTAGGTGCATATATTTATATGAGTATATGTACATATTTAGGTGCATATATTTCTTACAAACTTTATCTACTAAAAAGGGCTTGAAGCTCCTAGATTACCCATTAGTAGCAATAAACAAAGACATTGGGGCTAGAGCAATAGCACAGCGGGTAGGGCATTTGTCTTGCACACAGCTCACCTGGGTTTGATCCCCAGCATCCTCATATGGTCCCCAAGCACTGCCAGGAGTAATTCCTGAGTGCAGAACCAGGAGTAACCCCTGAGCATTTCCAAGTGTGACCCAAAAAGCAGAAGAAAAAACAAAGACCTGCAGGTATCAATAAGTATACACAGCACCCAAATTGTTGTTTGGTTTTGGCGTTTTGGAGTCACATCCTCAGGGCTCAGGAGACTCTGCCAGCTTGACATAGCACCCAAATCCTTATCTCTAATAATATTCCCAGTGGAAGACCTCAGGAGTGGCTGATTATAGTGTGGGCTCCTCAGAGAAACAGCAAATATAAGATGAGCCTGCCATACAACCCCTAATCATGACAAAACTGAAGTAAGCTCTAAAAAGAGATATAGAGAGTGTCGCCACAAGTACACAGGCTTCAGCTTAAAGGACCTCCCAACTTGCCAGGTCTGGGCAACTCTAACATCAAAGCAACTAGATGCATTAATGAATATAACCCATTAAAAATGGGAGACTAATAGTACAACGGATAGGGTGTTTGCCTTGCATGCCCTAACCGGGTTCATTCCCCAGCATTCTTACCCTATGAGCCAGCATTACCAGGAGTAATTCCTGAATGCAGAGCCAGGAGATACTGAGAATCGCCAGGTGTGACCCAAAATAAATAAATAAAAATAGGGAGCCATAAGTCCTTTCTAAATAGAAGAGGAGAGAGATGCAGAGATAGAGAAAGCAAAAGAGAGCAGCTTTGGGCTACATGCTGAATAAGGCAGCTCTAGGTGTGAGCGGGAGGTGTGTGGGACTGTACATCAGGTGTGCAAATGGGGTACTGGTGGAGGGATGGGGCTCGAATCCTGAATTGCTAGATCTAAGGGCACATTTGTAATTGTAAGTCTCAGTGTTTTTGCATAAGTCTTAAAAAATTATACTCTCAATTGCTTACTGACTGCAGGAGAAAAGCATATTACCAGGCATCAAGGAATCAGACTTCACCTGAACTGTGCGATCAATAGTAATGCACCCATGAACAGTCACTGATCTCAGTTTGCCTGCAGTTATGATGTCCCAAGAAGAACACACAGTCACTGAGAATATTCTGCTCAAAATGGTGTGCTTAGAAAACCATTGAGGTGGGTGGGCAGGAAAGAGGTGTGGGGAATATAGTCTTCAAAACCGTCAGTAACATGGGGCCAGAGAGTATAGTGGATAGCACGCTTGCCTTGCACACATCCCACCCAGGTTTGATCCTCAGCACTCCATATTGTCCCCAGAGCCTGCTAGTAGTGATCCTTGAGCACAGAGCCAGTTTCATATAAGGAACGGGTACAAATAGTTCAGATTAAAGGAAACTAAAGAGATGACTAAATGCAATACCTAATCCTAATTCTGAACTCTAAAGATAGAGGGAGTATAGGAGGAAACTCTCTCGGTAACTTCCAAAACCACTTTCAGCTGAGCACATCTTGATTTATCTTTGTTTGCTAAAGTAAATTCTAAAAATTAAACATAAAAGCCATTCAGGAAGTTTTGTGTTGATTTGTAAAATTAGGATATGGACATTTACTATCATTAGAAACTATAAAATTACTGTAGCTAAAAGCTGTACTATGCTCACATAAGGAAATAGTAAGTAGGGTGTATGGCTTACTTTATACAGCACTGCTGCTTCTTGCAGTTTTCTGATAAGTTGTAAATTATTTCCAAATGAGAAACTGAAAAGAAAATGGTTGTGACCATTAGCGATGACTGAGTGTTCTGATCCTTGCAAGAAAACTTAATAAGATCTAACAAAACCATTGTATATAGAAAGCCAGGCTGGGAGGACTTGGATTCACCTTTGAAAGTATAATGTGTGCCTCAAACTATTGTCATTTTAAATAGGTCTGCTGGTTTTCTTGGCCTCTTATTCTAATGCTGCTTTTGGAATCCTATATAACTGTGCCTTCAGGCAGCTAACCTAGTTGTGTAGCCTCTCGGTCTCTAGGTCTCTGTGCATCCATGGCAGAAGAGGCTATAGACTGAGGTATAGGTCACCCTATAAACCAGAGTAGGGAAACTTTATTCTGCTAAGAACCATTTGACTATTTATAACATTATTCTTAGGCCCAGGCAGTACAGCAGATGGGTCTCAGGCAGCTGCTGGGAATCCTAAGTGTCTGTCCTGGCATAGACCAAGATCAGACTGCAATATTCATGGGTTTTAGATGGCCCAGAGGACAGGCGTCCTCCACCCCTGATCTAAAGGGTGGAGGAAAGGAGCACTGACCCAGTCTGTGTTCTCCAGGCTCATACTGGCTGATTTTATAGAACTGGGTAGCTTCCCTGCCTGGAATGCAATAAATTAGGGAACTTGTCATCCCAGAGCTCGTGGGCTCAGTACTGATAGAGTATTTTGAAACTTTGACAATAAGATAAAAATAGAAAGCCTTAGAGCTAAGTCATGAACTGCCCTCCACACTCCATTGGTGATTAACCCAGGTTTTACTATCATAAAGACATGGCATTCTTTGCAATAAATCATAAAATAGATACCTTTAATTCCATCTCCTAGGTTGGGAATCCACTAACAGAGAAGATAGTTGTATTAAATTTGTGTGTGTGTTCACATCCGAATGATAATCAGACATATTTGTTATCCACTTTCCTTTACTCCCTAGTGTGCAAATAGTAAAATTTGTCCCGACAGTATTTAAACATATTTTTCTTGAGGAAAACATTTAGAAAACTCTTTCATTTTTTTTTAAGATTTCCCCCTGGGACTCAGGGATGACCTGTAGGAGATTTGTTACAGAGTACTGGAAGCACTTTAGGAACAGGACTCTCAGCGTCTCATGTGTTTGCCAGGAGCACATCAGGAGGAACTATCCCCCAGGTCGGTCTTGGAACCACAGGGCAGAAATGCCGCAGTGCAAGTAGGAAGTCAAGAATGCTCTGCTAAAGGAGGCTCTGTGAGGGCTTGGAGCAACGAAGGAAGTGGTAGAAGTTCTTTCACTTGCCAACTAAAATAGAACACCTTAAAAGAGACCTGAGAGGGCCCTTTGGGTCCCCAGCCCAGACCAACCAATGTAGCTGTCTGTCTCCCTCCCTCCTCTCATCTTTAGCAGCCCTATCTTGGCTGAGGATGTAGGGACTTTTCTCAGTTTTAGGTTTGGGGCTTCTGCCAGTTCCCAGCCTTCCTGAGAAAGTTCAAAACAGCTCTTTTAAGAGAATGGGTGGAAGAAGAGAGCTACCCAGGCAAGGCCAGGCCACACTGCCTGTTTGCCCAGCTGTGAAGTAGACACAGGGGATGACGATGTTGTGGGCTTGGGTACTGGGCTTTACTCTAGGCCTCTCTGCCTTTGTTTTGCATAGAAAACGGCTATCTATTGCAGCTCCCTCTTTAAAAAGGAAGATATTAGGAAATGTCTTGAGTCAAAAAGATAAATAGATACAAATAGACATCCAGATACATCATTGCTAGGCTACTTAGAGAGTTCTTTAACATGCAATGCTGTTGGTTGATCCTGTTCCCCTCCTAGAACCCTACACAGGAGAGTTAATGATACTCTTTCAACATGCTTACCTTTCAAATGTACTGATTGTCTTTCCTTAGTTTATCTAGTTGCCTTGGGAAAAAAAATTAGAGTGATATCTGAAGCTAGGAAGGAAGGCCTTTATCAATTTTTTTTAACTTTCTCCAAGTCAAAATCTTTTAATCTCAGAACTCAATTTACCTCCAGGAAGCTCATTTTCTTCTCATTCTTGGCACTCCTTTCCAACACTCATAATCCCAGATCCAGGATGTACTGCCTCGGTCCCCGTCTATATCTGCTTTTCAACCCTAATTTACTGTGGTAGTCTTCCATCTGCTCAGCCAATGTTCACATAGATGTAATACACATTCATTGCCTCCAGGCATTGTTTTTTGATCATTACATGCCTTGGTTTGGTGGTTTTGTGTGGTCTATGATCCTACTTGCACATAGGAATGTGTATGTGTGTGTTTGAATTAGCTGAGTGACTGGGCAAAGTGTATGCAGCAAGTCATGAAAATGGTACATGAACCCATATCTTTTCATGTCGAACTTTATGTAATTGCTTCTATAATTGAAGCAATTCCCTACGCTTGAGATATAGATAGAGTGGTATTGAATTTTGTTTTGTTAGTACATGAAAGACATTCAATAAATGTGTGTTAACTAATGAATGACTATGGTTTTATGGTTTCATTCAGTCCAGTGTTGGGCCTGCTTCTGTGAGCTAACTGCTGACATGTGGTCTTAGCAGTATTACAGAATTCATTACAGAGGACTGCCTCTGAATGATTACTGATTGATTTTATTAGCTGCATTAGACTAAATAAAGGATAAATTTTTTAGCCTTTCCTTCTAATAATACATTTTTTCAAATCTCCTAAATCTGTTAGCTAGTATTGAAGGATGATTGGGGTTTCTCACACCTGTTTGCCTTGCTTGAATATTTTACAGCTGTTGGATCTCTTCATCCAGTGGGACTGGTCAACCTACCTTGCTGACTATGGTCAGCCCAACTGCAAGTATCTCCGGTAAATCCAATGACAGCACTGACCCTGCTGGAGAAGTGAGTACCCAGTCCAGATCTGTTTTGGGAGGTGGGAAATTGGGGGAAAGGGTGGTTAGAATAGAGGACAGTTTTCTCTGTGGAAATACCTCAAAAAGACAGCAGGAACCCCATTCTTGATTTTCCCTGGGTGTATTAATACCCCCCCATTTTGTTTAGAGGGCTATTTTTTTCTTTTATCCCTTCAGTTCCTTGCTCCAATAGTCAATCCGATCATGAGTCAGAATGAACCCCCCAACATAATCTTGCAGTTCAACGGGGCAACCTGCCATTAACTAGAGGTGTGACAAGAGGGAAAAGGGAAGGTCACCACTAGGTTGAATTTTGTTGTGCTGTTCCAAGAAACCTGTTGGAGAAGGTGTCTAACTCTTGCAACAGCTGTCACTTGCTGGCAGTCGTTGCTTCCATACAGCCATAGCATCATTGAAGCATAGGTGTGACCATTGAGGTTGAGTTAGCCAGTTCTAGAACATCTCGCAGCCAGCCAGCATGTCACCCAAGTACTAGGATATGTGATGCGTTGCCAGCCTGCCTCTTCCTCTTACTAATCTAGTAGAGAGGTAGGAGGCTGGAGGCCAAGACCCATAGAAGAGGGAATCTTCATTTTACTGCATTACTTAACATCCAGCTTCTTAAAAGATTCTTAGAAGAGCCCTTTCCATCTCAACCATGTAACATGTATGTAGCCAGTCAAGCAGCCCTCAAATCCTCGAATGAGAGTCTAACTCATAGACAAATCTTAAGAATTGAAAGAAAGACTAAAGTGCATATCCTTAATTACATCAGTGGGAGAGAAAGAGAGAAAGTGGATAGCAGGCAAGACCAAAGTGCAGAGAAATGTGTTTGAGCCAAGAAACCAAGAGCTCAGTGTATAGCTTTCTCCAGTCCAGGCAGAAACTGATGTTTCCGTTTTAACTTTGTTTCCCACGGTTCTCTCTCCCAATGACCTTCCTTCGCAGGATATCTAGAGAGTAAGTATACTGTTCACTTGGGCCTTTTCATCACTTTGTGGCTAGTCCTTCTGGTTTCCTCATTTACACTAATGACTTTACTGAAATATGTACCTGTGAGCTGTCCCTCCCTGATGTACTAAGCTACTAAACCAGCCTGATGCTAGCTGGCTGGCTATCTCCTCTTTCCTCAACCTTTAGAGTGACCATTGCCTTACCAATTCCACTGGGGCTGGGATGGTGGCAGGGGTTTCCCCACTGGTGCCAGGTAAAAGTCCTTCCACTCACCTCTGAGGGCACAGTCAGTCTCTCTAGTGCTGACCCTGAAATTCAGCCCCTCCAGAAGGGAGTTCCTCACTGTCCCCTTACATTCATGCTGAGCACAGGCCTTACCATCTCAAACCAGCATCCTCCATGGAAGACTCATTAGAGGCAAGGCCTGATCCCACAGGTGTCAGCTCACATCCGAGATGGAGAATATTGGGGCCGTTGGATAGTGCTTAGATGTCCGTACTCGTAGGTGTCCAGATAACCCTGAATCCAGTTCGGCACATTACCTCCCAGCAGTCCTTTACTTCTTTGTTCCTGAGAACCCCTAGTTCCCAAACTCATTCACTCCTGCAGACAAATAATAGGCTAAAATACTCAGTTGTTCTGTAGCATTCTAGAGACCCAAAAGGGACCAGAACTGTGTGCTTAACACCCTGGCGGCAACTGGGTTTTAAAGCTTTCCTTTAGAACCCAACAAGGCCAAAGGCCACCCAGATCACTAAGATCCTTCTTTCCCAGCCTCATAGGAATCAGTCCCTTGACTTGACCCCCTTCCTTCCTTCCTTCCTGCTTTTTCCCTTGGTCAGCTCAACTGCCAGAGCATAAACCTCCTCTTCTCAATTGGGAGCTTCTTGGCAGATAGACACGGGGAGCCCTGAGATCTGCTGAAAGCTTTGATGAAAAGGGTGGTCCTCATTTTCATAGAGAGTCACAGTCAAAGTAATTCATAATTGTTCTTGCAAAATTGAGGTGTAGGGGCGCGGGGGATGGAGGGGAATATGTAGGTGGGGAATAGGAGAGAACAGGTTGAAGTACTCTTGGATAAACAAACAGAATGTCACCATCAGCCCTTTGGGTATTTCACTTCTTTTTGTTTGTTTTGGACTTTGATCCAGCAGTGCTCAAGGCTTACTCCTGGCTCTTTGCTCAGAAATTTATCATTTCTGGTAGGGCTTGAGGGCACTATTTGGAATGTCAAGGGTTGCACCTGGGTCAACTGCATGCAAAGCAAGTGCCCTATTCACTGTACTATGGCCCAGACCCTTGACTTTATCTTTTGAGCAACCACAAGGCTGGGATTTACTATCCTAGAAACCCAGCCTCAGCCTTTTCCTGTTCTTCACCCTTTTTATAGGAGCTTCCATAAGGGAGGTGAAAACCAGCTCTTGTTGCCTACCTTTGGGCTGCTTTGAAGAGGCATAAAATTAATGATCACATAAGATTTTAAATTCAGTGTCCCATAAATATACTTTCTTTCTTGTTTTGGGATTTTGTTTATGTTTTGCACACTCACCAAAGAAAAGGAGTCCTTGTCTGGATGCATAACCCTAAACAGTGCCAATTCCACTAATAGAGTTGTATGATAAATATACAAGGAACAAGAGGTGGGTGCTTCGTTCCCTCAAGAATCCTTCCTACCTGTGTGACTTCTCTTCCTCCCCTCCATGCAGGGTCCTCTGCCTGTGGGTGGTTGTACCTTTCATGAGAAAACCCAGCCTGGAGGCTCAGAGCAGACCTTGGGCAGGAAGAAGTTCTGTTTGGGCTTGTCACTATCTCCTGTGGCGCACACCCCCACCTTCTCACTCATGGTCCCTCTACGCTTTCATCTGCTCCGTGGAGGAAAATAATGGGCCAGGATTGGCACAGAGTCCCCAAGAAGCAGATGGGAAGTTGAATCCCAGTTTCAGTTTCCTTCCATCTTTCCCTTCCATGTTTCTATGCAGCTCGGGGAGCTTTGAGGTCAGAGCTGGCCCTTGGAGGATGGTGGTGAAGACTGGCCTAGCTCTCCCAGGATAAAGTGGTCTGGACAGTGCTCTTAGTTCTCTAACACTAAAACAAGCTGTGGTCTAGAGGTCCAGTCCACAGAGGTTGGGGCCAGAGTCAACAGCCACTCACAGATGTCAGCAGATGTCCTCTGGGCTGTGTTACAGTGGCTTGGTGAGAGTTGGGGGGTTTCAGTGACAACCTCAGCCTGGCATTGGTTTTCTTTATCCATGCTTTCCACATGGATGGGAATCCTGATTGGACAAGATTAGCTCCCAATTTGTACTCTGGGGCAAGGCCATCTCTGATGGAGATTTAGAAAGTGCTTCTACCATCAGAGCATCTGAGGATAGAGGTAGCTATTGAAAACTCTGGGTCTTCTTTTGCCTGGATCCCTGATTTATCAAATAGAGGATGGGCTATTGTTCCTTTGGGGGTATTGCTTTACTCAGTACCAGACCCTTTACTGTCTCACTGGCTCTGGGTCCTTATTCTAAGGCAAAAGAGTGGTCATGGAAGAGTGTTAGGGAAGGAAGAGAGCAATGAGCAGAGTAGCACCAAGCAGTAGCTCAGTGGCCATCAGCTCGCTCAGTCCTCAGAAACTGCTGGGTTAGAACTTTTTTGTTCCAACTTTGAAATACTAGTTCCAATATCCCAGTGGGATTTGGTTATAAAGTGGTACCAGGATCCTAGACATTTTGTATGATTCTGGCAGCGTTTCAGGACTCCCACATGAATCAGTACCCTGGGATGGGTGAGAACAGCCAGGTTGTTGGCCCCCGGAGGAGCTGGTTCTTGTGTATTTTCCACAGAGCTGGGAGGGCTGTGGGTGGCTGCAAAACAGCTCCCCAAAGAGCAGGTAAGTACGTGCCTGCCAATGGAAATATTCCGAGTCTCTCAGTCGTAGACAGTGGTTGAGATTTGCTGCTCCATCCAGCACCCTGCAGCTCCTCCCCCTACCATTGCCACCTCAAACACTCTGCTCTCTCTTTCCTTCCCCATTTAGAATGAAGGACACTAGCCGCAAGAACAACATGTTTGCACAGTTTCGGAAAAATGAGCGAGACAAGCAGAAATTGATCGACACTGTGGCCAAGCAGCTCGGGGACTCATCAGCAGCCACCATTCATAAAGGCTGGCCAAGGCCCGGGAAGGCTGCTCGCTGAAGCCCCAGAGTCCGGGCCTTGCCTGGGGTGGCCTGTGCGTTTGTGCATCCCTTCTTCAAAGAAAACAAATGTATTTTTGTAATAACCTATGTACAGCATCCACATAACCTTTCCCCTAGTCATAGAGGCACAAGAAGAAGCAACTTCACGCACTGTTGCCAGGCTGAGATGCAGGGGAAATTCTCCTTCACGGTCTCTTTTCTCCCAGTAGTGGTGGTTTTATCACTCTAAGGTGATGAGCCCCCTTTCATCCGTGGCTCCAGAGTCTAGTTCTAGGACTCAGGAGCACAAACAAAATGAGTATTTGAAGCTGGGAGGAAAGAGGACTGGCATAAGGATAATAAAGGAGGATCTTCTTTCACTCCTGGGTTACCCCACTCACCATACAACAGTTCTTCTGATGCAGAGAATGGGCTTGAAAAACATCACTGCATCATAAAGACCAGAACATAGTTCCGGAGACTCATCTCGATCCACTGACTAATGAGTGCAGGTGGACAGGCAGGATGGGACAAGCTGATAGTTTTGCTGCAGGCCCACCAGGACGACAATTTCTTTAGCCTAAATCTGACAGAGGGCTTGCCCTGCTAACTTTGCTGGGGCAGAAAGCAGTGGTGGAAATTGGGCCACATCACGAGGAGCTGTACAGATTGTGAACACCAGCAAGCATGGAGTCAGAGATTCTGTCCTTTCCCTGTTCGTCTCACTTTCTTCTTTCACAGTCAGGATCTTTGATTTATGCTGTGACCTACAGGGAGGCTTGGGATTGGCCTGTTCCAATAGTGTCACTGAGATCAGCAATTCCAGAAACCTAAAAATGATACTTTTTACTTTACCCCTAAGGTGAAACCTGAAAATAATTGTCTGAGTTTTAAACCAGCTCTCTGGCTATCATCTTCAAAGGTACTGTGACCAACAGTGCATTGTGGGACCAACTGTACCTCTGCTGAAGGCCTCTAGGGATGGAGCTTTGTCCCCATGATGGGGACAGGACCAACCTAGGCTCAAGGGTTGTTCTTCCGCCCAGCTTTCCCTCACCAAATCTTGAAATTGAAGTTCCTGTTCAAGTCCAAGGCTTCCATCTGCTCTTGAGATCCCTGTAGCCTCCATTTGATCTCATCTGAGAAAGCGGTCTTTAACCTGAGGTCTCAGATTCATAATTTGCATGCAGACCCTTGAGCTGCCCTCTTGGAGACTGTGCCCATTTTCCCATTAGATTCTGAAACTTCATGCCCCAGCTTTGCTGCAAAACATGTCAGTTTAACCTGCACTTTAAGACACTTCAAGATGATACTACTTGAGTATGGGCAATAGTATAATTGTGCATCACCAAACAATGACAAATAAGCCACACAGGCATTTCCAGCTTGGATTAGTGGGAGGAGAGACTCATCAAACTGAATTCTTCCCGGCCTTTGTCAGCTACTGAGTTGCTTCTGGGGAGGGAAGTGCCTCCTTTCTCATTCCCCACTCCTTTTCCAACCCCCAGCTCCTCCACGCCCCATATCCTATCTCAACTTGAAATCCATGGAGAGGAGAATATGTACCCAGACATAGGGCTTCCTCGGAGCTGGAGAGACTAGGTCGTATAGGAACTCTGCACAGCTCTCAGGGCCTCACCTCCAAGGCTAGGTGGTTGGCCTGAAGACTTAAGAGGAGGGTCAAGGTTAAGTCCTGCCTTACAGAACTTCAGAGAACAAAGGACCCAGAGGACTGAGACCTAAGACACCAACACCCAAAGCTCCGACTGGACTTTGTTGAAAAAAGAACCAGAAATGATGACACTCATCTGAAGGCCTTTGACTCAAGGAGATTCCAAGACATTCTTCCTCACAGAGGTCCCAGTTTTCAGCAAGAGGTCCTGGGCTTTGAGTGCTGAGTCTTTGAAATGGGAATGGAGAAAACTTGAAGCTATGTAACAGTTTATCATTGCCAATCTGGTTTCAGATGTGGCCTGAAAACACTGTGGTGTCAAGGAGAAGGGGAGCAAGGATGGAGGGGGACCTGGAAGTTGCTCTGTACCCCATGTGCAGGACAGACCCCAAGGGGTGCTCTCTACTTCCCTTGTAGACCTCCTTCAGTTTCTCCTGACATATCCAACATGCTGCTACCAAGTTGCCTCTGAGACTCACTCTGGATCAGTGAACAGGAAAGTTAAAACAAACACTGCCCATGTCCAAGTTGTATGGTGATGTGGGATTTGGGGGGACTGTCTTTAGGCCTCTGGGTGAATCAACCCTTGCAAGGACTTATGCAGACTGTGTGTGCCTACTCCCTCAAATGCTAACAGCTAACCTCAAAGCCCTAGAAGAAAAGTGTCCTGGAGTCTCAGTGAGAGAAGGTGAGAGTACGGTGACTAGCCATGCTTTTGCCTTCTGGTTGGGACAAACCCTTGGCCAGCTTCTTGAGGGAAACCAGAAGCTGGACAGGGTGGTTTCAAACGCAGGTGGTTTTGATAGCAATCTAGGTGACTTGCATAGGTTTTTATAGGAGAATGTGTTTGAGTACGCTGTAAAAGAAATTGTTGGGATGGGCAGACCATAACCTGGAATGGAACTGGAATCCCATTGGCAGGGTATCCCCCAATGGCAACGGGAATGTGCAGCTTCAAGAGAATTCCAGAGTGTTTTCTGGTGTGTCAGGGGTACCTGTCTCCTGGTCCTCAGAATCAGCTCAGCTTTACTCTGCACTTCACAGGTGTTTGCCAGTAATTCCTGGGCCCTGGACCCCTACCGCCACCACCTTTCACCCCTAGGATTAGCTTTGACCTTCCTAGTAAAGCCCTCTCTGAAGAAATTCCCTGGGGCTTGCTGTGGGGACCCCTACTGTAGCCTCCTTCCTCCAGGATCTGATCCTGATGCTTCAGTTGCCTCTTTTTGTCTCGTTTTATTTTTCCTTTCTCTTTATTTTCCTTTTTGTGGCCTGCTTTTACAGTTACTTTTCACTAACGTATTGGGAATGAATCTTTAAGTTTGCATAAATAATTGAACATTTACAGAGGAAACATTAGGGAAGTTCATTTTTAACTTTAAAGGGAATTTTTTTTTCTTTAAAAATCACTAGTGATGCTACTGACCAGCTGGGCCAGGTGGGATGTGGAAAACCTCTGTGGAAAGAGCATGCTCTTACATCCTGTACATTTTCTTCTTTTAACTGCTATTAAACAAGAGCCTACAGGGCTGTTTCAAAAATCAAAGTGTTGTCTCCTGGTCATTTTGTTCTTGTACCTCCATAGCACAGTGGACTAGATGGCCAGTATTCTGACCCTCTCCACTGGGCTCAGGACTGGAGCAGGTAAAAGACCTGGGCATGGGATTGGTGGGGGGACGGGGCAGGAGTTGCAGAAAGTCTGCGCTCCTGGCTAGGAACACAGACTGTGTATATGACCTAGGAAGCATCCCAGACTACTGCTTAGCCTCCTTTGTTAACACTGGCCTCTTCCTCTTCAAGAGGAATCACTTGAAAGGTCAAAGGGTGCAGGATGTTGGGCTTGGGAACTTGGGCCTCACTTAGGTGTTTTGAGCCCTGCCTCTGCCGTGGATAGACTTCCAGCCACAGAGAGAGAGAGAGAGAGAGAGAGAGAGAGAGAGAGAGAGAGAGAGACAGACAGACAGACAGACAGACAGTACAGGAGTTAATACAATTCCTATACCTGATAAACTGAGGTTTGATCCCCAGCTCCCCAAATAGCTCCCAGAGCACTATCAGTAATGAAACCTGAGCACAGAATCAGGAATAAGCCCATCACACTGCCAAGTGTGGTCCACAAATTCATACCCTGCCTCCCACAAAAGGCTTCCAGTCAAGCTGGGAGCATTTTGTATTATTCAGGACAAAGCCTGCTGGGGGAATGCAAAAATTTGCCAATTTTAGAGCTAGAGGTGGGAGCTGGGAAGGAGAGAAGCATAGAAATCTGGGGGAGCAGAGAAGGGGAGCGGGGGATGGGTCCAGCCCAGAAAGAGAATACAGAGAAACAAGACATTGATTAGCATGTTTTGAAGCTACTAAACATGAACTTTAAAACTATGGGAATGTCTTAAGTGCAGATCACATTTGAGAAGACCCTTTGCATGATCCTGCCATTACTGAAAGGATGACATAGAAGCTGACGGATGCGGCAGGAGGCCTGGTGATTAGGGCAGTCTTGGTGTACCAATACCAAGCCTCCTTGCCCCACAGCTGCAGAGAAAGAAGCCATGGGAATAGACTGCCAAGATTATCCTCCAGAAACCGGCCGACTCCTGCAGCTGGCTGCCAAGGCTGCAAGACCTGGGTCTTGATTCCTGTTCAGTGACGCTGCATGGTTAACTCCCTAAATCCCATTGTCTTCATCATCAGTGGAAACAGAGTAGTGCCATAACTGGAGGGTTTAGTGTGAAGCAGAAAGGAGCTCACGAATGGTCAAGGTATAGAGCCTAGGCCTTCCGCCCTCCAACTGGACAACATGCTTTTAGGCTGGATCTTAGGTAAAAGTGTCCAGAGCTTGGGGAACCCCTGCTTCCTGCCCCTGTTCCAATGAGAGTGAAGGCCCTGCAGCGCCCATACAAACAACTGAGGCACTGATCTGACAGCCCGCAGCCTGGTTCAAGAACAGTCCACTCGAATCTGCCCTTCAACACCACCTAGAACCTTCTTTGTGTTCCCTGTTGCCTAAACTTATACCTTTTGGTGAAATTCAGTTCTTAAGGGGAGTTTAGACGTGTGTGTGTGTGTGTGTGTGTGTGTGTGTGTGTGTACACATCTATGCCTTCTTTCTGCCCAGAAGGTTCATGGCTTTCAGAAATGTCTGTGAAAGGTCTATGACTAAAACACTGAAGGGACCATCTCTGGAATGCAGACCTCCCCTGAGGGAGGCAAAACCTTGGAGCCTTCTCTCCCTGCCTCAGCTCTGGCAGATGCTTCCTGTCACCTGCAGCTCTGCCTCACAGCCTGCTTGCCAGTCCTGGCCACCTCATTCTCTCCCTCAAACCCCCTTTCAGGAAGGCAGCAAAAATGGCACCAACCCTCTTTCTGGTTGGACAAATGGGTGGGACTGTTATAGAGGCTTGAACCCCACTCACCCCAGAACCTTTCCCACAGCTGCTGAGCCCTAACTGATCCCACATCTCTCCCAGGGCCCTCTCGGCCTTTGTGGGGTGCTCTAAGAAGGAAGAACAAAACTCAGGATGGGTGTACAGTGTAGCCAGCTTGCCCCTCTCTCCCCACTGGGCTTATCTCTCAGCAGGCAGATGCAGTGGGGAATAGCTGTGGGAGATAAGGGAGGAAGGAGAGAAAGTGCCAGACCTTTCCCCAGGGGTCTGGTTTTGACTTTAATGGGCACTGTTCTGGGAATGAGAGGGCCTCCTGGCCCCCCGGGACCAGAACACAAAGACTCTTGAGGAAGTGCTAGGAGGAGGGAAGAGAAGTGAGGGCCCAGGCTTTGTGTGGGGAGAGCTGCCCCTCTATCTGTTTCAATCACTGGTGGGGTTAGGGTTACCCTGCCTTCACCCCCCCCACCACCACCGCTTTGTGGGGTCTGTGGCATCAGCTGTTGTGATGGTAATGGAGGGGCCTCCCTCTCTCTGGGCACCCCTGCACAACCGACCCCCCCTTAGCTCCCTGAGACGACCCAGCTCCTGTTCCCTCAAAGTGGGGGTGGGCTGTGGGCCTCAAACTGGACCCAGGACAACAGCCTTCCCCCCTCACTCTGAACCCACTATTAAGTGTACCTTCCAAGCCCAAGCGATGACCTTCCTCTCTCCAAAGCTCCAGAAAAGGAATGGAATCTGCACATTGAGAGGCTTTTCTGGCACCAAACAATCCTTCCTTTCTCTGGGCTCAATGATGGGTCTATTTCCTCCTGTAAATGGGTCTCGTAATCTTCAACTTTTACCTCTGCTGCTAAGAGTAATTAATTGCATCTCCCTCTTGTTCTCCCCACACACTCCCCTCTCTGTTACAAGGCTCAGGTTCAGCTGAGTGGATGGCTTTTCTTTCTGTTCTCGGAGTGCTAAGTTTTAAAGCTGATGGAGTAAGGCCCTGCCTCTCCAGCGCACCCCTCTCCAGAGAAGCCCCCCTGGGAAGACCCACTTCCTCAGGCAAAGGAAAGAGGGCTCTGGCTGCCTGGTTCAAGGCTTGAAGGGAGCGAGTTCTGAGCAACTATTTTACTTTTTACCCTGGGGGTTTTCCAGGCTTTAGGAAAGTTTTTCTAGCGACACTCAAAAGAGTGGATGATTAAATGGTGATCTAGACATTGGAGGTAGGACAGCAAAGAAAACACAGGAGGGGGAAAAATGGTCAGAGTTGTTTGCTCCCCCTTTTGCCCCCCACCTCTGTCTCTACATGGGCCCTGAACTAAATGTGCAGCCAGCCCAGGGTGCAGGGAAGAACAGGGCATCAGGTAGGGGCTCTCCTGGCAACAGAAAGAGGCAGGTCTGGGGACATGGACCATGCAGGCAGGAAGCTCAGCCACAGAGAAGCTGAGACCTTTGTATGTATCTTGGGCTTCTGCTCCCAGAGGGCCTTGGAAGGCAGTTTGAAGGCAGTTTCACTGGTGTGAAACCCAGAAGTTACTTGTCCAGCGAATCATGTGAGTGCTCATGGGCACTTCAAGTTCACCCTGAGTGTTGCCCACCTGATAGCAGACATCACTTGGCCTGACATTGCTTAGAAGGTGTGAGGGGACCACAACAAGCAAATGGTTACTCCATTTACTTATAGCATTAAACTTCTCTTCCAACACGTGATACCCTCCTCGTGCCATTCTGGAAGACAGGGAAGAGGTTGCCAAAAGGTTGAGTCAGGTGAGAAACCAAAGTGACAGTTTCATTCGTGATGGGCCAGATGTAGTCCTGGGGAAATGGTAAAGGTGTATGCATGTGTATGTTTGTGCACATGTGTGTGTTCATGTGTGATTGTGTATGCACATCTGTATGTGAGCATTTGACAGAATCAGGGGCTCCCTCCACGACTGAACCCTTACTCTCGTTCCCCACTATAATCACTGTTACTGTGATGTTCATTCAAATAATTTTGATCTTTTATGCTGACTTTACCAAAAATTGCAATCACTGTGTTAATATAGGTTTCCCTTACATTTAAGGTATCTTAAACTTACTTTATGGCAACACAGAGTGCTTATTTATCCTTTAAGTATCATATATGCCTTGAGTTTAATTCCTGATTTATGAATATTTAGTATGCTTTTGGTGTTACACTTTTACCAGCAGCATTATAAGGCTATCTTTGCTGGCTTACTTACATATTGCTACATATTTTCAGGAGCTAGGAGGCGTGTGCGTTGGCCGGGAATCGAACCCTGGTCAACTGCTTGGAAGGCAGCTATACTCACCACAATACCACCAACGCGGTGTGGAGTTTTGGGCCCTGCCCTTTCCTCCACCTCCATGCCAGTTACCCCGGAAGAGAGAGGCCCAACCATGCCAGACCCACAGGTTCCTTGGCGCACGGCTGCTTCTGGCCTGCGCCGATATTTTTATAGAATACTATATTTAGCATAAGGTTCTTCCCAAGTTCGTTCACATTTATACATAGTAAACAGTTATAGACATGTTTTGACTGATACTAGTAAGCCTAGCAAGAAGCCAGAGCAAACCACACATCTTGCAGTTAGTCATTCTCAACATCCAGACTCCATAGTTCCTCAGATCTCCATCCAAGAGAAAACCTGATCTTCCTCCTTTAAGTTTCATCAGTAAATGCTCAGGTTGAGAGCCTTCTACTGAGACTATACCACCTACACGGTAAGCCTGGCAAGCTACCCATGTTTTATTTACTTTTTATGCCAAAGACTAGTAATTATTATGGACCTCAGTTCCATAACCTGAAGAATGGAGCAAGTAGATGCCCTTGGTTTGCACTCTGCTTGTGACAGGACTAATGGAGATGTTACTAGTGCCCACTCGAGCAAATCGATGAACAATGGGAAGACAGTGATACAGTGACAGTGATTTTCAGGAGCAATTGGTAGGTCAAGAGCTTTGTGTATTAAACTGAGAGAAATATGTGTCGTTCTTTTGAGAATTACCAGTTTTCACTCTCAAACATGGATGCTTACTATTCACAATAGCCAGAATCTGGAAACAACCAGAGTGCCTGAGAACTGATGACTGGATAAAGAAACTTTGGTACATCTACCCAATTGAATACTACGCATCTGTTAGGAAAAATGAAGTTATGAAATGTGCCTATAAATGGATGGGCATGGAGAGAATCATGCTGACTGAAATTAGCCAGAAGGAAAAAAGACATAAAATGACTACATTTATGTGCATTTATAATACCAATATTATATGATATTGATACCAATATCCAAGGTCAGGCAAAACATGGATCAGGAGGTCTTGTCAAAGTTGGAATCTACCACAAACGTGTGGGAGTCAGAGTTAGGTAAGACAGAGAAGGGAACAGTGTGCCTTCTCTTCTATAATTGTCGAAAGTGATAATACCAGCCTAGAACTGAGCATTGAATACAGGCAAAAGATACACATGATAACCTCTAAATGTATGTATCGCAATCCCCAGTGTATAAGAGAAAGAAGAGAGAGAGAGAAAGATAGAGGAAAGAAGAGATAAAGAACCTGCCATAGAGGCAAGCTAGGGGAGTGGGGAGGGAATTGGGGACATTGGTGGTGGGAAATGGGCACTGGTGGAGGGATGAGTGCTGGAACACTATGACCAAAACCCAAACATGAACATCTTTGTAATTGTATATCTCACAGCTTCGGCAGCACATATACTAAAATTGGAACGATACAGAGAAGATTGGCATGGCCCCTGTGCAAGGATGACACGCAAATAAAATAAAATAAAATCCTTACTGTAACAACAATAAAAAAATGGATGCTTATATAGTCTGAATCAGTAGTAATATCAATATTTTTATTCTTTTCAATCCTATAAGTAAATTACTTCCCTTCATTTCCTTTATATTTATTTATTCAATTTGTATAGTCCATTTCTCTTTTCTATTTATATTTATGCAATGTACCTATCCATATATCCTCTCTTTAAAAAAATAACTAGGTTGCCTCCTTTTTCATTTTGTTTCATAGCTTTGTATATAGATTTTAATTAATTTTAATTTGCATTGCAAATGTTTTACCTAGTTTATTTTATGTGATAACACATGATAAATCATTCCATTTTAATTATTAGAAATATTAAGTTTTATGATGTCTACTTAAATTCCAGAAATGCCTACAAAACATATTTTGACTGGAATTTTAAATAAGTTATTTCCAGTTGTTTATTCATGGTTTTTGTGATTGAGAACTACTTTTTCAAAATTTTTATTTTATTTTTTGGTTGTGGGAGAAAACTCTTTCAAAAAAATTTTTTGGTTTTGGGGTACATACCCACCCTTCACTCAGTGATCATTCCTGGTGTGCTTGAGGTATCAGATGGGGTGGCAGGGATTGAACCCAGGTCAACTGCATACAAGGGAAGCACCTTATCACTGTACTATCTCACCTCTCTCCTCCTTATTTTCAAGCGATTAAAAAATTTAGGAAAGGAGATTTATTGACAGTAAAGCCCAGAGGTCTTCAGAGTTTACTTATTTATTACAAGTAACTTTTATAGTAGCAAAGTCATGCTAAATTTTACTTCCCATCTATTACTGGCTGAATGGCATTTTCCCCACCCAGATATATTTCACATCTCTATGCTGTACTGTGCAGAAACTGACTTCCAAATGCCCTGTAGTAGACGAACTTTCTGTCCCATAGCCTTCCATTTTAGAGCTAAGCTTGGATTCCATGGAGATCTTTATGATCAGGACCATGCCATGAATGTGCTGCTCAGATCAGTGTCCTTGTATCATTCAGTATTGCCCCCAGCTGATTGTCCAGGTCACAACACTCACTTCTCACCTTGAGTTTGGAGTACAGAGGTGTTCATACTCACTTCCAAACAAACGTAATGGGAAGAGGCATAGACTGCCACATTCACTGCCCACAAAGTTATTTAAGTTTGAACTGTCAAACTTTTTCTTTATGACTTTCAGATTTCACACTACCCTTAGATTGCCCCCTCTTCAAATCATAAAATCACGTATCCAGGGTTTCTTAAAATAGTTTATGTTTGTTCTATTAGTCACATGTGAATTTGAAGTGTACTGTTTTAGGACTTTCTATTTCTGAGCAACGGATCATTCTGTTGCTAAGCCTTTACCATACTGTTTCAATGGTGTTATCTTTGTCATTTATTTTAGTATTTAATGGTTTCCTGCCACACTATGCTTTTCATCTTCAAAATATTTCTGAATATTTGTGAGTGTGTTTTCTTTCAGGGTACTTTCCTTTTCCAAGTTTTAAGGTCTGTTATGATTCTGATTGGAATCACATGATTTATAAAGTAATTTACAAGCAAGCAGCACCTTTATAGTATTAGGTATGTTGATACAATGACGAAACTGTCCACTACATTTATATTCCTTTGAAAGCTTTACATTTTTCTGCATTAGAGTTCTTCACATTTCTTGGGTCATGCAATTTTGGGTATTTTATATTTTTTTTCATCACTATTATAAATGAGAGCTCTTTTCCCATGTTCTATATTTCCTTTTCTTGCTTAAATGACGGAAGTGATCTCTAAGCACCTATCACACTGCCAAAAATTCTGAAGTCTGGTATTTCAAAATACTTGTGAGAATACAGAGTCACAGTGGTTGGAAGATATGTTGATACAACTATTTTAAAATGAAGTTTGCTAACAATTCTAATTTTTATCTACAGTTCAGAAATACAAATATCTCTGAAAACCAAAAGTTATTATTTGACTCTGTGGTGGTAAAACTTGACCTGCTGTGAATATGTTGATCATATTCATCAAATTTTATGTTTATACTTAAACTTTTCACTGCAGAAAAAAATCATATATTCAATTTTGGAATACTCCTCCTAAACCTGCTGAGAGTGTTATATATAGTGCATATGCCATATCGGCTGTCTACAACCAAGAAAATTTGTATCCAGAAACATACCTTCCCCAAGGATTTTGAATAATGTATTATGAGCTCATGTCTGGTAAAGTTAAAGATGTGCACATTCTGAGATTCACTAATTTCCCTAAATTTTATCTGGAAAAATTTATTCATGCGTGCATAAGGAAACTTTAAAATGTTTTATACTGATATTGTTTATAATGATGAAAAATCCGAATAACTTAAATGCTCATCAATGGGAAAATTGATAAATTATGATGTAGCAATTAAACAGAATACTATACATCCATTAAAATAAATTACAGCTCTGTAAAAAAAACAAATCTTCAAAAGTTGTTACATTGAAGACCAAGTTGAAGATCTTGAATGATCACACTGAAATGCAAATTGAGGTTTAAAAACATGCAGCAGGGGCTGGAGCAATAGCACAGCGGGTAAGGCATTTGCCTTGCACACAGCTGACCTGGGTTCGATCCCTGGCATCCCACATGGTCCCCCAAGCACCACCAAGAGTAATTCCTGAGTGAAGAGCCAGGAGTAAACCCTGGGTGTGACCCAAAAAGCAAAAACAAATTAATCAATTAATTAATTAATAGATAGACAAATAAATAAATAGATATATAAGTAAATGAATAGACAAATAAATAATAAAAACATAAATAGATAGATAGATAAATGGATGAATAAATAAATAAATAAATACTAAATAAATAAATAAATAAAGACATGCAGGAGTCAGAACTGAAGCAGTAGTATAGCAAGTAGGGCACTCACCCTTCACACAGCTGATATGAGCTTAATCTCCAGCATCTCATATGGTCCCTTGAGCCCTCCAATGGTGATCCCTCAACACAGAGTCATGAGAAAGTCCTAAACTCAGCCAGGTGTAACTCCAAAAGTAAAAACATACATGGGAAGAGGTAACAGAAAATTCTGTAGAGTAACTCTCTGCAGAAGAAAGTCCATGTGTGTTGGGGGGGGGGAGGTTAGGGGAAGGAAATAAAGTTCCCCATGGGGTACATATTAAATTTTCTACTTAATGAAAGTACAATTTCTTAAATCTAAAGTACAGGCAAAATGCTGAGCTGCTTTTCCGAAAGTATTTCTATTCTACATAATGATCTCAATCTTTTCAATTGCTGCTTAATATTTCATGGTGTTCCTATACCTTAATATAGATATTTGCTCATTATTTAGCTTTCATTTATTTAACAATTATTACAAACTGATGAAGAATGAGACCTTTTGGGTTGTTTAGTTGTTTGCATAAGTATAAATACTTCTGTTCCTCATAATTCTACTTCTATAAAATCTGTAGGAATTACTAGGTAAAGGATATGCATGATTGATTTTGATGATACCGATTGTTTTTCAAAAAAAGCTGTTCCTATTTATAGCTTCACTAACAATGCTCTTTCCCCATACTTTCTAGAAGAAACCATAGTGTAGAGAAATGACACTAATCACAATTGCCAATTTCTGCGAGATGAAATCTTTTCAGACTTCATTAGCCATTTGTAGTAATTATCACAAGTTCCTATTGACATCTTCATCAGTTAGAAATACAATCAGTTAAAAATAATTAAAAAGAACTATTAGTTCAGTAAGGGATTTGGGAGTGGGGAGTTGTTTGTTTTGTTTGACACAAGGAAAATTCTGAAGTTCAAGCATAAGCAACACAGAATCAAAAAACTATACAAGAGACCCAGGCGTCGAAGATCTTTGTGTTGCAACGGTCCCAGGGTGTTCTCTCTTTTACAGACACAGACCATCTGCCTCACCTCTACTTTTCAGGAAAGAAGAAAGAAGACAAAGGCCTCAGCATGCAGAGTCTGTTTTCCCCCACCTCAATGCCCTTGCTTTCCATCTTTATTATATTTACAAATTTATTTCCCTAAAGTTATGTGCCTTGGTATTGACAGAAAGGAACACCTGGAAACCCCAAAACCAACATTGGCCAAAGACAATGAGATATTTGTTATGTTTCATCTGGGTGAGACTAAGCATAGTTCATTCCGGTATAGCTCCAGAATAGCACACAGCTTATCCTTGGTCTAGTGGAGATTCCGGCACAAAGATTAATGCTTAGTAAAGTTTTTAACAGACAGACTATGTAAATGGATAAAAAGATGAGTGGAGGTGAAAAAGAGGTATGTGATCAAGAGATCTTGGATTCTTTAGACATGGAAATGAGTATTTTCCAGATATGTGATCTACACAAAACTCGTGGCTCACAGGTCCAACAACCATGTGTATATAACTATTACACACGAGCAAACGTTACTTCTGAATCTTTCACTCATTAAAACATATTGTTTTAATGAGGTACCATCTCACACCACAGAGACTGGCACACATCCAAAACAGCAAGAACAACCGGTGCTGGCGTGGATGTGGGGAAAAGGGACTCTCATCCACTGTTGGTGGGAGTGCCAACTGGTCCAGCCCTTTTTGGAAAACAATATGGGCATTCCTCCGAAAACTAGATTTTGAGCTCCCATTTGATCCAGCAATAGCACTCCTGGGAATATACCCGAGAGACCGAAAAACACATAGCAGAAACACTATCTGTACTTCTTTATTCATCTCTATGCTATTCACAATAGCTAGAATCTGAAAACAACCTAAATGCCTGAGAACAGAGGACTGGTTAAAGAAACCGTGGTACATCTACACTATGGAATACTATGCAGCTGTCAGAAAAGACAAAATTATGAAATTTACCTGCAAATGGATGGACATGGAGGCTATCATGCTGAGTGAAATTAGTCTGAAGGAAAAGGACAGATATAGAATGACTGCATTCATTAATAAGATATAAATAGATACCAGTGTTTTACTAAGTGTGGGAAATGGTAATGGCAGATTAAAACTCACCATTGAATATATACAAAGAGACTTAAGTGATAAACTCTAAATATCTGCAGGGCTAGCCACAATGTGTTAAAGAAGAGGGAGAGAGATGCAGAGAAAGAAAGAGAGAAAGAGAGGAAATGGGGCTATCTGCTATTGAGGCAGCCTGGGGGTGGGCGGGAGGGGTGGGGTACATTGGTGGTGGAAATGGGGCACTGGTGGAGGGATGGGTGCTGGAATACTGTATTTCCAAGAACCAATTATGAACTCCTTTGTAAGTGTATGTCTCACGGTGGTATAATAAAAAAGAAAAAAGAAAAAAAACATTGTTTTATGATAATTTTAGATCTATTCAGAATTCTTAGATAACTTTACCCGGTATTCTCTATTGTATCTTATATTACTATGTACCTTTGTGAAAAAAATTTAAACCAACATCAGCACTTTATGTATGTTATAGAAATGTATAATTTATAGTTTTTTGTAATCTTAAAATATGCTTTGATATTTGGTAGGAAATGTCTCCTGTAATTGATCTTTTTGTCAAAAATGTCTTGGCTCTTCTTAAACATTCAATCTCATAGATGAACTTCAAAATTAATTTGTGAAGTTTCACTTTTTTAAATCCCAGGGAATTTTGATAGGGATTACATTGAATTTATTCATTTATGGAGACTCTGACATCTCAACATGGTAAGTCTCTAGGTCTTCTTTATGTCTTTCATAAAGTTTTATGTTTTTCCCCATAAGTCATGCATTATTCATGAATCTACATTATTCACAATATTCACATAAACTTACATGAATATTCATATTTGTCATTACATGTATCAAATTAGATTTTAAATTTATTAATGCCAAAATACAACAAAGCAATTGATTATATACCTGTCATATATCTGAGCAAGGGACTACATGCTTTTTGTTAGATCTAATAGGATTCAAGTTGATCCTCTGGGATTTTCTATTGTAGTTAGCTTAAAATCTGTAGTTCAGGGGCTGGAGTGATAGCCCAGAGGGTAGGGCATTTGCCTTGCACGCGGCCGGCCTGTGCCAGCCCAGGTTCAATCCCGGTATCCCATGTGGTCCCCCAAGCACAGCTAGGAGTAATTCCTGAGTGCGGAGTCAGGAGTAACCCCTGAGCATCGCGGGTGTGACCCAAAAAGCAAAAAAAAAAAAAAAAAAATCTGTAGTTCATAACAATTACTTGTTTTTTTTCTAAATCAAGCAGCTATTTATTGGGAGAAGAATGAAGCAACAAAGCACTAAGAAAATTTAATCAAGGAAAAAAAAGCAAAAAAAAAAAAAAAGAAAAAAAGCCTGAAAGCCTGAGTAAGTGACGCTTTGCGCGCGTCCTGCCCTCTTCCTTGTTCTGAGCTGGACACCGCGGCCTCTGTTGGAAATGGAAAGTGGAGGAACCGTATCCAGCCCTGGTGTCTCTGCGGAGCCTGGGGCGCTAGCGAAGATAACCTGCTCCTAGAGCTCTGTGAGCTTTTTTGCCACGGGACACTGACTTCAAATGATGTTTTGCAATACCACTGTGTAGCCATGAAGACAAGAGAGAATCAGTTACTTGCCTATCTGGCCTCTGAACCTCAAATTCTACCCTCTGTAGTAGGAGTGACATACGACTCAGACTTGTTCTCGGATTTGGTCTGGATGCCCGGAAGATGTGCAGATATCGGAACGGGAGACGGTTTGGTCCCAGACTGAAACCTGCACGATTTCCCCGCTGCCTTTACGCTGTTTATCTGCACTTGCTCGGCTGAAACTCAACTTTAACTGTGCAGCGGGTTTGCCCGTCTACCCACCTTTAAGTAAACCTTTTTGTTCTCTAAAAAAAAAAAAATTTAATCAAGGATAAACAAAATTGTTTTTGTTTATACAATGTATAAAGGGAAGTATAAATACTTTCCTTATTCTTAAGTTTTTGCAGTTAGAAAATATAAGTATCATATATGAAGAAATTTTAAAAATAATTCATCTTAATACTATTGAAGATAATTTGTGTAAGTCTAGAGACAAAGATGGTTAAAGCTTTTAGAAAAAAATATGTATTATCAAAACTGATTTAGGAAAGGAAGCAAAGTCCAGAGAGATCGGCAATCATGCACAAAGTTGAGAAAGCTGTTCAAGAATGAATTATATTATCTACAGCCTTATTCTCTCAATATCCTCTTGATTTCTCCCTGCATTTATGAATTTCCATATTGGCTAAGACAGATAATGTTGATGTTAGTAATTGTAAACATCTTCCCTTTTCCTTGCTTGAACAAATTCCTTCTCAGGTTTAGTAGTTAATGATATTTGCTGAAGGTGCATGCAGCTTGTATCACTTGTCTTCCCATTGTTCATCTATTTGCTCGAGCGGGCACCAGTAATATCTCCATATGTCCTGTTGCAAGCAAGTGTAGCCCAAGGGCATCTGCTTGCTCCAGGACCAAGTTAAGGAATTTTCTTCTATTCCTAACTTATTATATGCTGTCCTAAGAAGTGAGAGCTGAATTTTATCACATGCTTCTTTCCAGTATATTGGAATGATCAGTCTTCTCTCTTTCCCTATTAATACTTAAACAACTTTTGGCTCATCCCAAATGGGCCATGATATCTTGTTATTGTAGTGAAATCTAGATGTTATATAATATATTTGATTTAAGGATTTTAAATCTTAAAATAATTGTGAATAAAATTTGTCTGTATTAGGACTTCTTCAAAAGGTTTTGTTTTGAAGTCTGGAGAGAATATACAGTGGTTAGAATGATTGCCTTGCATGTGATTAATCCCAATTCCATTGCTATCAGGTATAGTCCAGAAAAGCAAATAAACTACACAAATATTTTGTTCTTTTGTTTCTGGGGGCCACCCAGCATTGCTCAGGGATTACTCCTGGCTCTGTGATCATAAATTATCCCTGATGACGCTTGAGAAACCATTCTGGATGCCGGGATCAAACCTGGGTCAGCTCTGTCCAAGGCAAATTTCCTACCCACTGTAATATCTCTCCAGCCCCATAAAGGTTTCCTTTAGATACACAGGAAGAATATCTTTGAGAAATTGTGTCTTTCCTCTCTTTGTTTTGATGTAACAAGAGTTGTCTTGTTTCTTGGCATATCTTGTAAAATTTAACTTCACTTGAGACAGGAGGAGGTAGCTATAGTTCTGGTCCTTGGAGCTTGTGGTTCTCATAAGCCATCAGGTGAGCATAAATGGGGAGAATCAGAAAGAAAAAAACCTAATGAAAGACCAGCAAACTTTTTTGTGTATATTGTTTCTGTATAATCTCTTACTTAGCCTGAAGATTACTTTAAGGGCAATGGAAATTGGGGGAGGGGGAAGCAGTACAGCAAAAAGAAACCAACATGGAAAATTAATCAATAAAACCTCTGGCCAATTTAAAAAGTCCAGGAGGTGAAAAAAAATAAAAGCCAGGAGGTAGCAGGTGTCAAGCTAATGTCCCCTGGGTTTATTGGGAAAATGACAATGTTGCTGAAAACAAAGGTTTTCAGAAAAAGGAAAGAATGAGAGATGAGAAATTCAAGGGCTTTTTTTTTAACAGCAAGTTATTTATTTTAATTTAGTTATTATGATTGCTGTAAATAAGTTTGCATGATTATAATAAAGTGTTTCTGGTCTTGATCTACAATTACCAAAAAATGCCCAAATACCCTCTTCTCTGCTGTCCTTATGTCTCCATCTCGTCTACCTCATTGCTGTCCCCTTTCCCAACTGCTTAATAATCTCAGTTTCATAATCCTGGGCTATTTGCTGTCGTTCTATGTTGTCACTTCCCTTGTTTTGCCCCACAGATGAGTGAGATCATCTATATTTCTCTCTCTCTCTCTGACTTGTTTCCTTTAGCACAAAGTCCTCCAGTTCCATTCAAGTTGCAGCAAACTGCAATATTTCATCTTTACTAACAACCGCAGAGTGAGAAATTAAATAATAGGCATGAAGACAATATCTTTTAGAAGACTAAAGAAGAAAAGAGTCTGGTCATGGAGTGCTGTGACATGGTTAATATCATTTTCATAACTAACCTAACTCTAATGTAAATAAGAAGCACAGAAAATTTGAGTTCCCCAATCTCTTTAAACTATTGTTTTTCACTAGACATTTCATTTTTTTTAAAATTTGGTGGCCTTACACCACTGCTGTGAGGCTCTTCTATGCTAAGTCTTGGGGTCACTCGCAATAGTATTCAGGGGACCATGTGGGGCCACACTTGAATTCAGGACTCCTACATGCAAAGCATGCACACTATCCTTCTGAAATATTTTTAATTCTAATAATCACACTCCTCTGTATCCATACTTATGATAAGTCAGTCTCAAGTTCACAGGCATTCAGGGAAACTAAGATGGATATTGGCTTAATTGTAAGAAAGGGAAAAATATATAGATATAGTGAGAATAAAGTTGCTAGACAGAGATGACTGAGGTTCTGGAGTGCCTAGGAGAGGAAAAAATATATTTATCCAGAAGATTATTGAGTGCATAGATGAGAAATAGTTTCTATACTTGATATTTCTATACTTGATGTTTCAACGCATCAAGAAAAAGGATTGTATAATGAATTGCCTAATTTTTAAGTTTCTACTAATAAAATTTACCACCCTGATCCTCTTTTTCCTTTCTCTCCACCGTGCATGGTTCTAAGGAAACCAAACCATATCTGTTGTAACCACCAAGGTGTGGAGGAGATATATCAATGAGGAAGAAATGAAGGATAACTGTGATGTGGCCAGTGTTAGGATGGTAGGTATAGGGAAACCTAGAACACCAAAGAAGGTGTGACAAACCCCAAAACTACAAGGAATATGTTAGAATTATGTTTTCAAAGAAAAGCAGGCATTTATCTGGGAAAGAGGGATATTGAAGGAAATCTAAAAAGGATGATAAAAACTAAGTGGTGTGTGTGAAGGCCCAAACCTCTGCATACCCTTAGAAGGGCATCATTAGAAGATGGAAGAACATAATTGCTGTTGCTTGTGAGGGCATGCTCCTGTGTGTGACCAATGCGCCTCTCAGATTCCCCCTCAGAGTTCATCATAAGAGCACATCTCCTAGGTTTCCACAGCTCGCTTCTGCTGAAACACTCAGAGAAAGTGACAGTCACTGCACAAAGCGCTGTAGTACTAGGGAGTCACAAAGTCTAAGCTCTGTGACTTGGGGGAAATGTGGCCACTGTGTATTTAGAACAGTTAAAAAGAAGAAACTTAAAGTACCTATAATGCTATGAATAGATCTCAGAAACTCTTCATTAAAAAACAAAATCCTGAAGCAAGTGAGATTTCTAGAATAAGTTGATTTGTATACATTTAAAAGTCTTCAAAAGTGTATCTTAGGTATATGGGAGGTTGCCACGCATGGAGGTGCTCAGGGTTCACTGACTGGTTCTGTGCTCAGGGTCACTCCTGGCAGTGCTCTGGGGACAATATGTGATGCTGGGGATGGAAATGGGGTCTTTGTGAGCAAGGTAGTACTTTAAGCCCTATGCTAGCTCTTTGGTTCTCAAAAACCACATCTTAAATCTCAATAGATGTAGTTCTCGAGCTACACATTACCAAAATCTGCACCAGTACAATGGAGAGTGGGCCAGGGGGTGGGGCCAGAGAATTGGCAGCTGAGCTGGGGCCCCAGGGGAAAAGGAGGTCGGGGTGGGGTGGAGTCCTTACTGACAGAAACATGGGTCACCGTGGTCCATGTCTTGCCCGGTCCAAATAAAGGACCCCAAAGTATGAAAAATGTGAGATAATGTTTTTCCCAAGAAAAGGGGTCAGCTGAGTTGGATGGACCCCCAGAAGCAGAGGCTGGAGGAAGGCTGAAGTCAGAGCGTAACCCAGCTCCTGCTCCTGAGGGCAATAGAGAACCATAGGAGACTACTTAAGCTTTCCAGGCACCGGTCAGAAGGTGAGGATGTGGCACCAAACAGTCTTGAGCACTGCACCGCCACACAGAGCCCATGACGGCCCCTCTCCTTGTACTCCTCATGTCCTGGTTCCTCTACGTGGAAAGCAGGTTCTAGGGCTCAGCTCAACTCTTCCCTGCTCCCAGACTTACCCTTGGCCAGGTTACCTCTTCTCTGTTCGCTGCTTTCTTCCCTTTTCAGCTTATACTTTCTTTAGCTTCACATTATTTCCCTAGGAATAGCCCCAACAGGGAAATCTTGTCCCCTCAGAAATCCCCAGGTGTCTCCAAATTCCTGACATTCTCCTCAATCTTCCAGCTCCACGGCCCCACCCTGGCGAGGAAGAGCAACAAATTGGTATCATTACGGCCCTGCTGATTGCGTTAGGGGTGTCTAATATAATCTGCCCTCATGAGGACCATCCATCAGCGCAGAGCCCCGCCCCAAGTTGCTGCCACCCCGTCACATTAGCCAGGCCCTTCATTCATCACCACCACACACCTCCATGCAGACTGGCCTAGACAGATGAGGGGCCAAATCAGATTTATGTCATGGAATTGTGGAAAAAAAATCAGGCCCATCCATCTCCCAGACACGGAGGGGGTTGGGGGGGGGTCCTGTGTCCCCACTCCCTCTGAAGCTCCTCAGGGAGACGGGTGCTAATGGAGAAGCCAGCCAAGTAGCTTTTGTTTTCCTGAAGGCCCTTCCTGAGCCCCTGTGGCCCCATGCAGTCCTCCAACTGGCTTCCCTCATGTTCATCATCTGGGGAGCAAAGTTCCTGCCAGGACTGGCACTCAGTGCCCTGAGTCACATACAATTGGTTTCACAATTACAAGATGAAGAATTAACTCCTAATGAGGCCGTTGGAGAAAGAATGTTACCGATGGGAGTTCAGAGGCCATGAAGCCATAGACATGTGCGTGTGTGTGTGTGTGTGTGTGTGTGTGTGTGTGTGTGTGTGTGTCCGTCCTGAGGGTAGATAGGCAGAAATGCACTAAAAGCAAGTACTATGATAAACATGAGATTTGGGGGGTTGAGGGCGAATAAAACAAAAATATTTTTAGTCTCAGCAGAGTCCCCAAGGACGTACGCTTTGGACAGAGTTCCCTCTTTTCCTAGACCCCTTTTCTTCTACTTATACCTCAAACACTGTGTTCCTTGAGACGCTAACCTTTCCAGTCAGTTCTCTCTCTGACCTGATCCTCTGCTAGCAGCCCAAAGAAAAGTGTTCAGCTCTCTTCAACCCAGAGCCCTCTTCTGTGCCCCCAGCTGGCCTGCACTGGACAATTCCACATCAGTGCCTTTAATCACCCTAAACCTACAAAGGGAGATCAGACTCACCCTCCCTCACAGCTATCCTGATAAATGCTACCAGGAACCCAGTTACCTAGCCGAAAAAAAAAAAACCTGACCCCTACAGCTAATTAACTGTCAAACTTATGCATCTTTTGTTTCTAACTTCAAATGCTTCCAAAACCTACTGTTCTGCACTCATGCTCCTTTCGGTTTAGTCATTAATATTCCAACCATTCAGATCCAGTTCCCTGGGCTTGGATTCCAGAAGAGGATCAATTTCTCGATGAATCAAATCCCCCAAATGTGCCAAGAGTCACTTGGTTGGACAGTAGCAGGACCAGCGGGTGCTGCAGGCACTTCCTCTGAAATGTGGGAGAGAATATGGCGCCTACGTCTTAGAATTGTGTGAGGGTTAAATAATACAGGCAAAGTGCTTTTACAGGCTGGCAGTGTCAAGTCATGCTGGCTATGTAGGGCGCATGTGTGTGTGTGTTTGTGTGAGTGTGTGCACACACGCACGAGCAAGCTGTCAAGAATGAAACCCAGGGCCTCACTGTTGTGGGGCTTCTGTTCTGCCACTGAGTCACCGTAACCTGGTCCACTGTGCTAGTTTGTTCCTTTTGTTATGCCTGTTATTAATATTACCTGAGATCTGCAGCTTCCTGATGGGTCTCCCTGGGCATGGCTTCAATATGCTGCTCACCCACAATTAACAGGAGAAATACAGAGACGCAAGCAGGGAGGGAGAGTAAGTGCAGAGGTCTGAAGGGGCCAGGCAGATTTGGGGTCAGAGCCAAGCTCACTCCTGAATGCTTGTTCTCTACTCCAGTGCGCTCTGCCCCTTTGCACACATGAAATGCTTTTGTGTGTGGAGTAACAGCAGAGAGCAGAAAGTGAACCCAGAGGGTCAGCAGAGATTGCTAGGGCTCCAGACTGCTTTCCAGAGAAAAGGGGTTTTGAGGGGATCTGCCTGCAGTAGCAGGCTTGTCTTAACACTTGGTTTGGAGAGGAGCAGAGGTTTGGTAGGATGCTGACGGAGAGATGTCGTGAGCTAATGTTGACAGAGTCCTGGGCCCAGGGACATTCACACATCTATGCCATCGTGGCTCTGGCCAACAGATCTGTGACCTTTGGTTTTTTTGTATTTGGGATACACTCAGCGATATTGGGGTTCTGGCAGTGCTCAGGGGACCAAACGGGATTCTGGGGATCGAACCGGGGTTGGCTGTGTGCAAAGCAAACGCCCCTCCCCCACTGTACTATGACTATGACCCTTTGGCCAACAGACCTGTCCTGGGTGTCTTCCAAGACTTGCTCCTCATGGACTATCCCACCAAGACTTAGAAAACTCCAGACCCAGGTCAACTTGAAGGCATGAGGGATGCAGGAGCAAGAGAAAAGTGGTCAGTCCCACAGTTTCTCACTGGGTCTCATCTTCTTCTCAGAGAATCCAAGGAGGCAATGGTCTCAGGCAAGAGCTTCCTTAGACTTGCTCTAGGCTGGACTCTGGTGCCTTCTGCTCTATGGAGTGCTGGGAATAAGCTCCAGCCATCCGCAGACCTTGGACACGGGAGGCAAGTGTAGGTCCTATCTCCACAATCCAGCTCAGGGCTGGTGTCGCCTCCTGGGCTTGCCTGTGCTTTGGTCAGAGGCTTGGCCTCAAAAGACTGGAAACCACCAGAACAGTCAGTCAAGGGACCCAGAGACTTTGATTCATGTTCCAGACAGGTGAGTTTCTCCATCTCTTATCTTGGAAATTCAGGTTCAACCCAGAACTCTGATCAATGAGCGAGCGTGTGTCCCCATCTCCAGCCCCAGAAGCTGCAGAGGCCGGTGTGTGCCTCTGTGAACCACCTCACTGCAAAGGTGATCACTGCAAAGGTGATCTTGGCATGAGGGACCTGGGTGTTGAGCAGGGATATCGGAATCTAGGAAGTCATGCTCAGCTTATCTGTCTCAGCCCCTATGGAAATGAATGGGGTTCCTTTGAAAAATCAACCATGGGACCCTTTAGAGGTTTTGCAATGAAGAGAAGGGGGGGGGCAGCAAATTCGCTCAGAGCCACCGGAGCACGGCTCCGCTCCCATGGTGCTCTACCTCCCACAATAGCGCCCGCTATGTCATGCTTTTCTTCCTCCTGGATCCCAGTTGTCAAGCCTTCAAGAAAATGCACTTGAGTCCTTTGTCACTGACTGTAATTTGATAAACTGAGCAGAAACACACTGCTCTCCCCATCCTTTCAAAAACTGTTAGTGCCAGAGAAAGAGGATGAGGGAAAGAGATCCGAGGGCTTTGAACAGACGTTTAAGCCCGAGTGCACGCTCACACACGCACACACACACAGAGAGAGAGAGAGAGAGAGAGAGAGAGAGAGAGAGAGAGAGAGAGAGAGAGACTCACCCACATACCAGAACCTAGAGTTGCCTGGGATGGGAGGAGGTTGGATCCCAGCTTGTTGTGTGAGGGGCCTGGGCCCGGGGTCCCGGGCGGATGCCCTCCCAGCTCCTAGCGACTCCCCTAGTTGCAGGCCCAGCTGCAACCGCCCAGTGGGCGGTGCCAGGTCAGGTCCCAGGCTATAAAGGGCTCTGGACTCCCTGGGCCTCAGGAAACGCCATCGCTGCAGCGGTGCCCTGCCAGCCACAGCCAGCTCCAGACATTGCTGGGACGGGCCACACCGGCCACGACACTCTCCCAGGCCTTGCCGACTTGCACAGCTGTCAGCTGCGGTCCAGTGCCCACCCGTGTTCTCCATAGGCAAGTTCCTTCTGTGATTCTTTCTTCGGGGCTGAGTGCGGGCAGGGGAGGTGGGAGCCTCAGGACTGAGTAGGGAAGAATGGGGGTGCTTCCCTAATTAAGGACCAACCAGGATTCAGAGGAGTCTGAGACGTTCGCAGTGCGCTTGTTCAGTAGACAGGCAGAGAGGAAAACAGCTTCCGAAATCATCCCCTTTGCCAGGACTGACAGAGTGCGGGTGGGGGTGGGGGGTTACTAGCCTAACTGGTCATCTTGGGGGAACAGGGGATAGAAACCAGGCTGTGCGGCTGGCACTGCCACGCACCCACACTCAGACAGGGGGCATAGTTTCTAAAACAAAAAAAAAGAAAAACTGAAGACCCAAGCAAAAGCAGATCCCTGGGGATGGGGCTATGGGATGCTTGCAAAAATCCACAGGGTCCAGAATCCAGAGAGAGAGAGAGAGAGAGAGAGAGAGAGAGAGAGAGAGAGAGAGAGGGGGTGGCAGCCCGGTGGCTGGGGGGACTCGGGCTCTGTAAATAAATGTTGGCCTCAGTGAGCAGGTGTGTGTGAGGTGGAGAGGGAGGTCAGCGTCTGCGGGCTGGGAAAAAGCCACCTCTGTTGTGGGGATTTCCAGGTGAGCTGGGTTCCCAAACAGCCTGGCTAGTGGGGGTCCAGGCCCTTCTGAGAGCCAGGGCAGAGTGGGGACATGTCCTCTACTCTGTCCTTGAGGACTAGGTGCCAGAGGGGAGCTGGCAGCGTTGCAAGGCTGTTATAGGGAGCAGGCAGGCACCCCGGCCTGATGAAACCCTTCTGAGACTGAGGCCGGGACTTGGGATCCAGGACCATAGAGGTGCTGGGATGGGCTGGTGGTGAGGTGGGGTGAAGGGAGTCCCTGTGTCCAGTGTGCAGGGAGGGGCTCTCCTCCACATAACCTCTGAGGGACACAGAGCTGTACTTCCGGGACAGATGTGCAATCTTGGGGTGAAGGAGGGAGCTCTGTGCTGCTGGGGCAGGGGCCCCTGCCACTGCCCTGCATGTACTATGGCTTTGGGGAATGGAGTGGGCGAGGAGGCACTGAGAGCTGGTGTCTAAGCGAAACAGAATTAGAGCAGAGACTCTCCCTGAGTCAAAGTCTGGAGCTGGGGCCTCAAGTGTGGTGACCTCAATACAGGGGAGCCAGACCCCTGAGTTGTTGCCTGCTCCCAACCCACCTGCACCTGCCTCCCCACTCGCCCCCAGATCCTTTATCTTGAGCCTTCTTCACCTCTCCCCTTGGCTCTGGACACAGGAAGCAGAGAGAGTTTTAAGGGTCACCTGAAAAAAAAAGTGCCAATTACGGGAAAAAAATACCATTCAGGGCCCAAACGATGTAAAAATTGATGAATTCGAATTCTGGGCGTGTAACATGGAGGACTCTCTGCTGTCAGCTGTAATGGTGAGAAGCACAGAGGGAACAAAGGGGCAGCCACCATGTGGGCCGAACCAGCTCGCTGCTCGGGGTTGTGTGCTTGCTGGGGTCGGACAAAGCACCAAGGAGAGGGGGCCTCAGTTTTCTCACCAGCGCAGAAGGGAGCAAGTAACCTGAATAGCGAACAGGACATTGAGCGCTGCTAGCTTGCTCAGCTGCCGTGCAGAGAGACGCAGGAAGGCCCTACGGGAGGGAAGCTGACGGCTCAGTCATTCACAGAGCACCCCAGGGCTCTGCCAGGTGGACAGGATTTTTTTTTTTGAGCCAGAGAAGCCGGTGTAGAAGTTGCCGCTTTGCCTTATTGTCTATTAAGGGTCTGCCTCTGCGCCCTCCCAGCCCCTCTCCCAGCACTGCCAAGTTTATTCAGGCAGCACAGCACCTGGACCCCAATCCCAGAACCCCCCAAGTCTGTCTTAATTTCAAAGAGACTGAAGGTTTTTTTCAGCACATTGCATACAAATATGCATGCATAGCAAAGGCTTATAGGTGGGGGTGGGTCTAGTGGAGCTGTAATATGAGCTTACAGCAGGGCCCAAAGGAGCCAGGAAGGACACTCACCATAGTGAAAAAGAGGTTCAGACCGAGAGCCCACCCTGTTGGCTGAGGTGGGTCCCCCTCCTTTAGGGTGCTCCACAAGAGGTCAGCTAACTCTGCTGGCCAAAGTGCCTAATATGCTTAATAGAATTGGGGCTGTCTGAGGTGAGAGACCAGGTCCATCTGTGACCAGGATTAAGGTCAGTTAGAGTTAGGCTTGGGGTTGAGTCAGACTGAGGCCTGGATGGGGGCTTAGTCTGGGGTCAAGGGCCAGAGTCCTAGTGAGCAGAACAGAAGGGTCTGAGCCATAATAGTACCACTGGTGGCGCATTTGCCTTGTGTACAGCCTACCTGGGTTCCATTCCCATCATCTCATATGGTCTGTCCCCTGGGCCCTCCAGGACTAATTCCTGAGGCCAGAGCATAAATAAGCCCTGAGCACCACTGGCTGTGGATCCCACACAAACAGACAAGTAAGTGAGCAGACAGGATGCCTGCGGAGGTGTTCTGACGCCCCTGCCCCTGTCCGCCTCTTCACAAGCCTGCCCACTGCTCCTCTCCCTGTCCCCCCCAAGTCTTAGAGAAGTGTAGTTCTTCCAACTTCCTTCCCTGCTTCCCAACCCCAAGTGTCCTTGGGATATCTGGAGTGGAGAGACGTTCTAGTTACAAAAGTTCAGTAGCCAGGGCAAAGGGCCCTGGCTGTTCCTCAGGGACATTCCCCAGAACCCACCTGATGGCTGGACAGTCAGGATGCAGAACGACTCCCCTCGTGCCCTCCCAGCTTCCATTCTGTACCCTCAACAGGGGAGTGGATACAAGTACACAAACACCATTCCCAGGAAGGAGAGGCCGGGGGAGAAGAGACTCTGGGCAGACACTTCTAGCTGATGGAGAGAGGCGGGATCTCGGTTATGGAAGCTCCTCTAAGTGAGGGGTGGTTGTCCGGCTGTGTGCTGGTGCTGGACCTTGCTCATGCCACGTCCTGCTCCAGGGACAGATGTCTCCAGGGGTGTCCATCTCACTATCTCAGGGTCAGGGCTGGGTTTGAGGAATCAGGATAGAGTCTTAGAGTTCTTCAAAATCAGTCTTCTCCGGGTCAACTCTTGTCCAGCTTCATACCAGATTAGAGAGTGGGGTGTGGTAAGCCAGAGTGTCAGAGTTGCCAGTCCTGGAAACGTCCCCGTGGCCAGAGTTCTCTATTTCTAGGATGGTCTTTGTAGTTTCTGCAGGCGTCTGGGTTACAGGTTGCCGGGCATGGGGGGGGGGGCGCCACCGAGGTCGGAAGGGAGCTCCTTTGGGAGCCTGTGTGCAGTCTTTGGAGGAAGCATCTCCCGGCAAGACCGCAAGAACAGAGATGAACAAGGAAGGGGGGAGGGAGATGACGGGGAGGGCGCGAATCGCTTGCTCTTGAATCTGTAGTACTGCAACGGTCCACCAGGTGGGGTTCCAGGGCAGAGAGTGAGTGCGGAGATGCGACGGACCAGTTTGTAAATCTCCGCCCGCCACAGCAGCCTCGGAGGCGCTCACACCCGCAGGCCTGGCACCTCTGCCCGCACCTCAGCCGCGCACACACATTCTCCCTCTAGTGAACACCGAAACAGAACTCGTGCTGGGCCCCGGGAGGCGTTAGAAGGGTGAAGTCTAGTTTCGTTTACACGCACACCATCCTGAGCTGAGGGTGAGCAAGTCTTGGGCTCTGGGAGCGAAAAAGAGAGCGACCAAGCCGCGGGGCTGAATTCGGTGTAACCAGACGCACGGCAGAGAGCAAGCGAGCCAGGCACCAAGTAGCAGCAGTCTCTGGGGCGGACGCGCGGCGCTCAGAGGATCGCAGGCACGCGGGAGGCGAGGCCAGGTGACAGAGGCATGGAGCACACTCATACAAACAGCTCCAGAGAGCGCACACAACTCCGTAGACACACCACCACACAGCTCGCTCCACAGACGTCTGGAGGAGCTGGGGACCAGCGCGCGCGCACACGCACACACAGGTGCGGCCCCGGGCCACACGCACCCTTTGGCGCAGGCACGAGCGCCGGGCCCTCTGCGGCCGGCTCCGAGAAGGTGGCCGCGCTCGCCCGGCGTGTTTATTTACTCGTTTGTATCAATGAACGTTTGTACCCGACTCCTCCCGACTCTGGGTGCCCGGCCGCCGCATTTGTTCTCGGTGCGGGACGCTCCGCTCTTCGTGACCGGCGTGGGGCTTCTCCGACGTTGCGTGAGACGGACGGAGACTGCTAAATTAGGGGGTCTCGAGCTGCCCGAGAGAAGGGGCTGCAGCGCTAGCAGCCCGGACACCGACTGGGAGAGGGGAACTTCGGGGTCGTGTAGGGTAAGAGACCTGTGAAGGAGGGTGGAGACTTTGGCATTCGAGGTTTGGGGATGCACTGATGGGGAACGGGGGTCCTAGATCGGAGTGGGTGGGGTGTAGAAGGGGAAAAGGGATGTGTGTGTGTGTGGGGGTTACTGGGGAGTAGCGGACAGCGGGGTTCGGCGGCATAGGAGCTTGGGACACTGAGCACCCATCCAGGAGCTTTTGGCGCCCCCTCCATCGAGGGACAGAGCGACTGAGTCCTCAGCCGCGGGGGCGGTGGCCTACCCGGGGACCTCCGGGGACACGACTAGGGGACCGGGGATTCCAGGGTGGCAGGGAGGTGGGGGGGGCGGATAGAGGGTAGGAAGGAACCTCAGCCTAGCGGGCACCGGGCGAGTGCGCACCGTGTGTGTGCGCACGCGATCGTGTGTGTGTGCGTGTGTGTGTGTGTGTGTGTGTGCGCGCGCGTGTGTCTCATCTCGTCCGTCTGTAGGTGCCTGGCTCAGCGAGACGCCGGCGAGAAGGAAGAGGAGGCGAGAGGGTGAACTGAGTTTGATCCTTCGGCGGCTACAAGTGGGTCCCCGGCGGGCGGCGGGCGGGCGGCCGGGGGGGGGCGGGAGGCCGGGGCTCTCACACGCTCTCCGGCCGCCGGCCTCTCACCACGCCTCCCGCTTTGTACGCGCGCGGGGAGGGGGCTGGCGGGGCGCCCACGGCGCAGCCTTCCCGCCTCTATATAAACACACGCATCGCCTGGCTTCGACTCCAATCACATTGAGAGAAGCTTTTAAAACCACCAGCCCTGAAATCCTGCCTTCTGCTTTTTTTCCCCTCTTGCAATCTTTTTTTTTTCTTCCTTTCTCCCCCAACCCCGCCACCCACCCCCTTTTCTTTCCCCCAGCAGCAACTCCAGAGCCGAGAGACCGCGTCCCGGGACGGACTGGCTTTTCTTTAATTGATACAATAGCCCAGCTCGGGTTTTCACTTCCTCCCCCAACCCCACCCTGCCTCACCCCTCCCGCCGGCCCGCCGCTGCCGCCGCCCCAGGCCCGCCCGGGGCTCTGTGGCCGGCTGCGCGCCGTCCCGACCGCGCTCCGCCCGCTCCTCAACCGCGCTCCGGCCGCCGCCGCGCGCCGCGCCTCTCCGCAGCGCCCGCCTCGGGGGTGCAGCGGCGACCGCACGGCTCGGGTTTGTCGCCCCCGGCAGCCCTGGGACTCTGGGCTCCTGCCTCGCTGCTCACCTCAAGCCCAAGCGCCTTCTCCCTCGCCCCCAAAGTTTCTGGGTTTGTTGGAATTTGGAGATTCAAGATTTTTTCTTTTTCTTTTTTCACCTAGGAATTTGAGGGCAAGACTTGACAAATCGACCATACTTTTTCTCCGCTAACTCCCTGTCCACCCCCCTCATTTTCTTTTTCTCTTTTTTTCCGTTTTTCTCAACCCCGCCCGAGCCGAAAGGGGCTTACAGGGGGGGGAGGCTTCCTCTGGACAAAGTTTTCCAAAGTTTTCCCGAGTGTGATGGTTGCGGGGAGGTTAATCCACCAGCTGATTCATCCCATCACCCCACTGAGCAGCCCCTAAGCCCGCTATAAGGAAACAAACAAACAAACAAACAAACAAAGTTGCACTCCGAGTCGGGGGGCGCCTGGTCTCCTCTCTCTTCTTTTAGGCAGCCCCCTCCCTCTCTCCGCTCCCTCGAAGCCTCCACTCCCCTTCCCTCATCCCAATCCTCCTCCTCAGTGCTGGCTGGAGGTGCCAGGACCCTCGGCTGCAGGTCCCCTCCCCCGCCGCTCGCGTCCCTTCTTGTCCGGCCCGCCCTCCCCCGCCGCGGCCGGCACAGCCAATCCCCCGGGCGGCCGCCAACATGCTTTTTGAGGGCTTGGAGCTGGTGTCGGCGCTGGCCACCCTCGCCGCGTGCCTGGTGTCGGTGACGCTGCTGCTGGCCGTGTCGCAGCAGCTGTGGCAACTGCGCTGGGCTGCCACCCGTGACAAGAGCTGCAAGCTGCCCATCCCCAAGGGCTCCATGGGCTTCCCGCTCATCGGAGAGACCGGCCACTGGTTGCTGCAGGTAGGGGTGCACTTCTTGACGGTCAGTGCTGTCCCGGGTCAGCGAGCCCCGAGCTGCAGGCCGTCGGAGCCGCGGTCCGGCCGAGGGGCGCGGGCAGCCTGAAGGTACGGGGTCCCCGCCCCGCCCCTTCCCTCCTCCCGGGCTTACTCTGCCCGCCGGCGGCGTGGTTCGGAGCCACCGGCGGCCGGCGCGCCAGGTTCTGGGGGCTGGTGAGGCTGGACTTTGGATTAGAGGGTTCTCAAGATGGGTTTTTCCCTGGCTGGGGCGACCTAGGAGGGTGCTTGGAGAGTCGCGGGTGGGGAGCGCTTCTCACGCAAGGATGAAACAGCGGTTCTTGAGCCACTTTCGCCGTCCACTTTGCGCTCCAGCCCCTGAGTCGCAATTGACTTGCCGGGGGTTTAGAGGTATCCCGGGTCCCCAAAACAGAGCCTGGGAGACGTAGGGTCGGTCCAGAAGCAACCACAATCCTCCGTCGTCCCTCCACCCCCCACACTTTTAAGCCACGGACTGTATTTTGGCGGGTCGCAGTCTGCTCCAGGTACCACCCGGATCCAAAGTCTAAGAGAAAGTCCGTGTGTGTGTGTGTGTGTGTGTGTGTGTGTTTGAGTAAGGGGAGGAAGGTTAACTCAAGGAAAACGCGCAGCCTGAAACCGAAGGGTTCTTAGCTTTCGGGGAAAAGGGTCTGTTGACTTTTTGGGTGGGGACAGTTTAGCGAGGCAGAGACCCGGGAGGTGTGTGTGTGTGTGTGTGTGTGTGTGTGTGTTCCACAAGGTAGAGTGCGTTTGTGTTGTTAGACGCTGCACAAGCCCACCCGATGAAGATGTGGAGGGGGCGGCGGGGGGCGGCCAGGATTTAGACTCAGATATTGGGGAGATAAACTTGATTCACCTCAGTAAGTGCTGGACAATCACTTTTCAATTAATGCACACCGGGTTTTTCCTTAGAAGGTATGGGGTGGGGGTGGGGGGGTAAGTCCCTGGGTTAGACGCTGGAGGTGTGTTGTGTGTACGTATGCACGCGTGTTCGTTGTATGGATGCTGATGGCAGTTAAGAGGAAGACAGATGATGTCCTGAAACAGAGTCCCGGGCCGGGGAGGTGACGCGGAGACGGCGGGCGAGTTGAGAAGTGCAGAAGCTTGGCTTGGAATGAACAGACGCGTGCAATCAGCGCGCGCGCCCGCCACGCCCCGCGCCCTAAGTGGCAGCGGAGCTGGGGGCTCGGTGGACGTGTGGCTCCGCCGCCCCACGGCCCTATCGAGTCGGGGTTCTGCCAGGCTCTTTCGGGTTGGTTGGTGCAATCGGGTGGGGCTCACGTCAACCAATAGGACTCCCCCGCGAAGAAATACCCACAGAGTCTCTTCTGCCCCCACATTTCAAGGGTTAACTGTAGCGGTCTAGGCACTTGGTTGAGAATTTAGGAAATAAAATAACTCGCAAGGGCATTGGGCTCCTGTCTTGTTAGGAGCCAGTCTGCGGGATTCCCGGCCTGGCACCGCCGCCCCTTCCTGACCTTTCTCTGCCCCCCCCCCCACGTCCCCCTGACCTTTTCTCTGAATCCCACAAGGGCCCTGCTTCCAACCCACAAGCTTGCGCCTCCCCTATCCACGGGCCCTAGGGATTTACACTCCTGGGGAAGAGAAATCGAAGGGGTGCGTAAAGAGGAGGGCTGAAGGGGTTAATGGGAGCCCTCTGAATCCCAGCTTTATTTTTCGGAGTCATTTATCAGATTTTACGGGGACCTCCAAGGGCTCTCCGTTTCCACTGTGCGCCATCTAAACAGAGCCCAGGGCTAAAAATACAACATTTTTGTATAAATTGGACTCGCGGCCCAAGCGGCCGCCCCTATGAAAGTCCTCTTTGTGAAGACCGTGGAAACGGCGGACAAATAACTCTTTATTAATGCCACAAAAAAAAACGCACTTTAATTATAGTTAGGCAGATCAGAGGCGGAGGGGGACGGCAGGAGAGAGGCGGCGGCGACCTCGGAAAATTCACAGCCCAACTTTTGTGTCGAAAGAAAAGAAAAACAGAGGAGAAGAAGTAGCGGAGAGTCGGAGAGTCAGACGGAGCGAGGGAGACGGTCGAGCAGACAGAGGGAGGGAACCCCTCTACTCAGCCCCCTCCGCTTTGTCGCACCTCCACCCTCGCCTCGATTTCTCTTAAAGGGCTACACGCCGGCTCTAGAAGGGCGGCAGGATAAGGGGAGTTCTGGGGACTGCGGCATCCCGGCCGCGGGGCGGCGTCCCCCTCTGCCCAGCCCCCTACTGGAGCAGCGCGGGAGCTCCAGGTTCGCACCCTGTCGCGCGCCGCGGACGGAGGCGCATGTGGAAAAGTAATTAGGACTCTGGGATCTGCAGAGTCACTTTTCTGCGGTGCTGGGGTGTAGACACTTCGAGCTGGAGAATACTTTCCATGGAAGAAAGGGAAACGAGGAAGGGGAGCAAGCTGGATTGTCACCGTGGGGGGCGTGCCTGGCCGGGTGGGCCTGAGCCACCTCGGTAAGGCGGACCGGACCAGAAACGCCTGACAGGTGGCGCCCCTCCCCTTCTCCTCCCCGCCGCTGCCCCGGCAGCCGAAGGGGTTAACGTGGGTTGGGGTGGCGAGCGCCTACGTCAAAGGTGAGCGGGACGCCCCTGCCCCGCCCCCCTCCGAGGTCCCCTCGGTTTCCGGTACCCGCGCGGGGCGGGCGCAGCCCCTCCACTCGGAGCGCCTGGACCAGGCCCCGGCCTAACCCTCTCCGGCCTCCCGCCGCCGCCGCCTGGGATCCGATTACCTGCCGGGGGCTGCCCGGCCCAGCCCGGCCCGGCCCGCCCCCGCGGGAAGCGCGCCCTCCTCCGCGCCGCCGCTCCAAACCAAAGTCCTGTCAGTTATTTCTAGGACCGACGGCAGGAGGAAAATCGCGGCTGTAAGCCCGTGACCCTGCCCAGCAGAGCCCTCGCCGGGCCACGGGGTTCCTTGGGCGGCCCACCCCCCCGAGATGGAAGGAAACCCCCACCCCCGGCTGCAGGGACTGCCTTCGGGCACCGACCGCTCACCGCTATAAATAATCTTTGGCTCGCGGCCACCCCGCGGGGTCTCGCCAGCCCGTGGCCCGGAGCCTGGAAATATTTATTCCGAGAGGCTCGGGAGCGCGAGGCGAGTGGGGAGGCGGGGAGGGGGTGGGGGGGCGGGTCTAGCTTCAGGTCCCGCCGTCCGGGATACCTTTCCCTCCCGAAAGTCATTACTACAAAACAGCCTCCCGCAGGGTGCCCCCGGGCCTCCGCCTCCTTGCATTATTTATTATCCCCTAGGCCCTACTTCCCCGTTCTCGTGCATGCTATGAAAAATAAAACCTACGTGCGTGCGTGTGTGCGTGTGTGAGCGCGCGGGGTGGGGGAGGGGCAGGGTACTGCCCCGGGTCCCGCACCCCTCAACCTAAAGCCCTCCCCTCCCCCGTCCCACCGTGGGGCACCCCATCTGGAGATGTGCGCCCTGAGAGCGGTCTCCGGTGTGGCTCCCTCAGGGCTCTGACTTCCAGTCCTCGCGGAGAGAGAAGTATGGCAACGTGTTCAAGACGCACTTGCTGGGGCGGCCTCTGATCCGCGTGACGGGCGCTGAGAACGTGCGCAAGATCCTCATGGGGGAGCACCACCTCGTGAGCACCGAGTGGCCCCGCAGCACACGCATGCTGTTGGGCCCCAATACGGTGGCCAACTCCATCGGAGACATCCACCGCAACAAACGCAAGGTAAGTGCCCCGCCATCAGGCTGTGAGCCTTTCTCTGGCTGCCTCTCATTGAAGAGGGGTTCTCTGCCCCTGGAGGAGACCCCACTCCAATTCCCCCCCCCTCTTTGCACGCCACCTTGGAGGATCCCGCAGTTCCGGCAGTGGCCAGTCCGGATGGCCTGCGTAGGCCTCCTCGGACTCTGCCCTCTTAGCTGGCCCACTGTGCCACCCTAGCACACCTTCACAGTCGCGCAGTGGGCGACTGGGGCAGAGCTTAAACAAATGTAGGGGAACTGGCCATCCAATATCTGTCCACGTGAACCCAACAAAACTGGGGAAAGGGGGGGAGCTGGACAGCGTGGCCAGCGCGCAGCCTTTCTCCAGCACCGTTCTAAAACCAAACGGAGATTTCTGGCCAAAGGTTGCCTGGTACGCCTAGCGGGAGGGAGCCGCGACGAGAGTTCGGGGGCACCTGGCTAGCGGCGGTGGCAGGCAGCGCCTGGGGCTGGGAGGGAGGAGGTGAAATCTGGGCCGCTGCTCTCACCGGTCTAGAAGGGGGTGGGAAGGGCGCGGGGACGGGAGAACTGACGAGGCTCGGGCGACTCTATGCCCCCACCCCCATAAAGAAGAAAAGAAAGTGGGTGTTTATCCTGTGGATTACCCGAGCGCCTGGATGAGGCGCGGAGGAAGCGAGCCAGTGCGCACGGGGCGAGCTCCCCCACCCCCTCTGGGACGCGCCGCGCCGCTGCAGCTCCGGGCGCGGGCGGCACGTGCAGTTTGAACTGCAGTAACCCGAAAGCTGAGCCGCCGGCGGGCGGGGCGCGGGCTGCGGGCTGCAAGCAGCCAGATGGGCTTGGGGATGGGGTGAGGGGGCTGCACGACCTCCCCTCCCCCACTGGGTCACAGAACTCACTCTGGTTGGAAACCCCGAAGGGAGGGGCTGTCTGAGATCGTTGGGAGGAGTGGTGGAGCCCCGAGAGAGGGGAGGGCGCCCCGTTGGCGGGTCCACCCGGTCTCCCAGAAGGCTTGTGTGGGAGGTGGGCTTGGAGAGCGCGGGCCATTCATCGCCAGGTACTCGAGGCCTCCGTCCTGCCGAGAACTGGAGTTCTCCATAGACACAGGGAGAGATGAAGGGACGGGCACACAGGTCTGCAGCCCCACCCCCGCCCCCACTTAAGCATATTGTTTCGGGGACTTTGGAAAGGGGCTACCCAAGTCATCACTCCTTTCTGCTCTGCTAGAAGCAGCTGACACTGGGGGCAGGAGAAGTGGGGAGGGCAGATGGAAGGGGTTCTGGGGAGCCGAGCAGTAAACTCGGCTGGCCTGGGTTGGGGCTTTACAAAAGCCTTGGACACTTCCTTCTTTTATTTCTCTTTGTGAGTCCCCGCTGAAGTGAAGAGAGATCTGGAGACAGAATAGGGCAGAAAAGGGGCTGCTTCCCCATTCGATCAGCACAGAAGGCTTTGTGCAAAGAGCAATCACTGTTCTTTCTTTCACGGGAACTCCAGGGCTTGCTTGGAGTGGAGAGTTTTGATTCAAGTCTGAAAGCAAAGCAAAGGCCAGGCAGGGCTGAGAGAAAGCAGCCCAGGGAAAGAGCTGCCTCTGGGCCAACATGCAGAGCTCTGGACCACCTGGGATCGCCAGGTGTTGGCAGGGTGCAAAGTGGGAGGAAAAAGAGGGCTTGTCCTCTGGGCAGAGGTGTATAGAGGGCTTTGGGCTAAGGTATTGCCTGACTCACCTTGTGTGTCCAGGTAGGGAGGGGTCCTCTGGGAAGGTCCCTAAGTTTTTGCAGGGGAGGGGGCTTTAACAGGTGAACACTGCTGCCACAGGGCCTGTCTAGGAAGGAGGGGTGGGGTGGGACCAGGCTGGAGGCAGGAACCAAGGACGATGAATGGACACTGCTGGCCTCTCTTTGGAACACCGTTGCCTTCCAGCTGCTTGAAGTGAACGAAGAAGTGGGCAGAATCAGTGGTCTGATTTGTGACGGTCAGACCGTTAGCCTGACAGAGGTTTGGGCATCTACTGCAGGGCCCACCTCTGGGGGGGTCCTGCTACTTACTGAGCAATGCGCTGTCCTAGTGCCCCCCTCATCTGCTTCACACACTGGCATGAACCGCCTGTGGCTCACACCTCCAGTAGTCTAGCCAGAGGGAGGAGGGGAGACTCCTCGGGGCCCAGTTGGTGCTGCTGAGAATGGTGCAGGATCCTGTGCTCAGTGCAGGGTGGGGTAGGGGTTCTGGGGGTCTCCCCAGCCAGCCACTTACCTGCCTGACCTCACTCCTGCATGAGGATGTGACTAGAAAGTGGGCCGGTGGGGTTGGGAAAGGGCAGCCTGGCCTGATTAGGAAGGGAAGGCCCAGGTGTGCTGGGGCGTGTCGGTGGAGAGCCGGAACATCATCACGCTTCCCATGGTCACTGTTGGCTACCCTGTCTCTGGGAGGTTGACCAGATGACCAGATGTCTTCGCCCATAGAGCTCTGCAGAATTCATTGCAGGTGCCCTTGTTCAGAATCTGCAGGGGTCCTGGTCTGCCTGTCCTTGCTAGGCCTGTTTCCCCAAGAGCCACAGTTGCACAAAGGGTACCCTCCTCTTGCTGCCCCTTCTCCTCCCTGGTCCCTCGGTTCCTGGATTGCAGTGGGGTGCACCTCCATAGTGGCAGGGAGACGGGGGAGATGGAGGTATTCCCTCTAGAAGGATGGATGAGAAATAGGAGGGAAGGTGGGGGGCTCCCAGGAGGTATGGAGGAGAAAGGTCTGAGCCCAGCCTGACCCACACCACCTCTTGGTGGACCTTGAACCTGGGCACACCTCTGGCTGCAGAGTCACACCCCTGGGCTCCACCTGGGGAGAAGTATTGGGTGGGAAGGGAGTGAGGAGCAGCCAGGCCTGGCACTGGGTGTTTGCCAGCAGAAGGTCTTCACCCAACAGCTACTGTAGCACCAGCTGGTGGCAAGGGGCCTAAGGGGATGAGGGAAATGTCTCCAGAAGGTTGATGGGGGAGGAGTCCATGGCCAGCTGCTAGGGCACTGTGAGTGGCCCCCCCCCCCCGCCCCCCCCCCAAGGCGGGGGGGGGGGGGGGGGGGGGGGCCACCCCTCTCACCCCTCCTCTCTGTGTGTCCATCCAGACTGGGGTGGGCTCTACACCTCTGCAGCTGGTGCGTTTGCAGGTGCCCCCAGCCTTGGGACACAGCCTTGCCCTTGGGAGGCAGTCTGGCTGGGTTCTATGCTGACCCCAAGTCCACTCTGCTTGTTGCTGTGTCCAGTGGTGGCTCCCATGGCTAAAGGGCCACAGTGGCGATGCACCTGCAGGGGCCAAGACAGACACTGAGCACCAGAGGTGCCCAAACAGCAGGACTGACCTTTCGATTTATCTTGGGCCTCAGAGGAGGGCCCCCTTTCCCGTGGTTCTTCAGTAACTCCAGGACCCCCCAGCCCCGACTCCCCTGACCTACTACAGAGCTCCAGTGGGGTGTATAGTTGTGGGAGATGGAGTGAGATGGGCGTATTCAGGGATCCTGGTGGATGGGGCGAGTCTCTCCTGGAGCATGACTTTGGGGGCAGGAGGCCTTCCTTTGGGCCTCAGCTTTCTGCAGGGCTTTGGTGGGAAGCAACCCCTGGGCAAAGCCTTTCAGATTTGGGGCTCAGCAGTACTTGCTGGCCCCCCATCCCCAAGCTTGCACTGAGCTCACAGCAGTCCAGTCTGGGGAGAGAACAGAGCTGGAGTCCACGTGGGGTGGGGCAGATGTGATTGTTCCCAGAGGCTGGGAATCCCAAGCCAAGCCTGGGGTGCTGGGTCAGCCCCTTCCACCAGAGGCAGCTAAAGTGATGTGGAGGCCCTGAGCAATAGCAGCCCTGCCTGGAGAGTTGGTACCCACACCTCAGCAACACCTGTGGGAAGACAACACCCCTCCTCTCCACTGCCACCTTTGTTATTCTTTCCGCTCAGCATGCTATGGCTCCTGTGGCTTGGCAAGAGGGCCTGCCCAGGCCCCTCCATCATGGGCAGCTTTTGTCCATTCCTCCCCAGCTGAGTCACTGGCTCGGAGTGGGCTCCCTCTCCAGCTCTTCCTGCAGCGCCGTCCATTCAGTCTCTCTGTCCGTTCATCTGTCTGTCCACTTATAGCCATCAGCAGAAGAGGAGGAGGAGGAAGAGAAGGAGAAGGAGGTTATCTGTGGATCGGTTAGCACACAGAGCCTGGGGGTGGGGGGGTATCTGCTGCTGCCCTCCCAGGGGCACTGGTGAGGGAAGGAGGTAGCAGGTGTAGGAATAGTTATCAGAGATTCTGAGCCTGGATGACTTGTTCCCTTTGGAACCTTACAGTGGAAAAGAACAGAGAAAGCCAGTGAGGGTTGGGGACTGGGGAAAGTGCTGCAGAGGGGTGGGGGTGGGAAGGGGTATCTGAGCATGTCCTCCAAGGTGGGCGCCCCCTCTGTGCCCGGAGTTACTTACCGGGGCTCCCCAGAGCTTCTGCCCTGAGGTTCCCTGGCACCCAGCTGCAGCAGAAGCAGCCTTTGCCGCTCTGGGTTCCCAATCACCTCTGTCCTGAATTCTTGGCTCACTTTTGGAAATTCCAAGGGAAGCCCCATAGGGAAACAAAGCAGCCTGGCTCCTGTTTCAACTGTGGTCAGGGCAGTTGGCTCTGGGGCCAGGAGCCCTTCCCCACTTCACGCTGAGCTGCTCCTCTGGGCACCTTCCCTGTGCCCAAGTCCTGACCCCACCCATCCTGGCCAGCACCTCCGCCTCCCCCTGGCCTTTGTGGTAGGTGGTTTTTTTTTCTGGGCTGCCCCAGCTTCGGGAAGTGCCTGCGTTGGTAACCCTGGGCACAGACCCAGAGATGAGGCCCAGGAGTTTTCCCAGCGCCTGTACCCTCCCCTTAACCCCCCCACACCCCCACCCCCCCACCCCGCCAGAAGCAGCTGGGCTTGATGCAGGGACCTGCTCTTGGTGAGTTCTGAGCAAATTCCCCAGGGCCTGGAGTTTGGGGGTGCTGCCTCTACAGCTCTGCTGGGTATCTCCCTTCCCTGGGGGCTCTGAGGAGAACCATGCCTCAGCCAGGGGAAAAGACCCCACCTGTTCCAGGCAGCTCAGGACTAAGAGTTCTGATCTTGGGTGCAAAGTCTCTTTTTACAAGTTTCAACCTGGGATTTTGCAGGTTCTGGGTTGTGGTGGGCTTCTGGCATTGTTCAACACCTGCCTTTCTCCATGTGGGGTCTCCAGGCTCAGTCCCAGCGCCCTGAGTGCTCCCTACTCTTCTTGCCTACCCCCCCCCCTCCCCCACCCCGCCCCATCCCCAGGCTGCCGACAGAGCAATTCAGCCGGCCATCACTAGAGGGCGCAGAGAATGTAACCTTTGGGGCAGGGCAGGGTCTGGCTACTGGTGCTGGGTCCCACCGGGCAGCAGCTTCCTCTTTGCCACCCTGAGAGGACCCCTCCAGCGCCTCTGTAGCCTGAGTAGGGTGTAGAGTGCCTGCTGGCAGACACTTACCCTGCGACTCCTGTTTCTCCCAGGGCAGAGCATCTACCTAGGCATCTATGGATACTGCCGTTTTGGTGCTCTGCCCGTGGAATGAACCCCAGGGGTTACCCAGCATGAGCAGGGATGACTTGGCCAGGATCACACTTGGTTGCTGGATGCCCCATACATCACCCCTCTCACGGCATCTTACAACCTGACTGACTCTGACTAAGTCTCTAGCTTCTTCTCTAAGGTACCTCCAGATGTCCACCTTCATACTCAGGTCTCCAGGATGGCAGCTCTAGCTCCGTGCCCGCTGTGAAATCGCCCCCTTCAACCTGGCCTGTCCGGTCCCTGCCACCCCATCTCAGCCTTTCCCTGAGGCTAGGCAGCCGCAGGCTTGTCTCTCTGCCTCCCCACGAGTCCACTCGGCCCCCCAGATGTGGTTTTCTCTCCACCCCTGGCACACTCTGCCATTTTCTAAGGGCCCTTTGGTTGGCTGGGTTGGACTCTTGGGACAAGGCCCCACTCCCGCCTCTGACTGACCAAGAGCCGAACCTGGAAGCAGGAAGAAGAGGGAACCCTCTGAATGCTCCCTGCAGGGCTGTAGGGTTGGCCTCTGGACCTTCCTGGGCCCCCTGGACCTTCCCAGGCTGTACCAGGTGTGAATGACCCCTCCAGGCTGTTCTGCCATTGGCCATCACCCCTCAACCTTGCACCTTTCTGCTGTCCCCTGGATGCAGGAGCAGCTTCAAACAGTGTTGGCTTCTCGGCCCCTCACCGGCCTCCTCACCTCCTCCCTCTGCCCACCGGGAATTTCAGAATGAAAGTGCTATTGTGAAGGCCTGGCTGGGCCACTGAAGGGCCAGCACTGTTATTTCTGCAAACCAGCCCTCCCATTAGCCATGCAGGGCTTAGGCCAGGAAAATGTTACCTTTTCCTCCTCGAGCTGACTGCAGGGGAAATTCTCACATTTACAGTTTGTGCGGTGGTTGTGTTTGGGGGCAGGCGGGGAGGGAGGGTGAGGGTGTGGGGCTTGCAGGGGTGGGGGGGAGAGCGAGGAGCATTTGTCTCTTTCCTCTGCTGTGCCTGTCCCCCTCTCCTCCCAGACCTTTCCCTTGGGTGGTAGGGCACCCCCCTCCTTCTGCTCTGGATTTTTGGAGGTGGGGGTGGAAGTGGCTGGTTCTAAGTGAGACCATCAGCAACGTATGCCCACCCCTCTTGAGCACAAGTGCACAGCAGCAAATGTGTGGGCAGGAGGTGGATGGAGAAGGAGGCAGGGAGGGGAGATAGAGGGTTTGGGAAGCTGTGGGGTGCAGAAGAAGCCTCTCAGTGGTGGCTTCCCACAAAAGGGAAGCTGCAGGAAAGGGAAGGGATGTCTGTTTTGCCTTCGTAGCTTCAGGAGTGGCACGCCTGTGCCAGCCATGCCACGCTGGAGCTCTCTGGGGGCATCTCAGAAAGTCCTGCTGGCAGCTATCATCAGTGGAATGGATGCACCCCCTCCTCCTTCCTGCCTCTCCCCATCCAGACTGTTCTCCAGCCTCCTCTTGGCTGCCCCTGGCCTGGCCCCCCAGAACTGTGGCATGTACCCCCCACCGTGGAGAGGTGACCTCCTCTCCAACCCACCCAGCCCCCTCTCTGGTGAACCCCCCGCACCTCCCACAAACTGGCTGGCAGCTGGTCTGCTGGTCCCAGTGGGGGTTGCCGCTGTTTGGGGCGCGTGCTTTTCCGTGGGTCAGGAGAGGAGGCTGACAGCCCAGGCGCCCCATGAGTGATGAGGAAGGGCTGGGCGGAACAGGAGAGCTTCCGAAGCGTGCCTTCGCCCTCGCCTGCCCCTGCATCACAGCCGTGGGGTGGCCCGGCCGTGGGCTGTGGAGGAGGGGGCTGTGGAGGGAGCCCCATCTGGGAGAAGACAAGGGCTCACCCTCACAGCCCGGGAAGGGATGGCCACTGGTCCTCTGTCAGAGCGGGAGCTCCTTGCCCGCTTGAGCCCCACTCCCCCTGACTGAGCCCTTCACCCTTCCTCTGGCCTTCAGGTTTTCTCCAAGATCTTCAGCCACGAGGCACTGGAGAGTTACCTGCCCAAGATCCAACTGGTGATCCAGGACACGCTGCGTGCCTGGGGGCAGCCACCCGAGCCCATCAACGTGTACCAGGAGGCTCAGAAGCTCACCTTCCGCATGGCCATCCGCGTGCTGCTGGGTTTCAGCATCCCCGAAGGGGGACCTGGGCCACCTCTTTGAGGTCTATCAACAGTTCGTGGAGAATGTCTTCTCCCTGCCTGTGGACCTGCCCTTCAGCGGCTATCGTCGGGTGAGCCTCTGGGACTTGGGTGCATCTCCCGAGCCCACCCTCCGGCTGGGCTGGGGGCCTGAACCTATCTCTGGCCTCATAGCCAGAACCTTTGCAGGTACCCTTCTGAGTCCCTTGCCCAACTGGGGGCCTGTCCTGGCCATGAGGTGACTGCTCGCCCCATTTTTACTCAGGGTATCCAGGCTCGGCAGACCCTGCAGAAGGGCCTGGAGAAGGCAATCCGCGAAGCTGCAGTGCTCTCAAGGCAAGGACTACGCGGATGCCCTGGACATCCCTCATCGAGAGCAGCAAGGAGCACGGGAAGGAGATGACCATGCAGGAGCTCAAGGTGAGGCCAGCCCCGCTGCCCGGAGCCCCAGAGTGGGGGCTGCCCTGCCAATGTCCACGAAGTTCCGTGTCCTCGGCAGCTGCTGTCCACCCCCACACACGGACACACTAAGTATCCAGGGTTCCTGTTGACCACCCTCCTCAGCTCCTATTCACTATTTCAGTGCATTTCATGGTCCCACTGGCCCGGGGTGACCTCTAGCAGCACCAGATCAGGGCCCCTGTGTCTATTGTGGTCCCAGTGTCCAGCAACACGAGGCTCAGAGGGAAGCACAGGCACTGCCCAGGAAGATGTCCCAGGCATGGGAAACTCGTGGGAAGCTCAACAGAGTGGGACTGCCACCCCCACCACCCCTACCCCCTGCCTCCCTCCACCTGGGCCTGGCTGGGCTTGGGACCCCTGGTAGCATCTCTCCCCTGTCGCCGCTGCAGGACGGGACCCTGGAGCTGATCTTTGCTGCCCTACGCCACCACGGCCAGCGCCAGCACCTCACTCATCATGCAGCTGCTGAAGCACCCGGCAGTGCTGGAGAAGCTGCGTGAGGAGCTGCGGACCCAGGGCATCCTGCACAGTGGCGGCTGCCCTGTGAGGGCACCCTGCGCCTGGATACGCTCAGCGGCCTGCACTACCTGGACTGCGTCATCAAGGAGGTGATGCGGCTCTTCACGCCCATCTCTGGCGGCTACCGCACCGTGCTACAGACCTTCGAGCTCGGCGTGAGGCTGGGTCCTGGGGGCCAACCCGCGGGGGCAGGACACTGCCAAGGGGACTGGCAGTGTGTGTGTGTGTGTGTGTGTGTGTGTGTGTCTGTCTGTCTGTCTGTCTGTCTGTCTGTCTTTCAGTCTGCTGTGTGGGGGAGATGGGGGAGGGGGACAATGCTTGCTTCTAGGGAGCTTTCTGCCAGTGGGGGGCAGGGGCATCTGGTGGAGGGGGGAGCGTCTGGGAGCAGCATGCAAGTGTGGGTGGGCTCAGGCCTCACCCAAGGGGCTGGCAGATGGGAAGTCCTGGCTACCCCCACCCTCAGCCCTGCTCTGTCCGACTCACCCTCCCTGCCCTTGTCCCCTGCTTGTCTTCAGGGCTTCCAGATCCCCAAAGGCTGGAGTGTCATGTACAGCATCCGGGACACCCATGACACTGCGCCCGTCTTCAAAGACGTGAACGTGTTCGACCCTGATCGCTTCAGTCAGGCTCGCAGTGAGGACAAGGACGGCCGTTTCCACTACCTGCCGTTCGGTGGCGGAGTCCGGACATGCTTGGGCAAGCACCTGGCCAAGCTCTTCCTGAAGGTGCTGGCGGTGGAGCTGGCCAGCACCAGTCGCTTCGAACTGGCCACGCGGACCTTCCCCGCATCACCTTGGTCCGGTCCTGCACCCCGTGGACGGCCTCAGCGTTAAATTCTTTGGCCTAGACTCTAACCAGAACAAGATCCTGCCAGAGACTGAGGCCATGCTGGCGCCACTGTCTAAATGCCCAGCAGGCCAGGGGTGGGAGTGGACGGAAGGGTAGAAACCTGTGTGCAGGAGGGGGCTGAAATCGGGGACGGGGACAGTCCCCACACTCGGCCCTCCCATTCCCCCTTCCCTGCTGAACCCTACCCAAAGCCAAAAGGGCCGCTTCCTTCCAGGAAATGGGGCCCAACTCCTGGCTCTGCTTTTCCCCATTCTCTTCTTACCCCCTTGTCCCCTCCCCAACTTAGCCCCTGGGACCGGGCCTGGCCAGGGGCTCTGCATGCCAATTTCAGTGTTACATGTCCGTGGCCCAACCCGTGCTGCAGCCTTTGCTTGTGTTGTTCCAGAATGGTCCCCCTGTGCTCATTCCTCTTGGACCCTTCTAGTTTGAGGTCAGGTGGTCGACATGGGGAGGGAGCGTAGAAGATGCCCCTTTTGGTGCTCTTTTCAGCACCCCTACCCCCTGCCTCCACTCAGATAGCAGTGGGCACCCCTCCCGGGTCCTGAATGGCAGGAGTCAGCCCTTGGTAGGGGCGGAGGCTGTCTTCAGCCTGGATGGGCCCACCCTTTTGCCAGTTCAGACCTTTGAAATGAACTGTTGCTGCTACTTTTTCTCTCCTCTGACCTTGGGGCAAAGGAGCCCTCAGGTCTCGTCCTCCCAGCATCCTCCCGTGGCCCTGGGCATGCGCACTGACACCCCTACTTCCAGCCAGGTAGCCTTGAGCCCACCCTATTCCACATCCAAGGCCCTGCCTCATAGGCTGCCCCCTGCACCCCTCTTCCATATTTATTCACCCAACCTTGGCATTGCGATGGACTGCAGTCAATATCTATGCTACCACTCACCATTGGTTGGGTGAGGGGTCTTCCACCAGCACCTCTGTTCTCTGATTTAGAGTTGAGCAGCACCCCAGGCTCCAGACCATCTGTGGGTACAACCTTGGAGCTTCACCTCCCTGCCCTTCCCTCCCATGCCAACACCTATGCCACTCCTGGTGCAGTTGGGGACAAGACATGGCCCTTTGCCTTCTTCCCTGCTCTGTCAAAAACCCCAGGTGCCACAAAGGTTAGAAAACCACCACAGTCTCCTGCCTGGCCACTGTTCAGTCCAGGGTACCCCTATCCGTTGAAGGAAGCAGGGGGCAAGATATGGATTCTTCCATCTCAAAAGCCAGGGCCTCTGTCATTCCTTCCTCAACCCTCACGTTTTGTCCTTAGCCCTTGGAAAGGCATCTTTGGTGTCCCTTCTCACCTCTCTGCCACTGTGTAGCCCAGCTCAGGGGTGCGGGGACAAGTGAAAGCCAGGGGAGGTGAGCACAGGAGGCAACTCCCCTAGCTGCCTCAGTACCTCAGGTCTGAGGGAGCTGTGGGAAGACTGCAGGAGGACTGAGGGAAGAGGAGGAAGACGAGGGAGGTGGAGGAAGAAATGTATGATTTGTCAGAAGGGATTTGGTGTGTGTGTATGTGTTGGGGCGGGGGTTACTGGGGGGCAAGGGAGGAACTCCCACTAGCATTTTGAGTTGAGTTGACAACTTGGGGTATCTCCTGGGGGTGGTTTGGAGGCCTTTGGTGAGTCTCAATTTTTTGTCTGTTTCCAGATTTTTCTCTGCATTCCATGTTTCTCTATTGGTTTTTGATGATGTGGAAACAAGGCTCCCGTGAACAGGGCCTGTAGTTCAGCTGTCAAGTGTGAGCCTCGAAAAGGTGAGGCTCCCACTTGGTCCCTGGCATCACAGAACACAAATGCTGGGGGAGTTCTCTTTGCCAGAGAATCAAAAATAATGCAGGGCGTCCACCCATGACTGCCTCACCGTCGGCGACCCCTGTGAGCAGGAGGCTGGCTGGACCCCACTCTTGCTCCTTGCACACTCACCTTTACCTTTGTGGTGCAAATCTAACAGACCATTCTAGAATCTCCCATTCTGGGTTTCATGTGGTCCCTACATTTTTCACTATTACAATGCAGTGCAGGACAGACATTCCTGGCAAAAGTGGACCTTCTTTTCCCTCCCTTCTGAGAAACAGGCAAAGCTGTGTAAAGATTTACCAAAGGTTGCACAGAGACCCCAGAATGTAAGGGTCCCGTGTTTGGAGGGTCTTCTCCCTCAAGCTGACCCCAGGATGCCCTACACTGGTGGTTTCTGACTGACCATTTTAGGGCAGGAGGTGCCCCTTCGAACAGGAAGCACTCTACCCCTCCTATTCGCTTCCCCCAGGCCTGGCCCTGGTGACCATCGACACGGGGAGCTTTGGAAAGCCTCTGGTGACCTTCCCTTGGGGTCATCAGCCTGGGAGGAGACAGAGAAGGCTAAGGTGGTGGTGGTGGGGGTGGTCTCTACAAAGGAGGAAGGAAGTATTTACTTGGCTGGGTCTCAAAGGCAGCAAGGAGAGAACTGAAGAAAGCTCTTGATGGCTGACGAGGGTTCCAATGGGGAAATGGCTGTGTCTCTGGTCTCGGTCCTTCTGTGTGCCTGTGTCTGTGTGTAGGCTTTATAGAAATAGTTTTAGCTGGGTGACAGTTTCTCAATTATCATTCCTAACTATTGTCACTCGACATTAAAAAAGAAAAAGAAGTCAACCTCCCTGCCCCCTTCCTGCAAAACTCTTCCTGCCGTGGGCTTGCGGATTGAAGCACTTTCGATGGTGGGCGCTGGTGATTGTGCTCTGGGCGCCATCCTGACCCTGCCCAGATCGCTCTAATATTATTTTATACACAAAACTTTTTTTTCAATAAATGTTATAATTTTGTGTGTCTGTCTTTATAAACTATTATAAGTACTATTTTTGTTATAATTCAAAATAGATATTTAGTATAAAGTTTTTGCTGTTAAATATTTGTTATTTAGTAAAATATGAAGTTTTCTCTATTGTAAACATGGTTCAAAATATTAATATGTTTTTATCACAGTTGTTTTAATATTGAAAAAGCACTTATGTGTTTGGTTTTGATATGAAAACTGGTGCCGTGTGAGTGTTTTTGCTGTCATGTGGTTTTAATCTGTATATAATATTCCATGTTGCATATTAAAAAAAATGAATGTTGTGCATTTTGTGATTATGGAAATACTCGATGTGGCTCTTTTATAGACTTCCGTAATAAACCGTGGGGACTCACTTCCTGTGGCTTGTCTCTGCCTTCCCACCGCCGTGAAAGGCCCAGTTGGTTGCCACCTGGTCTTCAGTGAAGCTCAGTCACCTCTCCTTTACATCCATGGATAAGTCTGTCCTGAAACATCTGCTTACCCTCCCTTGGGCTGGTGCCCCTGGGAGCCGGCTCCCCTGGGCACCGGAGATCGATGTACTGGGGATGATGGCCACCACCAGAGGCCTTGTGGGTCATGAGGCAGCTGGGAGCCAGCTCCCGGGCTCTGAGGCTGTAAGTGGTGTGCTTCTCCAGGATGCTGATGAGAACCTGGCTTCCTGACTACCTCAGGCCTCTTGGGGTGCTTCTCAAAGTCAGCTTCTTGGGTCTCACAGGAGCAAGCTAATCCCCTCATCCGTGAAACATGAGGCAGTTTCCATGGTGACAGGAACGAGGCAAGGGCCTGCTTGGTACCTGCTTGGTCGCTCTGGTGGCAGGTGCCCTAAGCAACTGATGCCTGGAACCCTGTCCTCCTTAGCTGACTCTGTGACACGCAGTCGCAAAGTCTGACTGTATCAGGCAAGAAGGGACGAGGCAAAGGGTATGAACACTAGTGTACCAATGTTCAGACAAGGAAAGTCCAGGCCAGTTTCCAGGACAGAAGGGCTGAGGCTATGGACGGGGAGAGGACAATGGAAGTCCCCCAATCTGTGCTCAGAACCAGGGGGTGGCCAAGGCAGACACATGAAAGAACCATCTTGGACTTTCTTTCCTCTCTGCCTGTGGAGGGGAAACCCTTGGGAGCGCCTAGGGAAAGGTCCAATGGTGGCTGCTGGGCTTCTACCAGGGTCAGTGAACCCCAGCCCCACTCATTCGCTGGCCCAGACACTCCCCAGGACGCAGAGCTGTCCCTGCCACTCACTGAACCTGGCCACCCAGAAGAGGTCGCTAGGCCTGAGCACCACCCAGGCAGCTACAAAACCGAGCTCTGTCCTGTGCCCTCTTTCTTGGTGATCTGCCCCGCCCAGCTCTGCTCTCCATCCCAACTCACTGTGCTTAGTGGTATGGGAGGGTGCAGGGAGGAGGGTTCCCTACATTCCACAAGATATGGCAGTGTGTGGAGGTATAGGGACTTCTGGGACCACTTGGAGACAGAGTGGCCCGAGTTCAAGAGTGAGGGCTGTCTGCTTCCCTGAACTCTGCCGCCCTGAAGGACTCCTTCAGACAGACGCCTCTGATCAGTAAGGGTAGAGAGGAGACCCCGCCCACCCCCCCACAACCTGCCCTCAGCTTCTAGCAGGAATTTTGCCGCTAAAATTGTCTTTCCTGAGAGACCTCCCCCTTTCCTCTGAAGGTCAGGTCGGCCTGTACTGCCCTCAGCCTGGGGCGGGGACCCCCGTCATCACCCAGTCTGTCCTTGCCACCCTCCAGCCCCCTGCAAACCCGCTGGGTCAGTGACGTCCCCACGGCCGACTGCTTCCCTGGGATCTCCTGGCCTGGAAGGAGAACACAGGCTGTTGTGGACAGGCAAACACGCCGCTGTTTGTCCAGGGACCGGGCGCCAGTTTGGAGGAACTTGCAGACCGCACATTCTGCCACCTCCCAGCACTTTTCCAAAACAGCCTGGCTAGGGCCGGGGCCTGGCTGCCCCCAGTGGCTGGGGGCTGGGAGCCAGGAACAGGGCTGGGAAAGCAGGGCCCGGGGCCGGTGGGGTGAGGTGACCAGGTGAGGGCAGAGGCTGTGCTCTGCCAGCCAGCAGGCTCTGCTCTGACGTGACTTGGAGGGGAAAGAGAGCAAGAGGGAGAGGGACTGTGTGTGTGTCTTGTTGGGGGCTAAAGGAAAAACAAACCGACCTGCCTGGGAGTCCCGGGCCCAGCCAGCCAGGCTCCAGCTCACAGAGTAAAACGGAGCCAGCGTAGAGGCTGTTCTTCATCTCTGCTCAGCCTCCTCGCTTCACATGGACGCATCACCCAGCACAGTTGCTCCTCCACCACCAGAGACCCTGATCTCCTGGGAGGCGCTGATTCCAGCCCCTTCAACCTTGCTCTCTTCCTGCACAGAGAACCACTCTCCCACCCAACCTAAGCCCTGGCATGCTGCATACAGCCCAGCCCCCTCCGTTCAACTCCCATCCTGGACAGAAGGTGGGATAACTGAGTCCACAAAGGTTTCTGTGGGTGTGTGGCTCTGACCTGGTGACTGTGGATAGTGGGGCTCCTTGACTGCGGTGGCCGTCAGGCCAGGTTACTGGTGTATCTGAGACTCCCAGGCAGGGAATGCTGATGGTCCAGGAGTCAGGGCCTGGGCAGTGTCCACCTTCTCTAATCTTTCCCCTCCTTCTTGGGTTATCTGAGCCTTCCAGGGCCCTTCTTGCCTTGCTTGGTATAGACTGGTCATGGTGAGTCCTTCACACAATCTAGCCCTGTGACTCTGGCGGAGATTTCTTCGGAGACAAACACAGGGACCTCAGTGCCCCCTGGGGATGAGCAACATGAGCACCCTCCCTGCAAGGACTCTGACTGGCCCCATTTGGGTCATATGCCCTAGGGAAGAACATGGTGAGACCTGTGATTGGCAGCCCAAGGTAGAGGTTGGGGAGAAGTGTTGGAAGGACCCGCAGAAATATAAGTTATTCTAGAACAAGACAGGGGAGAGATGGGAGAAAGTTAGCAAGGTGGAGGAAGACCAGAGCTGCTGGAGGGAGGTGTCTTTTGTGCAGGAAGAAGACCCTGTCTCACGATGGTGGCTCTGGCTCATGTAGCCTCCTTTGGTTACCAATAGACGTTACCAATAGATGCTCCATCAGATCTGCACTGCCTTGCTCCAGGGCCTCTGTGCCATGGTACTGTCGATTGCTTGTTTTGAAACCACAATAGATTCACTGGCAGTTGCAAAGATAGTGTAAGAAAGGTCTAGTACTTCCTCACCAGTTTTCCTTCCAATGTCTTCTTACCCAATTGGTTTATAATATTCCTGCATGTGAACCATATGCTCTAGCCCGAGGCCGTGTTCCTGGTTCCATATATGTTTAGATGATTGCCATTTTATTATACCAATAGACGCATGTAAGTGCCACTGCAATTGATATACAGAATTATTCATCACTGCCAAGCTCTCAGACATTCTCGACCCCTGCCATCAGAGTGTGGAGAGTGGGCATCCTTACTCTGTTTCCAGTTCCCAGCAAAAAAGCATTCAGTCTTCGGTTGTTAAAATTAGAGAGCCTCTTTATAAAGTGGACACAGTTCTCCCCTTACGCTTACCTGCCGAGATCGTTCACAAATCAAAAACTCAATGCATTTTTTAATGTTAAGTCAGCCTTCCATTTAAGGAATAAATTTTACTTGGTCATGGCTTATGATATATTTTTTAAATATGTTGCTAGTTTTAATTTCTTTTTTTCTTTTTTGTTTTGGGGCCATCCCTGGTTGTGTTCAGGGCTTATACCTGACTCTGTGCTCAGAGATCACTCTTGGCAGGGCCCAAGGGTCTCTGCAAAGCAAGATTGTTCTCTGCTGTACTTTCCAACTCCTAGTTCTCATTTTTAATACATATAATTGAAATTTGGTAAAATAATATACACATACAATTGACCATGAGTGGCCGGAAACATGCATGCTGTTGCCTGGCCACCATCACTGCCACCCAACTCCAAATCTTTCACTTTCCAAAACAAAACTTAATATCCACTAAATACCAGCAACTTATTCACCTTCTCTCCTTAAGCTTCTGGAAATCACCATTCCAGTTTCTTCTGTCTTAAGAATTTGATAGCTCTGGGTACCCCATCTAAGTGGAATTGTGCAGTATTTGTTCTTCCGTGCTTAGCTTAGGTTTAGCCACATTGTAGCTTGGTTCAGAAGTTATATTTTAAGCCAGAATGAGATTCCATGTCATTCAAATACACATTTTGTTTGTCCCTTTTTCTGTTGATGGACAATGGGGTTACTTTCACCTTTCAGCTATTGTGAAAATAATTCTCTGAACATCACTTTACTTGAATCACTTGTATTCCCATTGTTCATTGATTTGCTCAAGCGGGGCGCCACTAATGTCTCCATTTGTTGGGAATGAGGTCCATTATTGTTACTGTTTTTGGCATATCGAATATACCATGGGTAGCTTGCCAGGCTCTGCCATGGTTCTGGGTTCATCCCAGGGGCCCCAGTTCTTTTCTATGTCAGACCATCAACCATCCAGGGCCCACGGGGCAGAACCCTGGGTGTGGACAAGCCTGTCTCCTGTCTGCCACCTGCCGGCGATGTAGCAGGGCACTGCAGCCATACCTGCAACACCTCGAGGGGCAGTACAGGGGATTAAACAGGGTCCACTAAAAGCACGGCAAATGTCTTAACCTCTGCACTGTCTCTTCTCACCTTCTTTAAGCAAACAAACAGAAAGGACTGGTCACTTGCACCAGAGGCTACTACCTCTCTACATCCCGATCATTCCACTGCCCTCCAGGGATGGTACTGCACACTTTGGGGATGGTATTGCACACTTTTGGGGATAATGCTCCAGTCTGGGCAGGATTGCTCAGCCAGCAGGAAGTATTAGGCCCAAAAAACTCATGTGGTCTGGCACTGAAACATGAACATGAACCTGTGTGTTTGTCAGCTGCCCACATCTGTGTGCTGTATTGTACAGTCTGCTAGTGATGCTATAAATATACAAACTACTACGGCGAAGGGGGTAAGGGAAGAGGCATGAGGCAATCTAGTTAATACAACTGTATACCTGTATCACTGTCTTCCCGTTGTTCGTCAATTTGCTTGAGCGGGCACCAGTAACATCTCCATATGTCCTGTCACAAGCAAGTGTAGCCCAAGGGCATCTGCTTGCTCCAGGGACAGGAAGAGCCTCAAACCATTCTTCAGGTTATGGAATTGAGGTCCATAATTGTTACTAGTTTTTGGCATAACAAATAAAACATGGATAGCTTGCCAGGCTCTGCCGTGTAGGTGGTATACTTGATCCCCATAATTTCCACGGTCTTCATCCAGCAGGAACCTCTAAGAACCTCTCCTAATTCTGGCCCCCTGAAGCCTCCTAGGCCACTAGTCACTTCAACTCTCACTACCATGAGGAGGTAGTCAGCCAGTTAGAAAGATCTCAGAAATGGCTAAGGGGTGGGAATAGAAACACTTAAAGGGAACACAGGACAGGAATCTCTGGCCCTACCCCGTGCCTGGGTGGATGGCAAGAAGAGTAAGAGTTCTCACCCAGCAGCATATGTCAGAGAATCAAAGAAACCCAAATGAAAATATCTCTTTGATATTTGTTTCCACTTTGGGGGCATGTACCAAGAAGTGAAGTCACTGCATTATGTGCTAAATGTATTTTCAATTTTGAGGCCACTCCCAGACTGCTTTCCACAGCAGCTTCCGCCGCTTGCACTCCAGTGCCTCTACGGTGCCTAGGGCTTGATTTCTCTACATTGTTCAATCACACTTATTTTCTGCTTCCTTTTCCTTTAGAGTTAAAAAAAATTATATAAGTATGAAAGTGCATGTAAGTTTGAAACAGCATATCAGTGACATTGAATTTGCAACCAGTGCCCAGGATCACCTTTTCGCAGAATAAGGGGTAAGACTCACCTGATATATGTGACTGACCCTAGTTGGATCCCTGGCACCCCACATGGTATACCGTGAGCCCCACCAAGAATGACTCAGGAGTATAAATCCAGGAGCAAACCCTTAGCACTTCTGGGTGTGGTCCAAAGATAGACAAACAAACAAAGGTGTCTCATAGTTTTTTTCTCCCCATGTGCTTATTAGTTATTTGCTTTCATTGAAAAAGTTTCTTTTCTGGTTCTTTGCCCATTTATTGTTTTATTTTATTTTACTTTTTTTGCACCTGTCAGGTAGCATTGAGGGGCCCTGGGATCACTGCTGTTCTTTACTTGGGCCCAGGAATCCTGGGAACCACTAGGGCTATACCCGCTGCTGTCAGGGGACTCAGTGGCACTAGGGATTGAATTTGGAGACTAGCAGGTGTAATACAGCCCTTTGAGCTATGTCTGGGACCTGACCTGGACTCATTTTTTAAAATCAATTTTTTATTGTTGAGTTGTAGTTTTTTTTTTTTTTTTAATATTTTGAATAAGGCTCCAGTGTGCTGTGCAGACCAGCCCTTTGGTCACAGGGAAAGATGTTCCTTAGTCCTGGGATGGTTCCAAAGGCATTCAAAGGAGAACGCCTGCTCTCTGGTGCTGGCTCAGGCCTGGCTGCTGTGTGAAGATGCTCACCTGCCCAGAAGTTTCCTAAATTCAGCAGCACAAGGCCTGCGTTCCAGGAACCCTGCTGTCCTAGGCCAGTGGGGACAGAGGCTACAGGATTTCTAGGTGACCCTGACTGTTTTTTATGATCCCCTGGAGGGCAACCTTGAACACCCACTCTAGAACTTCATCACGAGGATGAAGGGGGATGGGGAGGTCATGTGCGCTGACAGTCTATCACACCTCCATAGCAGGAAGCAGAGCCTTGCCTTGACCCTGGACACTCAGTCCTGCCTGGTCCAACCCAGCCTCCAGGCACTGAACTGGGCAGAACATGCAGGCACTGAGTCCCTTTCCTCATGACATCTTCATGCACAGCAGACCCTGTGGTTTGGTCTCCTGCCCGCCCCCACCCTTTCAGTTTCACCTGAAATTTCCTGCTGGGAAGTACTGAGGTCACAGGCAGGAGCTGCAGAATGACCTTGATGGCATCACATTGACCATGTTGAGGGGCTCAGGAGACTTGCATGACAGGCATTGTGCATGCCTCTCCTTTTTCTTTGGGACACCCTGGGTCATCATTATGGAACATAAGCCTTGGGTTGCACCCCCCCACCCCCACACACACACACACACCAGAGGGATCATTCCCAGTTCTCCCTAGGCTTCCTGTGAACCTGGGTCTGGGGCTGCCTGGGCACCTCTCCAGCATCCAGGGGTGATATTTTTTCGATCACTGAGCTTATGGGCTCCTATGCATAATACCTACAGGGCGATATTTTTCACTCACTGAACTTATTGGCTTCTATGTGTCATACCTATAAGGTTTTCTGTGCTCTTCTATGCTGTGAGCAGCTTGAAATTTGGAGGAGTTGTATAGTGGCTGTGTATGTAACTTCATGATTCAGGGACTGTGGAACTGGGCCCATTGAAGTGGTGGATGGCAGGTGCAGAGGCTTCTGGGACTTGGAGGAAGAAAGGGGAGTCGCTCACCAAAGCCGTATTTATCTGCACCTCAGCAGACCAAACTGGCAAAGCCTGGGGCAGATGTGTGGGCACCTCACCTCACCATTCACGTGTGTTTGAAGAGAGTTAACCCCATTACCCCTGGGTTTGACTTACAGATGCTTTGACTGCACATATATCTACATTCATTTTCACAGGTTGGATATATTATATGTATTTTTCTTGTTGGTCTGTTGCAGTGTACATACACACCAAAGAAAAACTTACAATGCCATAAGAATGTGACATTTGTCCCAGGCAAAAAATTGCTAGGTCAGTGAGAAGCAGAGCCTGGGACCAGGGCACTGCGAAGACATTCCACACCACCTGTTGGTGCCGGGTCAAGGACCTATGGGGTGCCGGTTATCTTGAGAGGCCCCTTCCTGCTGGGGATGAAAAGAAGGCAGCACATCCCACAAGATTCCCCTGATTCTTCTGGAGGAGCTACTGTCACCTCCAGGCTCCACTTGGCTGGGTCCAAGCAGCAGGAGCTCTTCTGTGTCCTGCCCGCTCTGTGGTGTACAGAACCAGGACAGTGCTTGGCTGCAGACGGGGAGGGAATCATGAAGGCAGACCTCACCCCTGAGTCCCAATACAGCCTGCACTTGGGGACTAGACCATAAACTCCAGGTTGGGGAACGGCTACAGGGGACTTAACACCAGTTCCATTTTTTATTCTTTTTTGGGTCACACCCGGCAATGCTCAGGGGTTACTCCTGGTTCTACACTCAGGAATTACTCCTGGCGGTACTCAGGAGACCATATGGGATGCCGGGGATCGAACCCGGGCCAGCACAGGCTGGCCGCATGCAAGGCAAACACCCTACCTGCTGGACTATCACTCCGACCCCACCAGTCCCATTTTTATCATGTTTGTGTGAGTACCTTCTTGATGGAGAGAGTTCATGACTTCCAAAACTCCAGGGTTCCCTCAAGGTCAGGAGTTTATGCTTACATTTAGGTCAGTAACAGGGAAAGGCATGATTTACTTTTCTGCTGCCTTCTAGGCCCCATGGTGGCTGGATATAAAGGAGGAAACTGAGGCTCCAAGTGCTAAGCAACGTGTCCAGCTTTCCCCAATGAGAACATCCCAGGCCTCACACAGAGGGTGTTACTTGTTGGTGTCAGAGGCTCTCCAGGCCTGGTGGCAGGGGGCTACAGGGAAGGCATGTGCCTCTCACCGGAAGGCCTGGACTCTCCTGCCTCCTGTAGAGGCCAAGGAGGATAAGAGGGCCAGGTAGAACAGCTGCTCCATGGACCTGGGGCATTTGGGCAGAACCTACAGTGTGGACTCCTTCCCTCTGTCCTGTAGGGCGGCAGAAAAGAGGCTTTTTTTTAAAAATAAATTTTTTATTATACCACCGTGAGACATACAATTACAAAGGTGTTCATAATTGGTTCTTGGTAATACAGTATTCCAGCCACCCATCCCTCCACCAGAGCCCCATTTCCACCACCAATGTACCCCACCCCCTCCCACCCACCCCCCCAGGCTGCCTCAATAGCAAGTAGTCCTGTTTCCTCTCAGAAAAGAGGCTTTCTAAGGGACAAGATGGCCTTCTGCCCTGGGGCTCAGATGGTAGAGGAAGAGCTGCTCTAAGAGTCCCTTCTCTGGGGGGTGAGTCTGGGGGATCCTCTGCAGCAGTGGGCTAGAAGCTGTAGTTTGGAAAGGCTGGAGGAATGACGTGAGCATAAGGAAGCGTCAGGGCATGTGTGGGCTCACAGGGCAGATGAGTATAAGGTGTGTCCCGAGGGCCAAGCCGGCAGCATTCAAACAGGGTGGGGGACGTGGATGAGGCACACACACACAGGCTTAAGAAAATGACCGGGGGTCAGGGCTGGCCCCAAGTCAGCAGTGAGCTGCTCTGGGATAGAAGTGGCTGAGGGCGGGGCCCACGACAGGGTGTGGAAGGGTTGAGGGCCAGGAAGTGATCTTTCCTCCATGGCCCCACCCTCCGTGCACAGCCCTGTCCTCTGAAGGACTTGTGTGACTTCTGCCCTGGGGTTGAGTAGGGAGGCCCTGGGCGCTGCTTCCCTGTCGCACCCCCTGTTGTTCTATGACAGGGAAGGGGGCGCTCTTCCCTCACCCTGCAGGTTTCATTCATTTGCGCCACCCTGAGGCAGGCAGTGAGTAGAGGGAGCAAGGTGGCCTCGCTGGGGTTTGTGGGGAGTCTGCCATGGATGCTGCCTTTCCTGGGCACTTTCACTGCCTCCTGTCTGTCCCTGGCCTGTCTGTCAGTCAGCTGAGTCAGAGAGGCCCTGGGGCTGGGGGCCGTCTGCCAAAGACCTGACTCACAGAGCTGCTGACTGGTTTCCCTGCCGCCTTCGCATCCCTGTCAAGACACGCTGAGGGGTGAGGGCTGGGAGCTGGCGGGAACCTCTCTTCTGGGGGTCCTCCGCAGCAAGTGCTTCTGTCCTGGATGTGATTCCCCTGCTGACGAGGACTGTAAGTCCTTGGGCAGGGCTTCTTTGGAGCCTGACAGAACAGAGCATGTGCTCAGCACAAACTTGTGACAAAGAGAATTCCCTCCTCTCTTCAGCTGAACATGATGCTCCAGCCCTCCTGACCCTCTGCAGCTAGGAAGATCCTCAGTGCCGCAGGAGGACAGATGCTACCCTTGTTTTCCTTGTGTTGGGGTTCACTACAGGCATTCCCCAAACCCCACAAAGTCCGTACTCTGTTTCCGCATTTTACTCTGTGAAGAACATTGCACATTTTCAAGTGCCAGAGACACAGCCCCCTGGAAGGATTCTGGAGAGGGGTTTTGGCCATTTTCAGCTGGTGAGACAGTGGTGCAGAGAGCAAACCAAACATCTGTGTGGGCAGAGTGAGCTTTGTTCCTGAAATGGGACTGGGGGTCCTTTAAACCCCTGATACCCAGGAATGGAGAGACTAACTGTACCCCTGCTTTAGACAAGGCAAGGACAGGTGTACTTGAGGAGTTGAGTCAGTGTGAGGAGCTGAGGGTGATGCCTGTTTCAGGACAGACTTTCATTTGTGAGGGTCAGGAAACAGTACCTGCTGGTTCCCAGAGCGGCCAGGTTCAGAAGTGCTCTGGCTCCAGGCACTGCTGGTAGCTTCTAAAATTCCACTGGGAGCCCCCCACCATAACCCTATTCCCAGAAGCCAAGAACCCTGCCTGACTTTTTCTCTTGGTCCTTGGTAGTGTCTTTTTGGACTGAAGGGAGCCAGGGTTGTTGACCTTGAGCTGCCCAGTAGAAAGTGAACTGTCTTTCGTGGGTTATAAGATCATCCCAAGGAAGGTGGGTAACTACACCCAGGGACCCACATGCCCTTTGGGGCAATGATGGGGGCACAGGGAGAACCTCAGGTGAGAGAGGAGCTTCTTCAATGACTAGGAGGAGGGTGGAGGGGAGCCTCTCCTGGTCCCCCCTCCCACAATGCTGTGCTGGCTTGGATGCAGGCAGGCAGCCCTGCAGGCAATCCCTGCCCCTATGCGTTTCTGGACGATGAGGCGTTGGGGACTTCAGGGAAAAGGGAGCAGGTAAGGGCTGTGGAACCTCAGCACAAGGGGAATTCCAGTGCCGGGCAGGGGAGAGCATCCTGTGCGTCCAGCAGGCCAGGAGGAGGGACAGGCCACACCCACTGTGGGTCCTGCTGGGGCAGCTGATTGTAGGGAAAGGCCAACCCTGGGGCCAACAGCTGCATGTGGGCCCTTGTCACCTGCCCATAGGGGACCAGCACAGGGATGCATCTGGCTAGAAGGACAGCAGGGAGAGGGACTTGGTGCGGAGGTTCTGAGGGACCTCGGAGGTATCTGTCTACCTCCACCTGACCTGTAGCTTTCCCACTTTGGGATCGGTTTCTCTGAGCACTGATGTCAGTTTTGGAAGGGCCCTACAGGACGCCAGCACAGGGGAGGCCTGTCCATGGAGAACCTGTTTTGAATGAAAGAGAGTTTCGGCTCTTATGTTCCTGTCCTTTCCCCTGGTCCTGTCCGAAACCACTAGCTTCTGGACTGACCAGCTCACCAACGCCCGTCAGTGGCCAGATGAAAAGGAATGGTTGATGCAGAGCAGCCCACGTTCCTGTCCACAGGCTGCTGCAGCCACAGCTGCTGGACGCCAGTTGTTCCAACAGCCCTAAGTTTTCCACAAAGCAAACATTCATGGTTGGGGAGCATGGGGACTCTCACTCCTCTGGCCCGTCGGCGTCCCCACTACTGATCCTTGACCATGGACGGCATCTCTCTGTTTTCTCAAAGGGGACCACAGGCTCCAGACCACATCTAAGTGACCTTTGTGCTCTGAACGCGCAGCAAGTTGCAAGCGTGACGGTAAGATGGATGGGAGCTTCATTTGGCCTGAACTTTTCGCTTGACAGACGACACTGCCGAGGCCCTGGAGGAATAGTGACCTAGCCGTGGTTGCAAGCTCGGGAGGCCAGAACTCTTCATGAACTCCGGGGCTCTGCTTTTCAGGCCACCATCTGCCCACTGGCCCCTGCTGCCCGAGTCCCGAGTCAGCAAATGAGTCCCCCTGCACATAAACCATTCAAAGGATCTGGATTAAAATTCTCAGCTCTCCTTCTACATGTCAGAATGGGTCTCATGCTTTTTGAGAATCACTCAGCAAACCAATCCTGGATATTATTCAGGATTCCTTTCACTGAAAGTGCCAGAAATCCCCTCTAACTAGTTTGTGCAGAGAAGGAATTCTTGGTCTCAGGTTTGAGGGATGCCTGAGAGGACATGACCTTAGTCTCAGAGGGTCAATCTGGTGCCTATATAGCATCTTGAACCTGGTGGTCTTGCAGAGATCAGTGAACCCAGTCCTCCTGGGCCAGAGTTGGGAAGACCCTGGCTCAGGAGGGATAACAGTCCTGAGAATGGAGAGGAAAAGGCGTTAGGGATCGGGAATGCTTGCTGGTAAATACCTGAGTCATGAACTTGTTTGATCTTTTCACCTTGTTACCTGTGAAATATTTCTTCAATATTGAGCAGCAGGGATGAAGTAGGGGACAAGTTAAATAACAAGACAAATAGCCTACAAGTCCCAGTCAACAGGAGGAATTGAACTCTTCTAGGTCTGACACCAGCCCAGTGGGACTCACCGAGAGCATCCTCTCTAGTTTTGGAGTCTATCACTGTTTCCCACTTAATGGGGAAGCACCCAGTCTCAGAACAGTTCCCAAGGCAATAAAGAGCCATAAATGGAGTCCTTCTTTCATTTGCTTCTTTGTCTCCACGGTATGAATGTTTTTGTTTTGTTTTGATAATTTTTGTTGTGCCCAGAGGTGTTCCGGGCTTACTCCTGGCTCTGTGCTTAAGAATCGTTTATAAAGGAGCTGACAAGTTATTAACCTTGTCAGTTATTGCTACAAGGGAGAATGATCTAAGGAACCCAAGCTTTCTAGCCCAAAAAAGCCTGAAAGAATTTTACCCCCACACTCACAATAAGCTTCAAAAACCATCTTCCTGCCTCTTATGCTGAAGTTTCTAGATTCCCCTTTGTTTCTCATGTTTAGATATAAATAGTATGAAGTACACACTGTACTGAAGAATGAATTGATAATAGGTGGGTGCATGACTGGATGGTTGGATGGTGGTCTCTTGAATAGAGCCAGGATACCAAAAGAAAAATAAGGACGCTGCAATCTCACAGGTTCTATTTTATTTCAGTTTAAATTAAAGGGTTTTTATTGAAATTTTAGTGATACAAGTGTTGTGGTAATCTACATTTTGAAGGAGGATAAAATTTTATCCCTAACATCAACATTAATGCAATCTTATAAACTGTTGCCTCAATAAAAATAATGAAGGATTTGATAAAGGGAAAAAAGAATAATTTATAGCAGGGATTCTGGGACCATATGGGGTGCTGGGGGTAGAACCTGATTGGTCATAGCAAGGTCAGTACCCTACCCATTGTACTGCTACCCTAACCCACCTCAGAATAAATTTTGAGATTTCCACACAGTCATGTGGAATTGAGTTGCAGGTTTTTTCCCATTTATATCATGTCTCTGTTTATCCACTCCATAGTGGATGGACCTTTGATTGCTTTCCAGTTTTCTCTCCCATATGTTCTGTGCACATTCTCTTGTGTCTTCGACCAAGTTCCAGCTTCCTTGTAGGCACATTGGAGAGCACTCAACTGTGAATGTTTGTTCCACTTTACAAGCCCATGCCAGATCATTTCCAGAAGTTTGTTCTTCCCATAAGCCTTTTCATTCATGTTATTGCCCTAATTGTACATTACAGAGAATGGCATATGCCATTTTCTGTAATTGCCCTAATTCTTCAGTGGAGAATTGGAGAACTAATTTGATGGAGATAAATGGGTTTCATGGCAGGAATGGGGGTACTTGGCTCTTGAATGCACTGTAATTAGCAATCATTGGGTAGGGGGTGATAACCCCTAGGGAATGGGGAAGACTTGTGCCAGAGAGACAGAGGCACGCAGGCAACACTAACACTGTGGCCCATGGCTGTCACTGATGACAAAAAGGAAGACTGGAGAGCTAGCTGGCTATAATGAGTGGGAGCAGGCAGAGGCTTGCTGTGCCATAGAAACCTTTGTGCTCCTCAAAAATAGACCTCAGGATGAGAAAAATAAAGTTCCAGCCCAGTTCAGCCTTTCTCATCTCCCTCTCCTAAGAGTGAAAGAGTTGAATAGAGGTCTATACAGTCCAGAGCAGAACCAAACTCAAGTCGAAATGCCAGATCAATGGAGTAAAATAACATTTATTGAAAAGACCCAGGAGTTCACAAGAAGGGAACTGGATCAGTTAACTGGTGCACTCTCACCAAAGCTGCCCAAAGCTGAGTGGATAAATCAATAAAAAAAAATGGAGTGATTCTCTCGCCCTTTCCGCACCTCAGCAATTTCTGAGTGGGGTGGCAGGTATGAGCTGACTTGAGGTCCTCCTGAGAGTGACACTTTATTTCTTTATTTGGGCTACCCCTAGTGGTACTCAGGATTTGTTCCTGGCTCTGAGCTTAGGAATGGCTCCTGGAAAACTCTGGGAACATTATGGGATACTGGGGCTTCAAACCTAGGTTGGCCTCATGCAAGGCAAATACCCTATCGACTGTACTACTGTACCAGCTCCTGAGAGTGACCCCTTAGTCTATCTGTGGGGCTGCCTAAAGGTCTGACAGGCTCGGAAGATTACTTTTTAGGCGGCATGCTAACAGAGCTGGGAAGTTGTCTTTGTTTTGTTTTGCTTTGGTTGGTTTTGTGCCATACCCAGTAGTGCCCAGAGCTTTCTCCTGGCTCTGTCTGTACTCAGGGATCTCTATTGGTGGAGCTTGGGGGACCAACCCAGGTTGGCTGTGTACAAGGCAGATGTCTTACCTGCTTTACTGTCTCTTCAGTCTTTGGCAATTGCCAGGAGTCTTTATTTCCCCCCTTGTTGCCCCCCCCGCCCATCCTCCTGCTTCTGGTATGATGGGGGTCTTCTCCCAAGTGTAAAAGACCAGGAAGGAGTTGCAATGCCTTTTTAGGACCTGCCTCACAAGCCATACACCACCTTGTCTGTAACATGGTCGGAGGTTGTTGCAGGGCTCCTCTAAAAGCCTCTGCATCTGCCCTGGATTGCCTCCTACACTTCATAGATAGGAGGGTAGTTTAAATGTGGCAGTTTATCTGACCATGTATTCTGTACTGGCTGGTATAAATATTCTCTCATGCTACCACAATCATCGTGGGACTAGCTAGATCTTACCAGCATATTTGCCTGGCCACGTTGGATCTCTAAGTAATTAGACCAGAGAGAAATGCTGTTTGCCTCCAAGCAAGCAAGCATGGCTCCCCTGATAACTCAAAGGTATCTAAAATACAAAACTACCATGAAGTAGACGAGACTCTTGTGAAGGCTTGGAGAAATATTTAACTGGCATTAGTATAGTCTTTGGTACAGAGACATGCCATGTCAGAAACCCCCTTCTCTACCTATAAAGGTATTTCCAGGAAGATCTTGGCTCAAGACATTAGCATATAAAAGGGCCTAGGTGAGGTGCTGGGAGAAATTACCTGAGGGCATTTGACCCTCCCTGCTCCCCATAATAGTGGGAGGTCTGAGTTGCAGGGGTATAAAACTAGGCTGCTTCATCTCTGGCTCTCTCTCTCTCTCTTTTGGGCTCTCTTTTTGGGGCTTGCACTCTTGCACTCTTCTTGGGTGTCTTGTCTTTATCTTCTCTTTACAGGGCCTTTACATGTGGTGGTAGCCATCTTGGCCTACACGTGGCTGGGGTTTTAGCCTGAAATCCTAAGCACCGGGTTTTTCCTATTGCTGATTTGTATGCCTGAACCTGTGATAAGTAAAGCATTTAAAAACTGCATCGGATTCCTGAGTCTTCATCCATTCCCCGCCGGCTTCGGGAGGTAGAAGGGAACTTGCTTCCCGGCACTGTTGTGGACCTCGGCGGCTTCCCCGACAGGAGTTCACTAGTCCCACAGGGTTATGGTGATTGGGGCACCCAGAAGGAGCACACAGGTGATCTGAAGTGGACTTTTGCTGAAGGCATGTGGGAGGAGACATCTGGCTTCTGTGGCGACACCTCAGAGACCTGGAACTCATGCCTCCTTGTGCAAGAAGCAAGAGAAACAAAACAAAGTGAAATGAAATGGAACAGTAGCCCATTAAAAAATAGTTTCCACAGCTTTCATTGCCTCTATGAGAACAGAATCAACTCAGTGGCCAAACTTGCTCTTATATGAAAGATCTCTATTATACATCTTATAAACATAAGGCACAAGTAGCATCAAACCAGATGAAGTTAGAAAACTATTTTGAAAAAATTGTGTTAGGTATTAGAGGAAAAGATTAAAAAGATGTAAGGACCAAGAGATAGCTCTAGAGGTAGAGCACATGCCTTGGGTATACAAGGTCTGGGCTAGATCCCTGGGCTGGAATATCACGACAGTGGGCATCATGTGCCCCCACCCCAGCACTGCTGGATGTAGCGTTCACAATAGTTAAGAAATAAATAAAAAAAGATGTTGGAAAATGTAAAAATCATAAAGAATGCAGGTGATACAACATTTGTATGATATGAAGATGTAAAAAAGGAATGGTAGAAAGATTTAGTCATCCCTTTATTATTATTCAGTCAACATGTATAGTGAGCCTATGTATTTACCGAACCAACCACTAATAGAAATTTTATTTACTAATTAAAAAATTCTATTTAAAGATTTTATTGAGTTATTTCCTATAATATACTATGTCAATAATCAATGAACTAATAGGAGTAATTTCTTTTTGTTTATTTCTGATGTGAAGGAAAATGAGTCATCTGGTCAAGAAGCTGATTCTCAAGTTTCAAAGGCAAAGGAAAATCATTTTCAGAATCTAAGCAGGAAAGAAGCAGATTATGTGAGAGGGGAAAATGGGCTTGTTCTAGACTTCACTTATGTAACTCTATCCTCTAGAAGACAATGAAGCAATGTCTGTTAGGCCTTGAGGAACAGCACTGGAGATGAATTCTGTTCATAGCTACAATGTCATTCCTATATGGGTCAAGAGAAAGACATTCTCAGACATGTAGGGACTCATGGAATCGGCGGAAAAACAATGCTGCAAAAGGTCCACCAATCAACCGAGAAATGAGTCAAAATAAAGAACCCAGGAATGGAAGAAGAGATACAAAAGGAACAACTATGAGTAATTAAGCCAGTAAAGAATAACTAATGTCTAAATCATTGTTTAGAAGATGGTTGTGAAACCCAATACAAATGTCAAATAATTCTTGAAAGAAAAGTAAATGCAAAGCCCAAATACATAATCATGCACACAAAATTAAGATAAGGAAGAGCAGAGAAGAAAATTAAAGTGCCCTTAGTTTCTCATATTACTTCATTGTAATTACAGGTATTAAATTCTTAAACCAATAGCTATTTTTTTATTGAAGCATTTTATTTTATTCTACAGGTCCATAAGTTTGAAGAAATTACAAACACAAAGCCCAAAAAACAATAAGCTAAGAAAATATAGGAAAGTAAAACCCAGAAACATAAACAAAGCACAAAGTAATGTCCTCAAACAATGCCAAATTTATGCTTCACAAGTAGGAGTTATGAATATTTTTGTTAAAGGTAAAAGCTTTTTGATTGTGTAGAAAATATTAAAGTATATTCTGTTTAGAAACAATGTTATGAAGAGTGAAATCCAATGGGATGGGAAATTATACCCCAAATATGTTAGCTCTAAGAAAGCATAACTAGCTCTGTTAGAAGTATAAGAGAAGGAACTCAAAGGAAAAGATCATTATTTTACATTGACCTAAATGACAAGCTTCAGTAAAGAAGCAACATCAATTTATGAATCAAATAATACTTTAGGAATAAAACAGAAAGCAGTAACTGCTAAAACCAGAAGCTTATAGATAAGTGAGGATTTTAGCCTGGAGAAGGATCATATAATATCTACCCTAGATAATTCATAAATGAGTGAAATTATGAATATTAAACAATAGTAAGCTTCTGAACAATGTTTGGGTTGCTAAAGATTGGTGGTTCTTGACTGAAGGGGGATTTGGTCCTTTTCAGGACAGTTGACAAGGTCTGGGGGGCATTTTTTGATTGCCACAACATTTGTGGTGGTGGGGTGTGAATAACTGTCATCAGCTAGTGAAGACACTGGGATCTGATATACACCCCTACTGTGTAGCAGATTATTGACCCCCAAATTACAGAGCAGGTGGGAAAGGGTGCCATCTTCATTTACGAAGATGCCTCATCAGGATTTTAAAAACTCTAAATAAGTACTGAGAAGTTAGGAATCAAAGTTTTCAGTGATTTCAGGGGCTTGGGGGATAGAAAATGACAGACAGGTGTATCACAGAGGATTTGGGGATAGTGAAATATTCAGTATGAAGCTATAGAGTGAATGGGTGTTATTATGCATTTGTCATCCCATAGTGTGGAAAGTGCAAATCTCAATGTCTGTAAACCACAAACTTGGGGTGATTAGTAGAAAACTGATTATGCACGGGGGAGATTAGGCCACCTGGAAACCTCTGAATCTTACATCCACTTTTGCTCTGAACTGTTCTGAAAAGTAGTTAGCTGATTTTCTTTTTGTTCTGGGACCATACCCTGCTGTGCTCAGCGCTTAGCCCTGGGCCTGAGCTCAGGGGTCACTTCTAACTCGGGGACCATATAGGGTGTGGAGATCAAATCCACATCAGCCATGTGCAAAGGCAAGCATCCTACCTGCTGTACTATCTTTCAGCCCAAAGCTTCTCATTTTCTTGACTGCCTATTGAAATCACCAAGAGTTTAAAAACACCCCGAAGCAGCAAAAAACAAAAGCAAGACCTGAATCCCAGCTCAGACCCTGGAAGGAAATCTGGGAGTGGGTTTAGGGGCCCATTACTCATGAACCAGTTTGAGCCATATAGAATGAGAAGAAACCAAAGTGTCTCAAACTGTTTGAGCTCCTGTCCAGTGCTGAAGCATAGCTCAAAGGGTTGGAGCACATGTTTGTCCTGAATGAGACCCTGAGTGTGAGTTCTGGTGGCACTAAGCCCCTGGAGCACTTCCAGGTGTGGTTCTGGTGGCCCCCAGCACCACAGGACATAAGCATTTAACCAGTAAGTGGCAAAATACTTTGCCAACAAATCCCATTCTCCAACACTCCCCTTTCCCCATTCCCATCCCACAACTAGGGTTCCAAGTACTGTAGGGGAAGGCCTTCCCTCACACCCATCTCCCCACTTTAAGAGCAAACCTGCCCAAAGAACACCTGAAAGTACTCAGGATTTTGCAGTGACAGTGAGAATGTGGGAAAAGATCAGAGAATGCAGCGCCTCTTCACAGCAAGTGCAACCAGAGGTTCTGGTGGGGTCCAGTAGCAGAACCTGCCTTACTCTAGCTTCTCCCTCCGTTCTGTCACAAGAACCCCAACCCTGAAGGAAGTAGTCTCCACAGTTCCTGGTCTGTGGGAGTTAGGAGAAATTCCTGTCTGAGACAGGGAAAAAGAAGAACAATGCCCCCCACCCCTACTCCATTCCCCCAGTCTGTTTCTCCACCCCTGCCCTGTCCCCTTCCCCCATGCAGGGAGAACAGTGGCCTGGCTGTGGTCATGGAGCACAATAAAAAATACAGCATGTACAATAAAAAATTGGTGACTGAATTGGGTTCATGTTTTGGACTTCAAATAATTTTTATTATTTGAAGGTGAGGAAAAAAAATAAAAGCAATATCTTTGTTATTACCCTGAAGGTTCAGGACGAACATTTCTAACTGAATAAAATTTGGAGGGATGAGCAAAGGAGTCTTCAGATGCCAGTCCGTGTGAGGCCTCTGGGAGGTCACAGAGTCTGAGGGCTTGGCACAGCAGGTATTCAAGATGCTCTTCCTGCTTGAAGAAAGATGAAGGGATGGAATGAGCTACAGAACAAGGGCAAGGAGAGGGCAGGTGGTTTCAGGGAGCGGGGTCACTTTGTGGGAGGGCTGGTATGCTGTTCTGAGACTGAGAGACTTCTGTACTGGTGGCCACATGCATGAACTTACATTTCTACAGCTGCGTTTTTATTTGTCTTTTTTATAAATGAGGAAAAGCAGCTGAGTTGATGTAAACAGGTCTTTTTCTCTGAGTTTTTGTGTAGGCATGAAGTGACTCCCCACCCCCAATTCTAATGTCTCAGGAGGAATTGCTGCAGAGGAGAGGGTTGATAGAGTCTGGGGACACTCTGAGATCCCACTTGACCTCTTTCCTTTGTCTTATACAAATTGGGACCCAACACAACACCTGCCTGCTGGTCCCCGTCAACCCAAGAAAGAGCTTCTGGGTCATCCTTGGGTCCTGCCTTAAGAACATGCATGAGAACAGGGCTGGGGTATGAGTGTGTGTTTGTGTGGGGCATTCTGATGCATGCCTGTTGACCTCTTCTCCCAGTGTGATGTTGGGAAAGCTGGAAGTGATGTGTCTGTGGGGATGGTTTGAAGTCAACTGCGGTTCTTTCTTTCGACCCACATAAGGGTCTTCTGAGAAAACTACATACAGGATATTTTTTTTCCATCACTAGTGAGACCATTTTCAAAAAATATTCTCATAATAGTTCACAAAATCTTTAACAATCCTTAGACAGTACAAATTGTACAGGTCATTTCCTCTGGACTGAATTCAAGTAAAGGAGAAATAAGTTTTGGTGGCTTAAGAAATACTACAGGGATAAGGCACTTGCCTTGTACTTGGTCACACCCAGTTTGGTCTTGAAAGCTCACAGGGTCCCTGGAGGCCCAGTGGTCCCTGATCACAAACTAGGAGTAAGCCCTGAGCAGAGGTGGGTGTGGCCCCTACACCCATTCCTGGCCCCAAAAGAAAAGAAGTTTTATAAAATAAAGGAAGAGCAGGGAACAAAAGGAACAAAACTACAGAGCCCCTTGGGAAATTAAAAATGACTTTCCTAAGTAACTCTTGGGTCTGAAAGGGAAAACAAATGTAACAGGCTGCACAGAACACAATGATAATAATGACAACACAGAAGAGTAAATGAGCCAAACATTTATTTCTGCTCCTCCCAAAGAAGAAAAACAAACCACTATGACCACCACCACCAACCCAAGAAATCAAGAAGTTCATAATGAAAATCTCCAGAAATTAATGGATTAGAAAATGGGAAACATAAATTGATAACTGAACCTGGAGTCTGGCTCTTTCAAAAGACAAATGATTTAGAGGAACCACTGGCAAGCCTAATCAAGGAAAAGAAAAATATAAGCATTTTAAGCATGTGGGAAATATAAGCAATATAAGCATGTGGGAAAGAAAAATGAGAGGGAATGAATAAAAATGGAAGAAAATAGGTTTATAAACCTCTACTAATAAATTTGAAATTCTAAATGAAGTATAGAATTCTCCTGGAAAATATTAAATACCAAATTTGTAAAAAGGGAGGAAGAAAAGAAAAAAAGAGAAAGAAAGAAAGAAAGAAAGAAAGAAAGAAAGAAAGAAAGAAAGAAAGAAAGAAAGAAAGAAAGAGAGGAAGGAAAGAAAGGGAGGAAGGAAAGAAAGGAAGAGAGAAAGAAAGAAAGAAAGAAAGAAAGAAAGAAAGAAAGAAAGAAAGAAAGAAAGAAAGAAAGAAAGAAAGAAGGAAGGAAGGAAGGAAGGAAGGAAGGAAGGAAGGAAGGAAAGGAAGGAAGGAAGGAAGGAAGGAAGAAAGAAAAAGAAAGAGAAGAAAGAAAGAGAAAGAAAGAGGGAAAGAGAAAGAAAAAAAGGAAGGAAGGAAGGAGGGAGGGAGGAAGGGACGAAGGGAAGAAGGGGTAAAGGGAGGAAGGGAGGAAAGGATGAAGGGAGGAAGGAAGGAAAGAAGGAAGGAAGGAAGGAAATAAGGAAGGAAGGAAGGAAGGAAGGAGGGAATCTATTGCTACTGTGAACTGTGTCAAACCTGACAGATGAAAGATGAATATAGGTCTAAAAATCAATACCTTTTCTATGTTAATGAGCAAGCTATAGGAACTCATCATGGAAATATATTGTGTTTACAGCTGCAACAAAATTGACGGGAATTCACAAGAAATGGGCAATATATTTGTGATGAGAATAAAAAAACTTACAGAAAACTCAAAATGAAGTTTGAACACAAGAAGCAACACTGCATTTTTATTTATTTATTTATTTAAAATATTTTATTATACTACGGTGAGATATACAATTACAAAGATTTTCATAAGATGTTCATATTTGAGTTTCGGTTATACAGTGTTCCAGCACCCATCCCTCCACCAGTGCTCATTTCCCACCCCCAATGTCTCCGATTCCCTCCCCTCCCCTAGCCTCCCTCTATGGCAGGTTCTTTATTTCTTTCTCTTTCTCTCTATCTCTTTCTCTTTTCTTTCCCTTCCACATTGTGGATTACAATACATACATTAAGAGGTTGTCATGTGTATCTTTTTGCTTGAGCAATACTACATTTTTAGTTGTGCCAGTTAATCTATTTATAAATACATTTCAATCAAACCATATAAAATTGTTGTGATTTTGCAGGGAGGAACTTTTGGGGAAGACAGTGTTAAAGATGAGCACGTGATGGACTTGCCTACCAGATATCAAATCACTTCACTTGATCACTTGAATCCCGTTATTCATCGATTTGCTCAAGCTGGCGCCAGTAACATTTCCATTGGACCCTATCACGTGCCAGTGTAGCCCAATGGCATCTGGTTGATTCAGGAATATGAAGAGCCTCAAATCGTTCCTTCAGGGTCTTGACAAGGAAGTCTAACCATCTTGTAGGTGGGTGGACCACGTGATCTTTGACATTCTGTGTTATCCCGTCTGTAATGGCTCTAGTCCAGTGGTTGTCTCCAAATCGTGTTACATGTCCAGCCCATCTGATCTTCAATGCTTCCGTAGGGCCCAGGTCTCTGAGGCGTATGTTAATGCAGGGAGAACGGTGGAGTCAAAGAGATATGCCCGGAGCCGGAGGTTCTTTGTCCTTTAGCTATTTCTTCGATGCCTTTGAAGGCATTCCATGCCGCTCTCTTCCTCCTGCGCAGCTCAGGTTTTAGGTCGTTCATCATGTTGATTTCTAGACCTAGGTACACATAATTGCTGCATTCAGAGATGTTTGTTCAATTGAGAGTGAATGGGGCCTCTGGAACTAGTTCATTTTTCATAAACATGGTTTTCTTTAGATTCAGCTGTAGACCTATCTTTCCACATTCTCGGTCAAAGTCAGCCAGCATTTGTGCCGCTTGACTAATGTTTGGTGTTATTAGAACGATGTCATCAGCAAAACGGAGGTGGTGTAGTTGCCGACCATCTATCTTCACTCCCATTCCTTCCCATTCTAATTGTTGCATGATGTTCTCGAGGGTGGCGCTGAAGAGTTTTGGTGAAATGGTATCACCCTGTCGAACCCCTCTTTTCACATTAATGATCACTTCTTTGTAGAATGGTGAGATCCTGGTGGTGAATCCATAATACAGCTCACGAAGGATCTTGATGTATTGGGTTTGAACACCCTGTTTGGCGAGGGCTTCGATGACCCCTTCAGTCTCCACAGAATCAAAGGCTTTCTTTAAATCAATGAACGTGAGACAGAGCGGCATCTTGTACTCCCTACAAACCTCAATGAGCTTGGTTACTGCTTGCATGGTTGTCCTTCATCTAGTGTTCTGCTAATCCTGTTCAGGATGACTCGTGTAAACAGCTTGTAGATGACGGACAACAGGCAGATGGGGCGATAGTTGCCTATGTCCTGAATGTCTCCCTTCTTGAACAGTAGAACTGTCCTGCTGGTTTTCCATTGGGAGGGCACCTTGCATTCAGACAGGTAGCATGTGAAGAGCCGAGCTAGTGTATTGATGAGTACCAACGGCAGATTCTTCAGGTGTTAGGGTCTGACTTTGTCTGGGTCTGGTGCTGTTCCCTTCTTTACCGACGAGATGGCATGTCAGATTTCAGAAGGGAAAACGTTGGGAATGACATATCCATCCTGTGGAATTTGGTATGTGGGCAGGTGGATGTGGATCAAAGAGATTTGAGTAGAAGTCCTGGATAATCTTCTCCATTGCCTTTCTGGAAGATGTGATAGATCCATCAGGGCGTCGGAGGGCAGTCATCTTGGTCTTATAGTTAGCGAAGGACAGGCGGGCGGTGCGAATGCTTTTCCCGGCTTCTGCTGCATCTTCCAGTATTTCTGCTCTTCTATCTTTGAGGTCTTCTTTTATTGCTTCTCTGCACTGTTTAGCAAGCTTGGATGTTAGCATTTGGTCTCTTGAGGCTCGTGCCTTTCCACGTTGGCGAATGAGCTCAAGAGTTTCTGAAGACAAGCGTCCTTTTGTGTCTTTCTCTCTCTCGGCATTCTTCGCACAATCATGGAGGTGCTGAACCAGTCGGTTGTTTTCTTCATCGATGTTGTCAATGATGGTATCTTCCCATGTTGCTGCAATGGTGCCAAAGAGTTCCTAGTTGGTGGTCGTTCTGGGAGTTCTCTTCTTAAACTTTGCAGCCTTTTCTCCCTGTTGCGGGAAGTAGAATGAAATATTTCAACAATGTAAACAGGTTTGTAGGAGCACGAAAACAGACAAATGGATTAATGGGACACACCAAGAAGGCAGGAGGAGATCCAAGTGTGTGAGAATTTATTATTGATTATGGAGGGATTTAATAGACCAGTATAAAAAATTTTCATTCTCACAATGCAGCACTTAAATATGAACCTCAGATTTTCATTTAGTAAATTATTTACTTTTTTGAAACGGTTTTGATTTTTTTCATAAAAGTTGCAAAAGAATAGTTAATCAACTCCATCACATCTTTCATAAAGATTCACCAGTTGTTTAATATAAACAAATTAAATAGCGACTTTCTTCCATCTGTGACACCATATAAGTAGTATTTATCTGACAGTTTTATCTATTTTCTTCAGCAATTGAAAGTTTCAGGCAACATGTACACTTTATATTTAAATACTTCAATGAGATTCTCCAAAGGACAAACTATAAATCTCTTACATAATCATAATACTGTGATCATATTCAAAATATCTAGCATTAATGAAATGCCAATATAGAGTGATTTGTTCATCTTAACCTTTTTCTAGTTTTCTCATACTGTTCCTTTTTGCCTCCCCTTTGTTCCTTTGAGATCCATTCACTGTCAGTGAATGTAGGGTCATTCACTGACTTTAGCTGTCAAATCTTTAGTCTGGAACAAATTAATCTGAAATGATTCCTCAGTCCTTATTTTTCATAATGCTGGTATGTTTTGACTTTCAGGAGCTGATAATTTTGAAGGATCTTCACTATTTATGTGCCTGGGTATTTTCCTAGGTATTGTAAGGGTATGTATTCCTTCAGGAACACTTTACCAGACATAGCATGTTGAGGCTTCCCTTTTGGGGACAAGTGATGTGGACTTGTTGGTTCCATCATTGGGGGTGTTGACTTTGAATAATCACTTGGCTTAATAGCGTGGAACAGACTTAACACTGTGAAGCTGTTATATTTCACTTTGTGATTAATAAAATATATCTGGGAAGATACTTTGAGGTGTTGTGATATGTAGTGTTTATGCTTAAGTTTATTTGTAACTAGGATTACTTCAAGGTGATATTTTTCTTTTTTTTTTGCTTTTTGGGTCACACCCGGCAATGCTCAGGGCTTACTCCTGGCTCTGCACTCAGGAATTACTCCTGGCGGTGCTCGGGGACCATATGGGATGCCGGGGGATCGAACCCAGGCCGGCACAGGCCGGCGCGGCAAGCGCCCTACCCGCTGGGCTATTGCTCCAACCCCAAGGTGATAATTTTCTAACCTTGTCATTCCTTTGATGCAGTTGGCATTTTCATTTGAGTAGGGAATTTCTTGTCCATCCTAGTTCCTCTGTCTATCCGCTCTTCCCTCTCCATTTCTTTTTCTTTCTTACCAGTCTATCTGAACTTAGGAGTTCTTAAGTAGTTTAGTGGATCATTATCTTCTACTGTCATTATTTATTTTCATTCTCAAAGTGTCCTAGATTTTTGCCTGTGGGTCTTGTGCTCTTTTGATCTGTTCCCATCATTTTTAAGCACTTCTTTGCTTTCTGGCTTAACAAGATGTTCCAGGCTCATATTGTACTTTCTCTGCCCCAGATTTGGAAGCAGTCATTTCTCTAAGGAACTCTGACTGCTTCGATTAGGGAATGTTATTAAATGAAGATCTGGGAATAATTAAATATAAAAACTTAAATCATGAAAGACCCTAAGATGAATAGTTTTATAATCTGTGGGTGAGGAAGAGCTTCTTAACATATCAAAAGTAAAACCCAAAATATATTTTATTGTACTTAAAATCAGGAATTTATCTAGGACATCATCATGAACAAAATGTTGAGAGTTCCCAAGGCTCATTCTTAGATTATTCTCTTCTCTGCTCATACTCCTCCCTTAGTGATCTCAGTCAATGGCTTTAAGGACTCATCATGCTCTGGTGATGAGTACATCACTACTCTGGACCTTTCCTTTTGGACCCTAGACTTGAGTGTTCCACTCCCCAATCAACATTGCCCTTAAATATCTACTATGAATTCCAGACACTTCTCTCCCAACTTGCTTACTCACAGCACATCATTTACTCATCAAACTCTCAATCCCCTCTCTCTACCGTGACTCCCTAAGTAAGTGTCCTCTCCTTTAACTACCTGCTCTATTTGAGATGCCCAGAACTCTTGGAAGGGCAAAAGTGCAGAAAGCTTTTGATAGTTAAGGAGGCAGACAGTGTAACTTCCAAGTATAATGATGCCTGTCTTCTTCCCATCACGCCCTCTTTCTTAGAATGGTGGATCTTTCCCCCAAGTAAGTTTGCAGTGACCAACCACAAGCACTAACTGTGCTTACTGATCCAGCAACTCCAGTGGGGTGGAAAATCGCAGGAATTTTCACTTTGTTACATAAGAATCCACTTCAACTCTGCCTATTGGTCTAAGTAATTTATTGCCTGGTTGTCATTCTTTCTCAGTTTATTGCTTCCAGACCCAGAAGTTCTGGACCTGTTTGTGGGTACTGATGTTTTGGTGATAATTGGGCCTACAGTGTCACACCCAGCTGGGGATATCAGCACTACACCTGACAGTACTGAGAACCACATGGGGCCAGGTATTGAACTCAGGGGTTTGTACATGCTAAGCATATGCTTTTCCATTTGAGTCATCCTTGGACACTTTCTGCTTATAACAGGACATGCAGCCATACCTGGAAGTGCTCAGGGATTACTCATGGCTCAGTGCTCAGGAGTTAGTCCTGGAGGTGCTTAGGGGATCATATGTCATGCTGGGTGATCCAACGTGGGTTAGCTGCATATAAGGCAAGAGCCTAAAACCCAGTACTATCCCTCGGCTCCTTTGGTTCCTTATCATAAGAATGTGATTGTGAATTCCTGTTTAATGATGTCAGTTTCAGGGGAGCTGAAACGTTTTTGTTATTTTATTTATATTTAGTTGAATTGCTAGAGTTTTCACCCTCTTTTTGTGGTGCTTACACATACCTAACAGTGGTATAATTGGTTGTCACTTGGGACTCTGGGGTTCATGGGCAGTTTAACTGCTGGGCTCAAATAGAAGAGCTGCTAGAATCTGCTCAGCGCATGTCAGACACTGGGCATTTGCACTCAGGACCATGTACTTGCAGAGCAGGTGCTTGAAGGCTCTGCACTATTCCTTTGGAGACCTACAGAATGATTTGTATCTTGTTTTGCTAACTAATGGCTTTTCATATTTCATAAAGTATTTGGCACAAAGTCAGTGCTCAGTTACTATTTAATATATGAATACAAACCAGAGGTAAACTAGAATAATATTTATATCATAAATAAAAATAATTCTTTAATGTATAAAGAAAACACGGATAAGCTGGAAGAAAGCTAAGTGAAACCATGAAGTCAGAGTAATACAAAAAGAGAAATACAATGATGGGTTTACATGAAAACTTTAATACCAGTCAAATAAATCCAAGCTAAAGAAAGATAATTTTTTCTTATTAGATTGGCAAAAACCAAAACAATGAGAATACTAGATTTGGATAGTGGTTAGGAGTTTGGGGGTCAGTCAGAAATGGGGACTTATAAATACCAGCTTAGCATAATACATTCTAGATAATGAGGTTTGGGGGTAAAAATTTTTCCTCTTTGGTATAAATTTGATTTTGGCCATACATGGTAATCCTCAGGGCTTATACCTGGCTCTGCACTCAGGGATCACTCCTGCGGGGCTCTGGGTTTCCATATGGATTGCCAGGGATAGAACCTGAGTAGGTAGTGTGCAAGGCAATCATCTTACCACTGTACTATTGCTCTGGCTCCACTCTTTGGTACAAATTAGAACTTTTCTATAAAAAGCATGTATTAATCCAGATGATGTTCTAGAAAGTTTTTAATAGCAAATCGAGGTACTGGAACAACTGGTTACTGATCTCTCATCAAAAGTAACATTTCATTTTATTTCTAATGAATCTAATACATTTATTTTCATTAAACTTTATTTTAATTAAAAATAAATGCTATATTCTTAGGCCCTCACATTGAACCTCTGGTCTAAGACCATTTGCCAGCAAAAGAAGGTACTCTCAGCCCTTCCATTCTTCCTGCAATTCAGGACATGATACTTAGTTGGCTGAGTAGTATCATGGCAGGTATGCACACAGCTTAGGACACTTTTCTCCACAATATTTAAAAAAAGGACTTTATATGGGTATCTTCAGTGTCTAATACAAACTATTAATGCTCCTAGAAAAAGCACAGGAGAAAATATTTGTAACATTGACATAGGCAAATATTTCTGAAGTAGGTCACATTAAACATGAACCTAAATAAAACCACCTGGGACCAGAGAGATAGTACAGGGGTTAAGATGTTTGCCTTATATGTGGCTGACCCTGGTTAGAACTCTTGCCTCTGTATATGGTCCCTGGAACACCATCAGGAGTGATTCCTGAGCACACAGCCAGAAGTAAGCCCTGTACACCACTGGTGTAGTCCTGAAACCCCCAAATAAATAAATTATTAAGAAGAAAGTCGACAAAATTAACATTTATCAAGTTTTTTAAATCTATATTTCAAAAGATCACTATTAAAAAGACAAAATGCAACTGACAGAATGAAGGAATGTATATTCTAAATATGTATCTCATCAACTTGTACACAGAATTTGAATAACAGTTATAACTTAATAACAAGACAAATAACCCAGCTCAAAGTTGAGAAAAATATCTAAATACTGCACTTTAGCCAATAAAAACCTGATAGGATACTGGATATCTTTAATTTTCAGTGAAATACAAGTGAGATACAGTGAACTAACCTCTACCTGCCCACTAATACTTAATTTTAAGCATGGACAATATTAAAACATTGTTGAAGATAATTAACTTTAAAGTAGATACATGGCATATATTCAAGACAGTACACCTGCTTTTGAAAACACTGATTTATATCTATTACAAAAGCAACACTCTCACTCTTGGGTACTTAAAACAGGAGAAACATCATTTGTCCTCTCAAATAATTGCATGTGTATGTTCATAGCAACTTTGTTTATAACAGCCCAAGGGGAACTCAAGTTTATCAGGGGGCGAATGTGTTAATGAATTATATGATTTCCATACAACATTACTTAACAATAAAAATATCATCTGTTATGGACATACCTCCAAAGACTAGATATTGAGCTCCCATTTTACCCAGCCATACCACTTCTGGGAATATACCCTGGGAAGCCAAAAACACACAGCGGAAACACCATCTGCATCTTTATTTTCATAGCAGCACTATTCACAATAGCCAGAATCTGGAAACAACCAGAGTGCCCGAGAATTGTTGACTGGATAATGAAATTATGGTACATCTACACAATGGAATACTATGCAGCTTTTAGGAAAAATGAAGCTATGAAATTTGCCTATAAATGGATGGACATTGAGAGGATCATGTTGAGTGACATTAGCCAGAAGGAAAAAGACAGATAATAGAATGACTGCATTTATTTGCATGTCATATATCACTGTATCACTGTCTTCCCGTTTATCATCGATTTGCTTGAGTGGGCACCAGTAACATCTCCATATGCCCTGTCTCATGCTAGTAGAGCCCAAGGGCAATTGCTTGCTCCAGGAACATAAAAAGCCTCAAACCATTCCATCAGGTCATGGGAATAAGGTCTATAATTGTTACTGGTATTTGGCATATCAAATACAACATGGGTAGCTTACCAGGCTCTGCTGAGTGGGTGGCATACTCTTGTAGTCACCTCTAAATCCAGCATTTATTGATGAACCTCCGAAAAGAATAGAAGGTAAGGGGGCTGGAGTGATAGCACAGCGGGGTGGGCTTTTACCTTGCACTCAGTCAACCTGGGTTCGATCCCGGCATCCCATATGGTCCCCTGAGCGCCGTCAGGAATAATACCTGAGCGAAGAGTCAGGAGTATTGACTCTTCTGAGCATTGAAGAGTCACTGAGCATTGCTAGGTGTGACCCAAAAAAGAAAAAAAAATCACAGAAAAAAAAAATGTAAGGTTCAAAACCATGGGGCCAAGCGATAGCACAGCAGGTAGGGCATTTGCATTGCAAGCAGATGATCCGGTTCAATCCCGGGTATCCCATATGATCCCCAAGCACTGCCAGGAGTAACCCCTGAGCATCGCCAGGTGTGAACACAACTGTCAGGGCCAATAAGAACAGGTGGGTAGATGGTGCTGGATTGATAGCACAGCGGGGAGGGCATTTGTCTTACATGCGGCCGATCCAGGTTCGATCCCCCCAGGTTCGAACCCCAGCATCCCAAATGGTCCCCCAAGCACCGCCAGGAGTAATTCCTGGGGCCTGAGCGATAGCCCAGCAGGTAGGGCGTTTGCCTTGCAGGTGGCTGGCCAATGCCGGCCGGGGTTCGATCCCTGGCATCCCATATGGTCCCCTGAGCACTGCCAGCAGTAATTCCTGAGTGCAGAGCCAAGAGCAATCCCTGAGCATTGCTGGGTGTGACCCAAAAAGCAAAAAAAAAAAAAATCATATTATTATATTAAAAGCAATCATATTATCTTGAATAAAAACATATCTCCAGTGTCCCAAAGTATGGCTAGCTTGAAGATGTCGGCGAGAAGGCACTGGAGACCTCCCTCTTGGGGTGGGCACAGCAGGGGGTGAAGGGGTTTTGCCCTGCAGAGGGTGAACCAGGTCACGCCTGTACTACTTAGGGCCACCCAAGCTATGCCAGAAGCAAGCCCTGAGCACAAAACCAGGAATAGGCCCTTGAGCACCGCTAGGTGTGGCCTCCAAACCGTTTTTTTTTGGGGGTCACACCCGGTGATACTCAGGGGTTCCTCCTGGCTCTGCACTCAGGAATTCCTCTGGTGGTGCTTATGGGACCCTTGGCTTATTAATTAAGCCCATGTTGGACGTGTGCACAGCAAGCACCCTACCTGCTGTACTATCTCTCCGCCATCTTCTCTAAACTTTTAATAGGAAATATCAGTTCTGCCTAATTCCACCCCCATTTATTCTTCCTAGTGACTTTGTAAGGTCTGTAAATTTAGTCATAATAAAATCTGTTAACTTGGGAAAGAAAGTTTACCTTGGTAGTAATCACTTTGTTTTAAGCAATCTGCTAAGATACAGAAGTGCTGAAGAGGATGAATGCCTTAGGAATCCTAGGTACTTCAGAAGTATACATATTTTTAACATACAGTCACAAATTAAAACATTAGGGGCCGGAGCGATAGTCCAGCAGGTAGGGCATTTGCCTTGAAAGTGGCTGACCCTGGCTCGATTTCCTGGCATCACATATGGTCTCCTGAGCACCACCAGGCTCTTTCCTGAGTGCAGAGCCAGGAGTAACCCCTGAGCATTGCTGGGTGTGACCCAAAAGAAAAACAAACAAGACATTATTGTCTTCTCATTGGGAAGCTGTTACTTGATATGATGAATTATGTAGAGGCTCCATCAAGGAAAAAATTCACGGGAGGGTTAAAACGCCACCCATTTATTCCCTCTGTTTTGATCTATGGGCCCAACCCTGAGGGCCAGGAACCAAGGAGGGGTGGGGCGGTAACAGAAGCTGCCCCTGCAGGCAAAGCAGGTTCCCAGTTCTCTGAGCTCAGGTTCCACTTCAGTTTGGAGGTTTCCGGATAATAAATAGCAAACAATAAGAATAACCACAAGTGCTATTTCCTACAATCTGATAGCATTACCAAACTCGTGTTGTCCCCCCATAAACGGAGAGCATTTTTAACTAGGAATGAAACCAGGGCTGAGGAGATGGCGAGCTGCAGGTACCCTGACGCTCTTGAGAACAAGCCCAGGAACAGAGAGGGCAGCACCTCTGGGTGCGACATCTCCACCCCAATTAAACCAAATTGCAGAATGTGAAAGCCCACATCAGAGTTGCCCTTTGATCCAAACACACACACTCAAAGCTTTAATCCTAGATTCTTGTAAATTCAAATCTTGCTCAGAAATCTATCTGAAAATTATTCCCACGTTTGGTTTGGATAAATTTTATAAACGCACCAAGTCCTTGTAATGAGATACAAATTAAGTGACTCCAGAATTTTTAACTTGTGCATACTGTGTCTGAAATTAATATTTTACTAAAAAAACCCTAAAGACTAAAATGGAAACATAAGCTAACATTTAAGTATTCACTGTCATAATTAGAATACTAGTACAAAAGTTCCCATTTCTTTAAAAATTAGCCTAAGACGCTAAAAAAAAAATCTCAGATCTATTCGCGATTCTGCTTTATTATCCATTCTTGTTGGTTCTGGTATTATACAGGAAAGAAAATTAAAGGAGTTTTAATACAGATGACTAAGAGCCATGTTTGATACAAATTTTTTTCTGAAAGACAAAAGACAGAATGAATATATCTTACTCAAAGAACACAGGGTTTCCAATAAATAACACCAGGAACTTAAATTTTATATCCCCTTAAAAATACACACAGCCCTACCGTGATGCTTCGAATGAAATAGCTGTTAACATTGATATCTTCCCAATAGCAGCACTTCAAGTAGGTTATTTTATTCAAAACAAAGCCCAGCCAAGTATTCAAAAATAAATTAGGTGCAGGGAAATTTATCAAAATACCAAAACATATATTTTATTCTTATTATATATGAATAGTCAAGATAAAAGCCAAGAAGAGTGGTGATTAAAGGATCACTTCGTTTCAAATTCTACCCCAAGTGGCTGGTGCGTGTCATATATATAAATTTATATATTTATATTTATATTTACATTTATATTTATATTTACATTTACTTTTATATTTATATGTACTATGATGCCAACACCCAAGGTCAGGCAAAACATAGATCAAGAGGTCTTGTCAAAGGTGGAACCTACCACAAACGTGTGGGAGTCAGGAGGTTAGGTAAGACAGAGAAGGGAACAGTGTGCTAATAATTGGCAAAAGTGATAATACCAGCCTAGACCTGAGCATTGAATACAGGCAAAAATATACACATGATAACCTCTAAATGTATGTATATCAAGCCACAATGTGTAAGAGAAGAGAGAAAAGAGGAGAGAAAGAAATAAAGAAAAGAGATAAAGAACCTGACATAGAGGCAGGCTAGGGGAGGGGGAAGGTAGTGGGGACATTGGTGGTGGGAAATGGGCACTGGTAGAGGGATGGGTGCTGAAATACTGTATGACTGAAACCCAAGCATGAACATCTTTGTAATTGTATATCTCAGGGTGGTATAATAAAATATTAAAAAAATCACCCGTTGATAAATATAACAGTAAAAAGTCATCTAGTTAAGAGAAAGATGTAAAGCTCCAAATAATACATATGCATAATCCCATATGAAGGGATTTTGCTGTTGTTTTGGGGGGCACAGCTGGCTATGCTCAGAGGTTATTTCTGGCTTTGTGTTGAGGAATCATTCCTGGAAGTGCTTGGGGACCATCTGGATGTTTGGAATTGAACTCAGGTCAACTATGTGCAAGGCAAGTCCCCTATCCACTGTGCTATTTCTTTAGTCCCTCTATGAAGTTTTAAAGAGGAAAAGTCAGAGTGTAAGAAAATAGATGAGTGACTCTCTAGGGCTGGGGGCTAAACAAGTGACATGGAGGAATATTTTAGAATTTAAAAAATGTTTTATATCATGAGTGTGATAGTGGTTACATGATTGTACAGTTGTCTACACTCATCACACTGTGACAAACTGAAGGGTGATGGGTATGTATTTTAGGTTGATTTCAAAACTGAAGAAAAAGTAGAGGGCCAGAAAGATAGTACAGTGGGTAGGGTAGGGCGTTTGTCTTGTACTCAACCGACCCTGGTTTGATCCCCAGTCAACCATATGGTCCCCCAAGCACTCCAGGAATAATTCCTGCACGAAGAACCAGGAGTAATCCCTGAGCATCTCCAGGTGTGGCCTAAAAAACAAGCAAACAAGCACAAGTAAAAAAAGAAAAGTATTAGGAAGATAGGGACTAATAAAAAATATTTCAGTTCATCCTCGAGGTGGAAATGGATTACAAAACTTGAGGGATTTCATGTGCTTGGACAGAGATCACTGTGTTTTTGGTGAGAAAATGATTTTAGAAAAACTCCGAAATTGCAGCTGTCAACTGCGCTACCAGCTGCTTATACACCTCCTTATGTCCTTGACAGAATTGTCCAGTAAAATGCACTTAGTCTCCATGACCAGTCAAACATGGGTGACAATCAGAGAAAGAAAAGATACGTGCAAATTAAAAAGGCAACGAGCACAAAAATCAGAGAAAGAATTGCCGTAGGAAACAGACACATTTCAGAACACTGCTTTATCCATGTTCCCAGAGAAATTAGTGAGACTATAAGCTAGTTCTTCAAGAGAAAAAAGAAAGAAATTCAAACAACATTAAGTCAATGATGACAGATAAAAAAAAGTGGAGTGGTAAAGGTCTACAAAAAAAAAAAAGAAATTTGAAGTGAACTTTTGAAAATGCAGGAAGATTCAGTGTAAAGCATGAAAAATATCTCACGGGGCCCAAGCGATAGCACAGTGGGTAGGGCATTTGCCTTGCATGCTGCTAACCCCAGTTCGATCCCCAGGCATCCCATAAGGTCCCCTGAGCACCGCCAGGAGTAATTCCTGAGCGAAGAGCCAGGAGTAACCCATGAGCATTGCCGGGTGTGACCCAAGAAGCAAAAGAAGAAAAAGAAAATAAATTAAAAATAAATAAATAAAATCCAAAAAAAAAAAAAAAAAAAGAAATCTCATAAGAGGAAATGGAGAACAGTTAGAAAAAAAAAAAGTAGTTGTTCAAGACAGACCAAAGTAAAGCGACAAAAATATAAGTATTGTTGAAGTAGAATTAGAATAGAGTATAAAAAAATTCAAAATTAAAGGAATACCTAGATGCATAACTCCAAAAGATCATTCTGTTTCTAAAAGAACACATTTAAGTGAAGTAATCAAGTATTAAAGCTAAGTAACAAATCATACGGGCCTCCGGCAAGGAAAGACCAGGGACAAAGCAAAAAACAATGGATAACTCAGGATTATTCCCAGGAACATTCATTAGCAAAAGGCAGTGAAGTTTTGCCTGCAGAATTTTGAAAGACTAACTAACAGGCTTCAACTCAGTCAAGCTGTCAATCAAAGCTAAAAGAAAAGATCATCCATAAACATGACAATATGCTGGGACAATTGCCCATTCTGAAACGTTTCTTGAAAACCTACCTGGTAATGGAATCTAGTTAATCAGGAGATGAATCTGAATAAAGAAATTTGGAACAGAAAACCATTATATTAAAGGGCTAGTGATGGATCTTGTATAAATTTGCATTTAGAACAGTGATGTTTTATTATAAATATAATAATATTGAATGTATATAAAGGGTCCAATTTCAAGCCTGAGATTTTGGGATTGTACCTTACTGCAGGATAAACAAACACAAAGCTAATTGATGCAAAGTTTGTCTAGGGGTTGGAAAGACAGTGCAGAAGCTAAAATGCTTTGCATGCAGCTGACCCTGGTTAGATCCCCTGTACCACATATAGTCCCAGGAGTACCACCTAGAGTGATCCCTGAGTAAAGAGCCAGCAGCAGCCTCTGAGCATTGCTCAATGTGGCCTCAAAAAAAAAACCAACAAAAATGTTGATCTGATAAATAAGACTCTCTTTGAGTCAAGGATTAAGAAGACTTTGAGGAAGAATGTGTTTTAGGGCAGCCAAGATCCTGGTTAGCCTGGGATAGGCTAATGGAGTCTATTACAATTAAGGTGGTGTTTGTTACCTAAATATATCCTTGGCCACGTCTGTGAACTAATATCCTGTCCATGAGAGAGAAAGACCTTTAATGCAAGCAAAATCACTTGGGATGATACTGTGGCTAGGGCTTTTAGATGAACTTTTAAATAAATTTTTAGACCCTTTCCTAGAGTATAACATGAAAAGGAGAGGGATATTCTGACTGACTTTCCCTGAACTTGCTCTAACACCTTTCCATCTGGAGGGCTCCATGACTTTGGTGGCACTCACTGGAAGGGGATCCACAGAGGAGTCAAGCTCAGGGCTAACATCAGAGCCCAATGAGAATTGGCAGTAGAAGCCAGCAGTTGTGCAATATATTATGTGAGATTGTGACTCGGGCCTGAATAGAAGTTGTAGCCTTTATTTTTAGTTGTGAGTAATACGATGATACAAAATAAAGGGACTTTATCAAGTTAGAACATAGGACTGTCTGGAAATACAGTAAGCTGCGGGCAGCTTTATCTAGACGTTTAAGGATGCCATAATAGGACTTTATTTCTTCTCATTTTCCTGCTTTGTTCTCCTACAAGATTAGCTTTATTTTATTTTATTGCTAGCTTCTCCCTGTGTTTGATAGATAGCTCTCTCCAGTTTCTTGATTGGCATTTCAAGCTGGTAAGAAAGCACACCCACTGAACAATTAACAGAACAATTAACACCACTTTAATTGGATTCATTTAGGTCATATATCCAATTCAGTAACTGTGGAAGGGGATGATATGCAATTAGGTTAGACTGGCGATTCTCAACCAGGGAAGATTTTGTTCCATAGGCAACATTTGGCAATGTCTGAAGACATTTTGTACAAGGGCTGTATGTTATGGCTGGCATCTGTCAGACAAAGGTCAGGGAGGTTGCTAAACATAGCACAACTCTTGCAAAGAACAGTTTCATCCCCACCTCTGACAAAAAATCATCTGACCCAAATATCAATAGTGCTGAGGTTGACAAATTCTGGCTTAGGCGAATATGAATTCTCATTTACAGTTGAGATAGAGTCAAGACCATTTAAACAGCTTGACTGCAATATATGCAGGACCAAAATGGATTCTGGTAAAGCAACATGATACCTTCTACAAATGATCAGAAAAATTGCTATGTGGAAATTGGATTTGTGTGGATATAGATGAGCCACTCCTGGGGACTCCCAGTAGTACTGGGAGTGGAGATTATAAGAGGCTGAATTCTTGCATGACAAATAGCAGAGAAATCAGAGCTATTTTCATTAGGGCGGCCCCATTTGTTCCCAGAGGCTGGCGAGGAATTGACTAACCTGAGTTACACAATTGTAGGATTTTGGGATAAGAGCTGGATTCTTGGGCACAATTACTGGTTTGAGTTGCTAAAGAGGGCTTGCAGAAGATTGATAAGGGTGATATCTAGTACAGGGCAGGAGCTGTAGAGGTGGGAGGGCTGTGGATATAGCCCGGGAGGGCCATCTCCTCCCAAAGGTGAAAAGAATTCCTTGAAAGATGTTAAAAATGGGAAAGATACCATTGGATGTGCATTTTATAAAAATTATTCTTTCTGGAGGATGAATTGGAGGGAGGTAGACAGAGGGGTAAACAGGGATTGGAATCATTTGCTAGACCAGTTCGATTGCTGTAGTGTCTTGGGTGTAGGGAGGTATTACCTGGGACTGAGAAAGAAGTAGAGGGGAGAAGTGGCTTGGACAGTGGCTGAGAAGGCAGCAGTTAGAAGCCTTGAAGATAGAACAACTAATGTGAGGGAAAGGGAGGAATCAAGGATATAGTCCAGGAGTCATTTTGGGAAATAGGGCGTGTGGTTCAATGATAGAGCATGTGCCTTGGATATGTGAGACCCAAGGTTCAATCTACTCCCTTACACCACCAGAACAACATGCAAACAAAACAAAACAACACACACTTACACACGCACACACACACACACACACACAACCTTGCTTATTGGGTAATGGAATAGCAACAAATACAGCTAACAAATCAACAGTGGAGGGAATAAAAAACTGATGTCAGAATCTGTTTTAGGTTTAAGGGACTTGTGGGATTTGGATTTGGAACTCAGGAAGATCACTGTCAAATCAGTACAACAGAGAAGGCAAGTGGGGAATTCATAGAGGTAAACAGGAAACAGAAGGGGAACTTGGGAAATGTCTACATCTAAGATATACTCTAAAGAGGGAGTCCACAAGAGGGCAAAGAGGGAAAACACACAGAGAATCCCAGCAGAAGCCAGGAGTTGTCAAATATCAGACACTATCAGAGAAATCTCATATTCGGTAAGACCCAGTAGTATCCAGTGACTTAGCATGAGGAGGTGCTGGTGATCATAGGTCTATTTTTCTGCAGTGATAGAGTTGGAAGTCATATTGCAAAACACTGTGGAGAGGACAGGATGCATGAGAACATGAATGGAATAAGCTTGGACCCCTCACCCCCGCCCCAAGGAGAAATTTTACTGGGAGGCATAAAGGAGAAGGTGATATGACTGCAAAGATCCAGTTCCACTGTTGCTAATTAGCCAAGAGACTTGGTGGTAAGTCAAGGAACCTGCAGGCTGAAGATGGTGGACTCCTATTCTCAAGGTGACCATGTAACCTACACACTCACAAGTGTAGGTTGTCACTGGAACAGAGACCAGGGAAACATTTTTGAGAAAAGGCGGGTTGTAGGAGTCAGGGTGGGTGCCTCAGTCATCAATAGATTTCATCCCTGGGCTAGTGCCCTGAGGCTCACTTCTGGTATCTCCAAATAAAGAATTCTGACTATCAGTCCATGCAGCTGGACTGATAGTGCAGTGGGTAGGGAGCTTGCCTTGCATGCAGACCCTGGGTTCAATCCCCACACCCAATATAGCTTTCAGATCCACTAGGAGTGACTCCTGAGCTCAGAGTCAGGAGTTAGTCCTGAACTCTGCCAGGTATAGTTCCCAAACTAAACATAGATAATATGGTATATGTCAACATATAAAAATATATGTATCATACCCATCATTTGCTCAGGGCTTACTCCTGGCTCTCCTCTTAGGAATAGTTTTGTTGCTCAGGGGACCATACTCTGCTCCAGGGATCAGACTGGAGTCAGATTCATGCAATATTAGGCTTTGCATTGAACAATAGCTGATCGCCAAAGCTGATCAGACTCACAGACATGGGGCAGAGCTGCTACCGGCTCTCCCTGTGCCTAGCCACACACGAGGCACCCGGGAGGGATGGCAGCTTCTAGCCCTGGCCTGCCATCCCAGCAGAGCCTCACAAAGCCAGATGACTGCCACCCCCACTCCATGAGGGCCACCATTTTCCATATCCGGACTCCCCTCTCATCAGAATTCCACCCAGCAGAAGAGCTGATCACAGCCTGGCTCGTAGTTCATCAATAAATGCTGGAGATCAGAGGTGACTACAAGAGTATGCCACCCACACAGCAGAGCCTGGCAAGCTACCCGTGTCATATTTGATATGCCAAATACTAGTAACAATTATACACCTCATTCCCATGACCTGATGGAATGGTTTGAGACTCTTTATGTTCCTGGAGCAAGCAGATGCCCTTGGGCTCTACTAGCATGAGACAGGACATATGGAGATGTTACTGATGCCTGCTCGAGCAAATCGATGATGAATGGGAAGACAGTGATTATATATATATTTTTTTAAGATATATTTTATAGGTTTCTGATGAAGGTTACCTTCCTCTTATCCTTTAAAAAAGATAAGATTTATTTTTTTAAATCTCAACATTTTTAGTCATTCCTGCCCTGACAAATTTTCTGGTGTCTAATATCGAATTTAACCCTTAATTTCTTTAGGTTCACTTCAATAAGGAGAGGAAAGGACAGTACACAAACATTAGATTTGAAAAGTTTTGAAAGCTACTTAAATTGAGTAACCAAATAATAAATTCTAGAAAGTAAGAACAGGGAGTTAGAAAGGATTTCTGTGGAAGGAAGAAAATTAAGCATTAAAAATGCAATACTTTTTTTTTTTTTTTTTTTTGCTTTTGGGTCACACCGGCGATGCTCAGGGGGTTACTCCTGGCTCTGCACTCAGGAATTACTCCTGGCGGTGCTCGGGGGACCATATGGGATGCCGGGATTCGAACCCGGGCCGCTACAGGCCGGCAGCGTGCAAGGCAAACGCCCTACCCGCTGGGCTATCGCTCCGGCCCCAAAAATGCAATACTTTTGAAGCAGTATTTTCAGCTTTTGTTTATTATTTATTTTAACAAAGGCAATGCACAACTGGTGGAGGGATGGGTGTTGGATCACTGTATGGCTGAAAACCAATCATGAACAGTTTTGTAATGGTCCATTACAATGTGATTGAACAAAAACAGCAAAAAGATTGTAACTTATTTCTATAGGAATGGGTTTATTTTTCCTTTGTCCTTTAAGATGATCTTAACTTTCCCACAGAGAGAAGAGGGAATGCTGAGGAACAGAATGAGGTGAGATGCCTTTTCCACGTGTATGCTGCCATGTGGATGTTGATAACTCTTGTTTCAGCCTACCTCACTGTATAATCTCCCACACATTTGGAGCGGATAGTCCTTCTCCACTCAGTTATCCTAGGCTGATTGTATAATCTAATTAATATCAGATATAGTAACAGTAAAGAAAACAGGGCCGGGCGATAGCCCAATGGGTAGGGCGTTTGCCTTGCGCGCCGGCCTGTGTCAGCCTGGGTTCGATCCCCGCTTCCCATATGGTCCCCTGAGCACTGCCAGGAGTAATTCTTGAGTGCAGAGCCAGGAGTAACCCTTGAGCATTGCCAGGTGTGACCCAAAAAAAAAAAAAAAAAATCCCCTAAATTGGGGCTGGAGCAATAGTCCAGCAGGTAGGGCGTTTGCCTTGCACGAGGTCGACCCAGGTTCTATCCCGGCATCCCATATGGTCCTCTGAGCACCGCCAGGAGTAATTCCTGAGTGTAGAGCCAGGAGTAACCCCTGAGAGTCACTGGGTGTGACCCAAAAAAGCAAAAACAACAACAACAACAACAAACAGCCAGTTTAATAGCATGTTTACCTCCTGTAGACATGGGAGAGAGATCGAGTTGAAACTTGCCAAAATGACATTAATCACCACCTGAAATAGCATCTTCAACTAAAGACAAAGGATATTGGTGGGGTGAAGGGGAAAGTTGGTTATAGGCAGTTACGAGGGAAAGCGCAGTAAATATGGTTATACCTCCAATGATAAGCAATAAGATTTTTTCCTTCCTTTTCTTGCATAGGGAGGAGGTCCCCATACAAATAAAAATTTTTCTTTATCCAAAGGGGCATCTACCCAACTTTCAGATTCCCTCTTATGTCTGCTATTTCTCTAAATAAATAAATAAATAAATAAATAAATAAAAGCCTAGGAGCAGAAGCAATAGTAGGACAGCAGGTAAGACACTTGGCCTTACCTATGGCTGACTTGGATTCTTTCCCCAGCATCCCATATGGCCACTTGAACATAGACTGTAGTAATTCTTGAGTGCAAAGCCAGGAATAATTCCTGAGTATCTCTGAGTGTGTCCCACCCATCCCCCCAAAAATAAAACAAGCCTAAAATAAGTGTCATGAGACTTATTTTGGAGTGGCAAATTTTGTTCCTTTACTGAGAGAAGAGATGACTCAGGCCAAAATATAAGTCACCCCTTGCCAGCTAAACTCACTAGACTTCAATGCCCAAAGCTTCCCTCTGGTCTTTCAAGTCAGATATTTTTCCAGAATCTTATCACTGCAGTTGTACATTCATGTTTCAAAATGTGCAGTAGCAATACATTGAGAAACCACTGCTGGGTGATCAGAGAGTCATTTCCTCATGAGAGGTTGAGGAGTTGGAACTTGATCTTACAAAATGAGTGAGAAATTGGCTACGCTAACAACATTCCCCCATTTAGCTTAGGTCTTCTCCTGTTCCCCCCTGGCCTGGATTTCCGCTTAGACAAATAATCCAGAACTAAGACAGTTGTTCAATTTTAACATGGCTCTTTGAACCTGATTACTCAGACAATACCCAACCATTGCCTCAGGGTGATCAATTGATGTTCTGATATTCTGTTGGTAAGTGTGGGTCATGACCGGCAGGCCTGGAGAACCCAGCAATTGCACAATTTCATCATCTCGGAAACAGAGAGGATCAAAAACCTGGGCAAATGTCACCGTGAATTGAAAATTGGGGAGATGGATTATGGTGGAGGAAGGTATCATGCTCAAGTCAACTCTGTGCCTACTCATGGGTGCTCACTGACTACTCAAGGAATCACAAAGAGGGTTTGAGAATCTGTAAAAGGAAAGTGATGACCACCAAGGACTGACCTGGCTCTGAAAGACCTGTGAAATTCCTTCATGCTCATGTTTGGTATTTTGTGAACTCAGAGGTGGGAGTGCGAGGTATACCTAGTTCATTCTAAATCTCTCTTTTTATCCCCTCTCTCCCCAGCACCCAACTACTTTCTTCCCACTTCCCCCTCCTCCTCCCTTCCTGCACCTCTTTCTCTCTGATTCATACCTGGAGGTGTAGAGACAAGGGACATGTAGTATAAGGGATTGTGCCTCAGGGTTTTCCAAGTGCTGGGCATGTGCTCCCTACCTGAGCTCTCCCTGACCTTCAGCCAGAATCTCTCATCACCTCCCCTGAGCCCACTGAAGGCCTAGATGCAGGGTGACTGTGTTCTTTCAGATTCTTCCTCTTTCCTCCCTTACAGCTGAGACCAGTTGCTTTCTGTACAGCCGTCTGGAAGCTTGATTCCTGAATAAATACTAAGCAGGTATAACTAAATAAATACGCAAAAATTCCCCCCCTCACTTTCCTTTTTGGTTAATGCTGAGCCAGACTCTCTAGAATTCAGGAAGCAGAAACACTGCAGGGGGTTTATTGTCTGGAGACTTGACAACCAATTCCTGAGGGCAACTGTGTGTTGCTGTACTTTTTAAGCCTCACCAGATCAAGACAAAGTCTTCTATACATCTTGTACCCCAGACCCTGGCAGATAGAACTGGTCAACAGCACACAAACCTCCCACTTGGAGGCTGACAGTTCACATGTACAAAGCCAGGATGAGAAAACTACAGTGTGGGATCCTCTAGGAGACACAAACCATCAGTCTCAGAGGCCACCACAATGGGAAGAGAAGTCCTACATATGCCCTCCGGTGGGTGCCAGCCAGCTTTCATACCCATGAGTCAAAGCCCAGGTGCCAATATACAATATTTCAGCAGAATCCTTATCAGTAGGATATAGACTGAGGACATAAGGAGAGATGCATGTCAGCAACAGCCTCCACAATGCTTGTCTGTCATACTCTGACATCAGGCCCTACTCCCTGGTGTAAGTCATGTAGGCAGCCCTTACATTACTTTTTTTTTTTGTTTATTTGTTCTTTTGGGGCCACACCCAGCAGTGCTCAGGGCTTACTCTTGGTCAGTATGCAGGAATCACTCCCGCAGTATCCTGGTGCCAGGGATTGAACCTGGGTCTGCCTTGTGCAAGGCAAACGGTCTTTCCACTATATTATCTCTCTAGTCCCAGCCCTTACTGTATATTCAAGAAAGGTATATACACCCAGATAAAACTCAAGACTTGGCATTTACTGTGGGTCCATTGCTCAGGAGTAAAGCCTTGCCACATGCCACCCCCTTTTTTTGATACGCATCGTGTTTCCTGAATAAACTTTCCTTATACCTCTACTTATCACAGTGGATCACTTCCATAAACCCATTCACCCACTCACCTCCCTCAATAGCCCTAAAAGCCTTCTTGGTCCACAGTCATCTTTTTTTCATCATCATATTGAAAAAAATTAAGACCCTGATTGTAGGGGGGCCGCTGGGGTCCCCTAACGATATCAGGATACACGTTCCCTTCTACCTCCAAAGCTGGTGGGGGAATGGATGAAAACTCAGGAGTCCAGCGCAGTTTTAAAAGGCTTTACTCTCACAGGTTCTGGTACACAATCCAATAACAGGAAAACCCCAGACTTTAGGTTCTCTAGCTGGGCCTCAGGCACGTGTAGGTTTAGAATCCTAGGCCAAATTGGCCACTTCCACATGCTTAGGCCTAACAGGGAGAGAGAACAGAGAGGCGGAGAGGAAAGGCAGAGACTAAAGAGAAGCCAAAATGGCCAAAAAAACCCTTTCTCCTTTATCTTAGCTTATTTTATAGATAAAAGTCCTCCAAAAACTTCTAGCCCAGCCCATCATGGGCTGGGCTATCTAGAGAGGAAGCCAGGTAAAGGACCCTTATGAAATGCAGATCTTCAGGTGGGCCCCTAAGGCTCAAGCTACACAAATGCCCGAGCTGATTCCCTGAGATAAAATCTCCCTAGCAGAATGGGGAGGGGCTGCATCTCTGAACCAGAAAGCAGTTCAGAATGTAATTTGTAGAGAATGGCATTGATACTTCTTACCACGAATATATAGCCAGCTGATTCCAGACTATAGATCCCAGTCAGGTCCAAAATCAATCAGAATAATTCACTTTGGCATTACCTTTAGAATCAGAGACATGTCAGTTTGCCTGAAGGCTCACTCCATGTCTCTTTGAACTAGGAGAATTGATTACATTATGGTTGATCCAACATGGCCAAGTACTCTTTGAATATCTACATGTATGTCCCTCGCGGGGAACCATGGGATCAGGAAGAGTATTGAACTGGGGCAAGCAATATTCATAATATTCATGATAAAATTTTATGTCGTTTAAAATTTGAAATTAATCCAATTCTGCCCAAACTCCCATTGTGTCTGCTCCTTCCCTAAAGGCAGGGGAGTAGCTCTTCACATAAGCTCAGTGTAGCCAGAGCCCAAGGCTCAGTAGGGTGTGTCACCCAACACCTGATAACATTTCTTCACCATTTCCCATACATAGTATTAGCATGCATGTTCATTGCAAGTTCCTTAACTTGCTCATGATTCCCTCTTATGTACATAATTTTCCCAGAAAAACATCTAAATATGATTAGACTATTACATTACCTTAACTTTACTCTGGAATGAAGTCTGACCATACTTACCATTTATGAATCTTGCTCTGTGAATTGTGCCAACCAGATTTGTTTCCGACTTTATTTTATTTTTTTTATTTACTGAATCACTGTGAGTTGCACAGCTACAAAGTTGTTTTTAATTGAGTTTCGGTCATGCAATGTTCCAACACCTAACACCCGTCCCTTCACCAGTACACATTTCCCTACCACCAAAGTCCCCAGTTTACCTCCCACCCCCAGCCTGCCTCTATGGGAACAATTTCTCTCTCTCTCTCTCTCTCTCTCTCTCTCTCTCTCTCTCTCTCTCTCTCTCCCTTTTGGCGTTTTGGTTTGTAATACAGGTACAGAGAGGTTTTCATGTTTGTTCCTTTACCTGTTTTCAGCACACAGTTCTTATCCAGAGTAATCATTTCCAACTATCATTGTTATAGTAGAGACTCACAGACATGGTCCAGAGCTGCTACCAGCTCTCCCTGTGCCCAGCCGCTCATGAGGTGCCGGGAGGGATGGCGGGTTCTAGCCCTAGCCCGCCACCCCAGCAGAGCCTCGCAACAAGCCAGACGACCCCCCCACTCCATGAGGGCCTCCATTTTCCACATCCTGACTTCCCCCTCATCAGAACTCCACCCAGCAGACCAGCCTATCACAGTCCTGCTCATGCGGCTGCTTGCAGCCACACGGTTCATCAATAAATGCTGGATTTAGAGATGACTACAAGTATGCTACCAGCACGGCAGAGCCTGGCAAGCTACCCATGTCATATTTGAATATGCCAAATACCAGTAACAATTATAGACCTCATTCCCATGACCTGATGGAAAGGTTTGAGGCTCTTTATGTTCCTGGAGAAAGCAGATGCCCTTGGGCTCTACTTGCATGAGACAGGACATATGGAGAAGTTACTGGTGCCCGCTCGAGCCAATCGATGATGAATGGGAAAACAGTGATACAGTGATTATTATAGTGGTCCCTTTTCTATCTTAATTGTCCTGTCACCTCAACGCTTGAGGCAAGCTTCCAACCATGGACCAGTCCTCCTACCCTTTATTTGCTTTACAACTTTAAAAATTCTCTCCTTGTGCCACTTCCCCGATCCTTGCTAAAGAAAAGTCTTCTTTTTTTCTATCCAGATATTTCTGTGATTTTTTTTTGAATGACAGCTAGTTATCTTTTGTTGTTTGTACTTGTCTGACCTCATACTCCAGATCCAGAAAATAGGGATTGTCTTAAATGTATTCTGATCTAGAGTCCTTGCTCCCTTATGAAACCTTTCAGGAATTTCAGTAGATCCTAGTATGGGTTCAGTGCCTTGTTCTTATCAGTCAACTGCACCTCCCTTCCCTTGCTATGCAGATACCCGAGATGAAGTTTTCCTCGCTCTGGTCCCCACTCTCTGGTCCCCTCTGTATCTCTCTAAAGTTGGTCGTACCTGGGTAGTGACCACTGCCATTCTGCTTTCTTGATACTGACCCATCTGCACTACCTGGTAGTGATGGCAGCAGGGGTATTGCTAACAAATGACTACTGCAGAATCCCAGTTAGTTCCAGATTCCAGCTCCTCACAGCAGACAAGTTTTAGCTAGTCTTCTCTTAGTTGTAGCCAAGAAGCGCCTAGACTATGAAACACCACACGTCTGCAGTTATCACTGACCCCTTCTGAAGAAAAGGGTCCAGGGTTGTTCCTTGCAAATGAATGCTTGCTCTGATGGTATGGAATTTGTCTTTTTTTTTTCTGACCATAGTGGATTAGTCCAGGAATCAAGACTTGAGTCTAAGGAAGAAAGTCATTGTATTAATTGGAAAGAAAGAGCAACCTACGAGTCATCTGTAAGATTTTTTGTCTTCTGAGGTGTTCCACTTTGGACAATGATTAGCGGAACCTGTCAACTCTTCTTTCTAAAAGAATGTTGGAAGTGATAGGATTTGGGCAATGAAGGAGGAAGGGCCCAAGGAATGCCTCTTTCTGAGACAGGGGAAAACAACTGCAGCTTCCTGGGTATCTGAGTGTTAGTCTGTTCCCACACTTTCCCATACCTACATTTTTTTTTCATTTCCCTATCTACCAGGTCACTTGTGCTAGACTTTGTTCATTTCCAGCCTCTCCAGGCCAGAATGGTCACACCCAGCGGGTGGAGATTGAGGAAAAGATTGAGGTCAGATGGAGGGAGGTTTCAGTAGACTGTCCCAGTCTGTTTAATGATTCTAGTAGTCAAGGAGATGTAGACATAGATGCATGCTTACCAAAGGAAGTCATGACCCAGGACCAAGAGATAGAAAACAAATGATTGTCAGGGTCAAAGGTCAAGGGGATCCTCTGAAACTGAAGAAAAGTGTCAAAAAGGGTCAAGGTAATGATTTTTTTTTCTTTTTTGGGTCACATCCAGCAATGTTTAGGGGTTACTCCTGGCTCTTCACTCAGGACTTACTTCTGGCAGTTCTCATGGGACCATATGGGATGCCCGGGATCGAACCCAGGTCAGCCACGTGCAAGGCCCTACCTGCTGTGCTCTGGCCCCTAGGTGATGATATTTAAAGGACAAAGAAATATGTTGCCTCTACGCAGAGTGCAGCATGGCTACATTTTTTAAAAAAATGCTTGGTATAGCTCAAGGATCACAGAAAAGACTCCACAGGATCAAAGATTATCCCCAATGAAAAAGTAGGAATTCTTGAATCATAAAACAAAGACTCCACTTCAGCCCTCAGCAGAGACAGAATGTCATTCCCATGGAGGCCCTATGGAGCTACTCTAGGAGACAGTGGAGATTTACATGGCAGTGAAAATAGTGAAAGAAATAATTTGGGCTGATCTCTTAATCCATCCTTCCTTCCTTCCTTCCTTCCTTCCTTCCTTCCTTCCTTCCTTCCTTCCTTCCTTCCTTCCTTCCTTCCTTCCTTCCTTCCTTCCTTCCTTCCTTCCTTCCTTCCTTCCTTCCTTCCTTCCTTCCTTCCTCCTTCCTTCCTTCCTTCCTTCCTTCCTTCCTTCCTTCCTTCCTTCCTTCCTTCCTCCTTTCTTCCTCCATCCCTCCCTTCCTTCCTCCCTCCTTCCTCCCTCTCCTCCTTCCCTCCCTCCTTCCTTCCTTCCTTCCTTCCTTCCTTCCTTCTCCCTTCCCTCCTTCCTTCCTTCCTCCTTCCCTCCTTCCCTCCTTCCCTCCTTCCTCCTTCCCTCCTTCTCTCCTTCCCTCCTTTCTCCTTCCCTCCTTCCTTCCTTCCTCCCTCCCTCCCTCCTTCCTTCCTTCCTTCCTTCCTTCCTTCCTTCCTTCCTTCCTTCCTTCCTTCCTTCCTTCCTTCCTTCCCTCCTTCCTCCTTCCCTCCTTCCTTCCTCCTTCCCTCCTTCCTCCTTCCTCCTTCCCTCCTTCCTTCCCTTCCTCCCTCCCTCCCTCCCTCCTCCTCCCTCCTCCTCCTTCCCTTCCTTCCTTCCTTCCTTCCTTCTCTCCCTCCCTCCCTCTCCCTCCTTCCTTCCTTCCTTCCTCCCTCCCTCCCTCCCTCCTCCCTCCCTCCCTCCTTCCTTCCTTCCTTCCTTCCTTCCTTCCTTCCTTCCTTCCCTCCTTCCCTCCTTCCTTCCTTCCCTCCTTCTTCCCTTCCTCCCTCCCTCCCTCCCTCCTTCCCTCCCTCCCTCCTTCCTTCCTTCCTTCCTTCCTTCCTCCTTCCTTCCTTCCTTCCTTCCTTCCTTCCTTCCTTCCCTCCTTCCCTCCTTCCCTCCTTCCCTCCTTCCTTCCCTTCCTCCCTCCTTCTTCCCTCTCTCCCTCCCTCCTCTCTTCTTCCTTCCTTCCTTCCTTCCTTCCTTCCTTCCTTCCTTCCTTCCTTCCTTCCTTCCTTCCCTCCTTCCTCCTTCCCTCCTTCCTTCCTTCCTCCCTCCCTCCTCCCTCCTTCCCTCCCTCCCTCCTCCTTCCTTCCTTCCTTCCTTCCTTCCTTCCTTCCTTCCTTCCTTCCTTCCCTCCCTCCTTCCTTCCTTTCCTTCCTTCCTTCCCTCCTTCCCTCCTTCCTTCCTTCCTCCTTCCCTCCTTCCCTCCTTCCCTCCTTCTTCCCTTCCTCCCTCCCTTCTTCCCTCCTCCCTCCCTACCTCTTCTTCCTTCCTTCCTTCCTTCCTTCCTTCCTTCCTTCCTTCCTTCCTTCCTTCCTTCCCTCCTTCCTTCCTTCCTTCCTCTTCCTTCCTTCTCTCCTTCCCTCCTTCCCTCCTTCCTTCCCTCCCTCCCTCCTCCTTCCCTCCTTCCTTCCTTCCTTCCCTCCCTCCCTCCTTCCTCCTTCCCTCCTTTCCTTCCCTCTTCCCTCCTTCCCTCCTTCCCTCCTTCCTCCCTCCCTCTCTTCCTCCCTCCCTCCTTCCCTTCCTTCCCTTCTTCCTTCCTTCCTTCCTTCCCTCCTTCCCTCCTTCCCTCCCCTTCCTTCCTCCCTCCTTCCTTCCTTCCTTCCTTCCTTCCTTCTTCCTCCTTCCTTCTTCTTCCTTCCTTCCTTTCTCCCTACCTTCCTTCCTCCCTCCTTCCTTCCCTCCTTCCCTCCTTCCTCCTTCCTTCCTTCCTTCTCTCCTTCCCTTCTTCCTTCCTTCCTCCTTCCCTCCTTCCCTCCTTCCTCCTTCCCTCCTTCCCTCCTTCCCTCCTTCCCTCCTTTCTCCTTCCCTCCTTCCCTCCTTCCTTCCTCCCTCCCTCCCTCCCTCCTTCCTTCCTTCCTTCTTTCCTCCTTCCATCCTTCCCTCCTTCCCTCCTTCCTTCCTCCTTCCCTCCTTCCCTCCTTCCTCCTTCCCTCCTTCCCTCCTTCCTTCCCTTCCTCCCTCCCTCCCTCCCTCCTTCCCTCCCTCCTTCCCTCCTTCCCTCCTTCCCTCCTTCCTCCTTCCCTCCTTCCCTCCTTCCTTCCCTTCCTCCCTCCCTCCATCCTTCCCTCCCTCCTTCCTTCCTTCCTTCCTTCCTTCCTTCCCTCCTTCCTTCCCTCCTTCCATCCTTCCCTCCTTCCCTCCTTACTTCCTTCCTCCCTCCCTCCTTCCCTCTCTCCCTTCCTACCTCCTTCTTCCTTCCTTCCTTCCTTCCTTCCTTCCTTCCTTCCTTCCTTCCTTCCTTCCTTCTTCCTTCCTTCCTTCCTTCTCTCCTTCCCTCCTTCCCTCCTTTCTTCCTCCTTCCCTCCTTCTCTCCTTCCCTCCTTCCTTCCCTTCCTCCATCCCTCCTCCCTCCTTCCCTCCTTCCTTCCTTCCTTCCCTCCTTCCCTCCTTCCCTCCTTCCTCCTTCCCTCCTTCCCTCCTCTCTCCTTCCCTCCTTCCCTCCTTCCCTCCTTCCCTCCTTCCCTCCTTCCTTCCTTCCTCCCTCCCTCCCTCCCTCTCTCCCTCCCTCCCTCCTTCCCTTCCTTCCTTCCTTCCTTCCTTCCTCCCTCCCTCCTTCCTTCCTTCCTTCCTTCCTTCCTTCCTTCCTTCCTTCCTTCCTTCCTTCCTTCCTTCCTCCCTCCCTCCCTCCCTCCCTCCCTCCCTCCTTCCTTCCTTCCTTCCTTCCTTCCTTCCTTCCTTCCTTCCTTCCTTCCTTCCTCCCTCCCTCCCTCCCTCCCTTCCTTCCTTCCTTCCTTCCTCCTCCCTCCCCTCCCTCCCTCCCTCCCTCCCTCCCTCCCTCCCTTCCTTCCTTCCTTCCTTCCTTCCTTCCTTCCTTCCTTCCTTCCTTCCTTCCTTCCTTCCTTCCTTCCTCCCTCCCTCCCTCCCTCCTCCCTCCTCCCTCCCTCCCTCCCTCCCTCCCTTCCTTCCTTCCTTCCTTCCTTCCTTCCTTCCTTCCTTCCTTCCTTCCTTCCTTCCTTCCTTCCTTCCTTCCTTCCTCCTTCCTTCCTTCCTTCCTTCCTTCCTTCCTTCCTTCCTTCCTTCCTTCCTTCCTCACTCAAGCAGTAACTGAACACCTCTGCTATGGTACCATTGGGTAGGTGTTGGGCTTAACATGGGAGCAAGGAATTCAGAGAAGCTTGTGTCTTATGGAATGAGTAGCAATTTAGTCTCGTTAGGAGTATTTGGGAGGTGTGGGGAAAAGAGAATTCAGTTTGAGAGAACAATGAAAAATTTGAAATAACTGGAGGTCAGGGAATGGCATTAAAACATTACATGCATGGAAAATTACTTTATCTTGAGGTCAAGTATTAAACATTATTAAGCACGGTTCAATACAATGAAATCAGATATAGATCAATTACTCTGGTTGCAGAAAGGAGAATGTACTAAAGAAGAAAAACTTTAATGACAGGTAACCCCATTAATCAGAATGGCAGCTTCTCATTTTCCTGCCAATGAAACCACTCCCCCCACAAGGGCTGTGCATATTAGATATGGACTTTCACAGACTCCTTTGAACTTAGATTATGAGCCTATGACCAAATATGAACAATAGAATCCAAGGGATTTCATGTTTCTATGAAAAATTACTATCCAGTTTAAAAAAAAATAGGTGGTAAATGTCCTTACATACCTTTAGACTTAACCTTGAGAAACTATGAAGATGGAATTCTTAACAACTGTCTTGTACACATTAGGGGAAATCTATGAGACTCCAGAGGATCCAAAATGCAGCCTGTTGAGAAGTCATAGGCATTTACACTAGAAGTCATAGGCATTTAGCTGATCACGCTGATCACAAGGCTCCCGGGAGGTATGACGGGTTCTACCTCTGGCCCGCCACCTCAGCAGAGCCTCACAAGAAGCAGAGGAACCCCCACACCATGAGGGCCGCCATTTTCCACATCTGAACTCCCCTCTCCTCAGAGCTCCACCCAGCAGAAGAGCTGATCACAGCCCATCTCACGCAGCCACTTTGCAGCTGTGCAGTTCATCAATAAATGCTCAAGTTTTGAGGTGACCTCAAGAGTATCCCCTGCATGGCAGAGCCTGGCAAGCTACCCATATTGTATTTGACATGCCAAATATCAGTAACAATTATAGACCTCATTCCCATGACTTGATGGAATGGTTTGAGGCCTCTTTATGTTCCTGGAGTGGGCAGATGCCCTTGGGCTATCTTGCGTGTGACAGGACATATTGAGATGGTACTGGTGCCCGCTTGAGTAAATCGGTGATCTACGGGAAGTCAAGTGATCAAATGATCAAGTCATAGGCATTTACATGTTTATGTAAGCTACTTGACATGTAAATGACTTTCTGTATCACTGTATCACTGTCTTCCCGTTCATCATCGATTTGCTCGAGCGGGCCCCAGTAACATCTCCATATGTCCTGTCTCATGCTAGTAGAGCCCAAGGGCATCTGCTTGCTCCAGGAACATAAAGAGCCTCAAAACATTCCATCGGGTCATGCGAATGAGGTCTATAATTGTTACTGGTATTTGGCATATCAAATACAACACGGGTAGCTTGCCAGGCTCTGCCGTGCAGGTAGCATACTCTTATAGTCATCTCTAAGTCCAGCATTTATTGATGAACTGCGCGGCTGCTTGCAGCTGCGCCGAGCCAGGCTATGATAGACTGGTCTGCTGGGTGGAGTTCTAACGAGAGAGAAGTCTGGATGTGGAAAATGGAGGCCCTCATGGAGTGGGGGGGTCGTCTGACTTGTTGCAAGGCTCTGTTGGGGTGGCGGGCCAGGGCTGGAACCCACCATCCCTCCTGGGCACCTCGTGAGCAGCTGGGCACAGGGAGAGCCAGTAGCATCTCTGCCCAATGTCTGTGAGTCTCTGGACCAGCATACCTGAGCAGGATTTAAAAAAGGCTGCTGCAGGGTGGAACTTCGATGAGCTGGGCTGTGACAGGCTGGTCTGTTGGGTGGAGTTCTAATGAGAGAGAAGTCCGGATGTGGAAAATGGAGGCCCTCATGGAGTGGGGGGGTCGTCTGGCTTGTTGCAAGGCTCTGTTGGGGTGGCGGGCCAGGGCTAGAACCCACCATCCCTCCTGGGCACCTCATGAGCAGCTGGGCACAGGGAGAGCCCGTAGCATCTCTGCCAGAAACAATCTTTTAAGTCTATGATAATTAGTGGCCAATCTTTAGGAATAGCTGTTGGGGAGGGAGCCCAGGTTGCAGGGCTCCCATGGGGATCATTGTGGAATTGACATTCCCTTAGGTCAATCAGCAACCTCCATTTGCCTGATTTTTTTTCTGTATCATAAAAACTGAGGAATTCTATTCTGAAAACGATGGCTCTATATGTCCTAAATTCAACTGTTCTTCCACTAGATTTGTCAGCGCCTCTAACTTTTGGATATTGAGGGACCACTGTGGTGTCCATATAGGTTTGTCAGATTTCCACTGAATACGGATAGGTGGTGGGCGCTTAACCACAGCGGCCCCAATTATAAAGGGTTACTTCCTGAGTTACGCTTATTAAGGAGAGCTGGAACAGGTGCCCGATGGGGATTGGACGAGGTATTGTGAATCACTGCTCCCCACTGCTCCAGCATGTCTCGACCCCATAAGTTTAAAGGCATAGGGGCTATATAAGGCTGGACCATGGCTACATTCCCTTCAGGGCCAATACACGGCAGCCATCTTGCACTCTGTCGGAGAAGAGAAGAGGAGACATTGCCTACCCCGCTCAGGCTATGGGACACTCTCTTTAGGGCCCAGTTAGAGGGCCAATACTTGGTGGAGATTATGGTCATGTCTGCCCCTGTATCCAACATGCCTTTGAATTTCCTTTTATAAATTTCGATGGGTATAATTGGCCGCTTGGTCTGCAAAATCCAGAAATAGAAATGACTTTCTATGTAATGATATTTTATGTATAATGATTTCTAAATTTCTCATGAGGAAGGACTTACATGTAATGATTAATTTTTCAAAAGGAAAAAAAGCATCAGTGTAGGTACTATTACCAATGTATGAAATACGCATAGGTTGACAATGCTTTCTTTGTAGGTAAAGAAATGAATACAGAGAGTATCATAGTGATTTGAGTCCAGAGAATATCCAGGTCAACACAGTTGGCCAACTGAGAGACTCAACATCTCAATCAAGCCTCATGAGGGGAATGTTTAGAGTGAGGGAAGTGTCTATGGACTGTTATAGGAAGGACATGGTTAGGCCTGACTTGGACATTGGTCCTGGGACGGGAAGAGGATGAGCTAGCCTTAGTCACTCTGGTGCCTGTGTTGGTCAGGGAGGGGGGGGAAGAGGAAAAAAGTAAAGTGCAGTTCCTGGGAGAGTGGCGATGTGGTGGGAATGATGGGAAAAAGCAGGTCTCAGAAAGATGAATCAGCTTAGGAGTGGGCTTGTTTGGAGTTTTCAGTTGGCATGTGGGTTGGTGAACAGGCCCTTGGAAAGAGGTATGAGAGGAAGACTGGCACTGTAGGACTGGGAGCTATTGGCAGATGGGGAGCCAAAGCTCTGTCCAAAGGGCAGGTTAGGAGGAAGCAGAGGGAGAACACACAAGAGGACCGTAGGAAGCAACCAATGGTCAGCAGCAAGAAGCTGAGGCTGGAGCATTGGCGCAGGGGCTAAGGTCCTTTCCTCGCTTCGGACTGACCGTAGTTAGGTCCCTGGCACAGGTGGAGCACTGGGCTCTCCTCTTCCTGGATGCAAGAGCTAGACTGAAGGGCCTCTCGCCTGTTTCTCTCTGCCTCAGCCTCTGTGTAAGCAGAAGCAGGGAATGAGTCTGTGATCTGGGCAGGGGCTGCAGATTTAAGGGTTGACAGTGTTGTTCTCCGGAGTTTGCTCTTTTGGTCAGTCTCGAGGTTTGAACTCAAGACCCCAGAGAGGCAATGCCTGTGTTTGACCACTGAGTCAAAGAAATTACAAACTTTTTTTGGTGCTGGGATGGAATGTTTTCTGAGACCCCCTCAGTCCTCCTCCCCACCTCTGTACCTTCTCTCCTCCACTTCCAGCCTCATCCCTGTGGGAGCTGCAGTAACTTGAGGGAACCAGTCAGTGGTGGGGAGCTAGAGGTCTCTGGGAATGGAGCCAAACAACTTTGGGCTCAAAAGGCAGCTTCTTCCAGGCAGCCTTCTGGAGCTAGTGGGCTCCCGAACAGTCATTTACCCAGGAGTCTTGCACCCCAGGATTGGCCTGGTTACCTCTTTATCCTGTGTATTGATATTTGCCTTGACCTTGTTTTGGAACCATCAGCCATGGGGATAGTTTCCATCACCTAGTTGGGATCATCCTTCCTGCTGGAGGCCCAATGTAGGCTGGGTGGACTGGAGGGATAGTAAATAGGTCACCCTCATGGGGCGGGGGAAGGGATGTTGCTGGTGCTTCTGAGTTGGTGTTGAGAGGGATCTGCAGACAGTGAAATCTTCCAGAACTGCCTAAGGCCTGAATGAGCCTTTGCCTCTGTAGCTTTCCTGGCTTGGGAAACTCAAGAAAATGATGCTTGAGAGCCAGGAGATGGTTCGGAGACTAAAGCAACAGCCTCATGAGCACAAGGCCACCGTCTCTGGCTTCCCCACAAGTGCTGAGTCCTGTCTTGCAGTGGGGTGTATGCACTGCAGCTGCAGGGGGCAGCCACAACCTGTACCATAGCTAAAAAGATATAGGCTTGCAGTGACCAAGAGGGCAGCTCCGGGCATATGCATGTGAGTCCTGCAGGGACCTTTGGTGAGCACCACCGACAGAATGATTGTGAGCACCTCAGCCCACGAGACCTGTAGCCAAGTGCATTTCCCTCCTCCAGTTTGAAATGAAGCCTCCAGCCAGAACCTCCACCAAATGCATGAACACCATGACCAAGTGTTGTGTGGGACCTTGGGGGCTGGAGCAATAGTTCAGGGGGTAGGGCGTTTGCCTTGCATCTGGCTGGACCTAGGTTCGATCCCCAGCATCCCATATGGTCCCCTGAGCACTGCCAGAAGTAATTCCTGAGTGTAGAGCCAGGAGTAAGCCTTGAGCAATGCCAGGTATGACCCAAAATGCAAAAATAAAATAAAATAAAAAGACATCTGAACAGCACGAGCAGAGGGAAGGAAAGTGGGGGGGAGGGGAGGGTGCCTGAGCCAGAGACCTACCTGCTACCTTGGAGAGGTCAGTTTCTAGGGGCCCCTGGGGCATGGCATGGGGCATGTGTGCAGACTCCCCTGCTTCTCAGTCCATCCTCCTTAAAGGGGCTTAGCGTTAGGTGCTCCTCTGTGTATAGAATGAATCTGAGTGATGGTTCAGGAGGAGGCCCCAAGTCAGTCTGTCAGGTCTCAGATGCTGAATCCCGCTTAAGTGGTGCCAAAGCCGTTCTGGGTGTGTTCTTGAACCTATGCACTTCCGTTTCTGTTGGTGAACTGGGTTTGGGAATTGTCTTCCTCGTGGATTTTCCTGAGATGCTCCAGGAGTTGGCTGCCATGGAAGGCTCCTTTGGGGGGGTAGGGGAGGCTGAAGGATTCAGCTGTCAAGGATGTTCCTGTCAGGGGCATCCCACGTCTCCCCTGCTCAGGGGACCCCGTCATCCAGGGACTGTGGGAGGGGGTGGTATGGGAACAGACAGACAGGAGACAGGCCAGTCTGAGGGTGGAATGTGCGTGTGTTCGAGGGGAGCTGATCCGTGAAGCTGACCCCTGGAATTCACTAGTCTCATCTGCTGAATCCCAAATGGAAACAAATACAAATGCTCTTTATAAACAAAGACAGGCGCTTAAAAGAGAAAAAAGCCAGGGATCTGGTCTAAACTGGAGCCAAAGATCTGGATTTCCTGACAATTTTCTATCTAAACAGAAACTCCCTGCATCTTCACCCCTCCTCTCAGAATCCGAATTTCCTCCAGGCCTGGAATTTGTGGGTGCCCGCAACTCCTTCTCCCAGAGGTGCTGTGCCACGTGCCAGGTGCTCAGCTGTAGACAGCATAGCCAGTGGCTTCCTCAGTGCTCACTGCTGGGAGGGGCCATATGGGAACCCCCTTGAAGGGTGACCTAAGTTTGGGGACATGTTCTGCCCCCAATCCCAACAGGCACCCAACAGGTGGAGGCAACCTGAGGAGGACCCTGGCGAGGAAACAGAGTTCATGAGTGTGCCATGTGGTAGAGAGCAGAGCCCCAACCCTGGCCTCCCTTTGACCTCCCACACTTGGACGCCTCCTTCAGTCTGGAAGAGCAACACTGTCACCTTTGGATTGGACATGGCTCTAGAATCTCTCAGGCCTAGGCTTTACCTCTTCCCAAGAAGGCGCCCCATGAAGCCAAGGGTCCCTCAGTGCTCCTCTCAGACTTGTCCCCTGAACCTCCAATCAGAGAGAGTCTAAAACCTTCTCTCATTCACCTCAGCTATAGAGAGAGGGCACCAGGCAGTTTCTGGGAAAGCCTGGTCCTTCCTCTGGGTGCCTCCTGCCCCTTCCCTAGCTCCTCCTCATGGCCCCAGATAGCTTAGCTGTGGCCATATTGCTCTCCTTCTCCAAGAGGTGAAATCTGGGCTCCTTGCAGCGGTCATGGCTTATTACCATGATCCTGTTGAGTCTGACACCTTGCCTCCCTCTAGCCTAACACTCTCGAAGCGTGGCACACATCTTCCTCTGAGTTCCCCTCACCAGAGCTCCGGGCTGTGAATTCACCCTCAAGCCCAGTGAGTTTCTCCAAGGGTGGCCTCCTCAGTCTTTTCAGAATCTGGAAGACTTGGAGGCTCCTGCAGCCCTATGAGAATGATAGCAGAGTGTGATCTGGACGTTAGGGCTCATTGGAGGGTGAGGGTGGCTGCCTCTCTTGTGCAACCAAGCCCAGTACAAACACAGCTAAGAGTCCCTAGAAAGCGGGAACCTTGCCATCCCGGTGGATGTGTCAGGTGGGGGGTGGCTGTGGAGAATCTGCACACAGCTGCAGAACATTGTTTCCTCCACTAAAGAGAGGAGAGAAGAGGGACAAGAGGCTCCAATGTTGGGGGTCCAGCCTGTGACTGGCCAGTCATCAAGCAGAGAACACAAGTCTCATTCAGAAGGTGAAACCAGGGAATGTACCATGAGTCTCCCTTTTATTTTGGAGGTGATGTGAATGGCTCCCAGAGTGAGGGGGTAGCTGCTCATCAGTTCCCCAGGAACCATTACTCCACCCTGAGCCATCACATAGTGACACCCACCACACACACCCCACGGCCCCTGCCGAAACACTGGAGAAGACTAGACCTGTGAAGTCCCACAGCCCTTGCCGAGATGCTGGAGACTGGATCTGTAGGCTGGAGCCCAGGCAGGTAGAAGATGGAGAGTGGTGCCCGTGTCCTCTGCTCTGCATCCCGTGGGGTTGACAAGAGGGCATTCTGCCTGTTCTGTGACATCCGGAAACCCCGACTCCATGGGCCGCCACTCCCAAGCCTGTTCCTCTGAGGCCTGGCTCGCTCTAATCTTCTCATCAGCATTCTACCAAGGCCAGAGCTGCCGTGGTTACGGGCAGCACTGAGTGGCAGAAAAAAAGAACAACGCATGACTCAGAGTTCCATACTTCTGCTGTGGGGTCTAATTTTAGGCCACTGTTCCATTCCTCTCCTTGCTTTTCCCAGAATTCTAACGGTGGGGGCAGGCCAGTTTCCCAAAACGGACACGCAAAAGGAATGGGGGTGCAAGGCTAGAGGTGGGCTGCACCGCTTGTATGGTCAGTCTTGGGCTGGGAAGAAAGATGGTCTTGTGACCAGGGTCTCCACTATGCTCCAGAGAGTGACCGGAGGGTCAGGAAATCGATGGATCTGTCCCTGAAACCCCCTCTGATTACTCAGCAACTGCATCTGAGCTCTGGGAGAGAGATCTGGAAACCTCACAGCTCTGAGTCACTTGGGTTTGCAGGTCACTGAAAAGCTTCAACAATCTCAGAGACACAGAAGGCTTGAGAGAGATTGAGGAAGGCCTGTGTGTGTGTTTCACAGGCATTGTGACCATAATGAGGGGCCAAGAACTGTTTCACATCCTGGCTTCAGCTCACTTCAGCCACACCTGGACCTGCAACTGCCTTGCGCAAGGTGGTCCAGCAGATCCTCCCAGACTCTTCCTGCCTAGAGCAGCAGGCATTACTGCTGATTAGGAGGATGGGCAGTAGGTCGGTGCTGAGACCCACTGCCTGTGTCTCAGTTCTAAGATGCTTCTGGAATATTCTTTAGGGCCTGAATTTCCACAGAGCAGAATGTGGTGTATGATTCATAGCTCCTGGAGTCTTATGCCTGAGTGTGAATGTGTTTGTGCATGTGTGTGTGCATGTGGGTGTGTGCTCACACATATGTGCATGCATGTGTATACATGTCTCTGTGCCTGCACTCATGCACTCACATGCAGGCTAGCATACTGTGAATAACCAGAGCCATGGTCTTGCCGGGAAGCCAGCTTTGAGCTGGAATGTGAACCAGCTCCTCTCCCTTCTTCTTTCCTTCTCTTACTCTGTCTGAAACCGTTACTGAGGTGCAATCTGTTGGAAATAACAGGGCTAGGAATCCAAGAACCTGGTATCCAGCTCCACCCTTTGACTGGTAGCATGCCCCTGAGCAGTACCTTGTTCACTCTGAGGCCCGATTTTAGGAATTTTGCCTATCCTTCCTTCCTTCCTTCCTTCCTTCCTTCCTTCCTTCCTTCCTTCCTTCCTTCCTTCCTTCCTTCCTTCCTTCTTCCTTCCTTCCTTCCTTCCTTCCTTCCTTCCTTCCTTCCTTCCTTCCTTCCTTCCTTCCTTCCTTCCTTCCTTTCCTTCCTTCCTTCCTTCCCTTCCTTCCTTCCTTCCTTCCTTCCTTCTTCTTCCTTCCTTCCTCCCTTCTCTTCCTTCCTTCCTCCCTCCCTCCCTCCCTCCCTCCTTCCCTCCCTCCCTCTCCCTCCCCCTCCCTCCCCTTCCTCCCTTCCTCCCTCCCTCCCTCCCTCCTTTCCCTCCTTCCCCTCACTCCCTCCTTTCTTTCTTTCTTTCTTTCTTTCTTTCTTTCTTTTTTCTTTCTTTCTTTCTTTCTTTCTTTCTTTCTTTCTTTCTTTCTTTTCTTTCTTTCTTTCTTTCTTTCTTTCTTTCTTTTCTTTCTTTCTTTCTTTCTTTCTTTCTTTCTTTCTTTCTTTCTTTCTTTCTTTCTTTCTTTCTTTCTTTCTTTCTTTCTTTCTTTCTTTCTTTCTTTTTCTTTCTTTCTTTCTTTCTTTCCTTTTTTTTCCGCTCATTCGTTCTTTTTGTTCTTTCTTTCATTTGTTCTTTCTTTATTATTTGCTTGCTTGCTTTTTTCTTTCTCAGAGACCTCAGGAGGTTAGAAGACCTCTGAAGAGACCAGAGGCTCCAGTGGTTGTAACTCATGGTTCAGGGGGGCTTTCAAGATGTCACCTCTCTGTGAACTATATCTATCCACCCATTATGTATCTGCATCAGCTCTTCAACAGAAGGAAAGAAGCTATCAGTCACCCAGAGAAGTATTAATCAAATTACATGTTATGGTTTTTTTTCAGTATTACTGCCTTACAAAATCTTTTCACCTCATTTTCTGTGTATCACCAATCAAAAGGATTTTGTTTTCAAAATCACTTTCAGAGATGAGAGTGATAGTATAATGGGCAGGATGTTTGCCTTGCAGGAAGCAGAAGAGGGTTTTACCTATAGTGTTCCATATGGTCCCCTGAGAACTACTAGGGTGCAGAGCCAGGAAGAGCCAGGAAGACCCCCCTGAGCATTGCTGGATGTGGTCCCCAAACATACAAAAACAGCTTCATTTTTAATTTGATACAAATTTGATATGGAACATGCTGTTCCTATTGCATGTGTCTCCCACCCTGGCACTTTTCTTGGTCCTACCTGTGCTCTTCTACATTCCCTTAGGAGATGAGCTTGTTGACATTTGAAAACCCCTGGCATTGAGTGAGTTGCAGCAAGACCATATTCTGCTTGGAAAAGAGTAGACTGATTGCTGAGGACACCCATGAAACGTCTGAACTTTGAGCAAATGGCACAAGGCTGAGGGCTAATTATGAAGCAATCATGGCAGCTAAGAGGTAGGGATGGTCCTCCCTACAGAGGATGGCAAGGAGGCAGGAATTTAAGCCACATGAACAATTTTGGAGAATGTGGTAGGTACTGGAGTGGAGAGATATTTCCCAAGACCTAAGATCCAGGCTACACTTTGTGGGTGTATCTTTGATGTCGTGTTTCAGATAGATAAGGAATACAATTATACCTGTATTAGGGAGCCACAGAAACCATGGGAACAAATGTCTCTGCACACATCATTTAGTCTTCACCTTTCCCATTCTTCTGGGCAACAAAAACCACCCCCAGCTCAAATTCTTATATTCTGGGTATTGAGCCAGAGTCTGTCAATAAGGCAAGCACCTAAAGCCCTACCCTATTTCTCTAGCCTGAAGTGAGAAAACTAAGATACCAATAAAAATAAAATAATAACAGTTCAATAAAAAATATCAGGTTCTTTCACTATAATCACTAATCACTATCTTCCCGTTCATCATCTATTTGCTAGAGCAGATGTAATATCTCCATATGTCCTGTCTCATGCTAGTAGAACCCAAAGGCATCCGCTTGCTCCAGGAACATAAAGAGCCTCAAACCATTATATTAGGTCATGGGAATGACCTAATATAAATGTTACTGGTATTTGGCATATCAAATATGACACGAGCAACTTGCCAGGCTTGCCGTAGCGGGTAGCATACTCTTGTAGTCACCTCTAAATAAAGCACTTATTGATGAACCGCGCGGTCGCTAGAACCGGTCTGTGATAGTCTGGTCTGCTGGGTGGAGTTGTGACGAGAGGGAAGTCTGGATGTGGAAATGGCGGCCCCCATGGAGTAGGGGGCGGTTGTCTGGCTTGTTGTGAGGCTCTGCTGGGGTGGCGGGCCAGGGCTAGAACCAGCCATGCCTCATGAGCGGCTGGGCATAGGGAGAGCAAGTAGCAGCTCTGCCCCATGTCTGAGAGTCTCTGATTCAGCATACCTGGGCCGGATTGAGAAAACAATAAATCTTTCAATCAATGTAATCAAATTACATTGTCAGGAAGGGAAAGAAGAATATGAATAGGAAAGAGTGCAAACTAGAACCTCCAGGACAGGCCTGAACCAATGTTTGTCTCTCATTGATCTAAGAAGTAGCACCAGCAACACACACCATAGGCCTAGAATTCTGAGAAGTAGAAGAAGTAGTCTGAGAAGTAGTAGGGGTCCTACCTACTGCCCACATCAGGATGGGCCAGTGGACTTTGTGAAATTCAGAATCCTGGCCATACTCTGACCTTTGGTGAAAAGAAACCGAAGGGAGAGAGAGAGAGAGAGAGAGAGAGGGAGAGAGAGAGAGAGAGAGAGGAGAGAAAGGACCATTCCTTCATTCCTGCCTTCCAAATCCCATGTAAATGTCTCTTGAAGTACTTTCTAACCCACAGCTACACTGGGAAGGGAATTCTGTGAAATACAGTTCTTTTAGCTCATTAAATGGTAATTGTACAAAGTCATAACAGTAATTAAATAAGAGAGAATGAAAGGAAACGATTCAGCAGTTGACTAAAAATTTTAGAGTGTTAAGACAAACCTAATGAAAGGAAAAAATATTAATAGACAAAAGCAAACCTAATGAATTCGGAAATGAAGACTCAATAGACTTATTTACAAAAGCCAAGTGTTTATTTGCATAAAGATTAATAAATCAAAAATATCTTCAGCAGTTCGAAAGAAACACAAAGGAGCACACCAAGTGTTAGGAGTGAGAAGCAATACAAAATCCTAGAGAGTAATTTCTTTAAAAAATTAAACAAAAGCTATACACAATCAGAAGGCCAAAATGCCTGTTGTAAGAATATAAAAGGCTCATATTAATCAAGAATAAGTATAAGTGATGTTAAATGCATGTACACTGACATACCAGAACCTTGCTGAGAGACTAAATACAAAAATAGTTATATCATGTTCATAAATTAGATGACATTAATATTTCCAAGATCTAGATTGTTCTTCCAATTATCAAGATCTTTGCGGACTTTAAGATAGGGCAGTTCGGGGAGGAAAAGTACAAATTATTAAAGTTGATACTAAAATTTATATGAAATTAATGGTTATATGGGCATGCAAATTATTTTAAATGCTAAAAACAATTTCATAAAATTGCAGAATAAAACTATTTGGATTCATGAGTGCAAAGCAATAGTAATCATGATGTCATGGTATTGGTAACAGGCTAGACACAGAACAATAGGACATACATGGTCAATTGGTTTTCTGTAAAGGTGCCTAGGTAATTAAATGAGGATACTTTTTCTAATACACTGAACTGAAACAATAGTACAGCTATATCTAAAAAGTGGTGCTTTCTTCTTCCCTCCAACAGTAAAAATATTAAAATGAAATGGCCAAAATGATAAAGCTTCTGAAAAAAACAGAAGCAAAGTCTTGTGATTTTAGGACTTGGTCAGCTTTCTTAGGAGATAGAGAACCCAGAGTGTAAAAGAAAAAAATGTTAAATTGAACTTGGTTAAAAACTTGCACTTTAAAAGAGGTTGTTAAGATATTAAAATATATGCCATATTTGGGGAGAGAACATTTACAAACAATTCTTATATATAAAATTCTTATACTTTAATGATAAAAGGCAAACAACAAAGTAAAAGTGGACAAAATATTTGAATAAAGACTTCACCAAAGAAGAGCATGAAAAATAGCAAGACAAAACAAAAAAATACCCCCAAAATGCAAAACAACAAAAGAAAAAAAAGGAAAAGAATGCACACACACAGAAAGATGCTTAACACAATGCGTCATTTGGGATAAGAATTAAAACCACATTGAGATATATTATCATGCGCACACTTGGATCAGTTAATGTTAAAAAGAATGAAGAGATAGTACAGGGGTAAAACTCTTGCCTTGCATGCGGTCAGCAGTGGTTGCATTCCAGGCACCACATATGATCCCCTGAGCACCACTTAGTAAGGCCCTAAACCCCTAACCCTCAAAACAAAACAAAACTTAAACCAATACTTAACAAGGACATGAGATACTAGGAACTCTCACACATTGCTGATAAGATGCAAAAATGGTTTAGCCACGTAGGATAACAGTTAGTTTATTATAATTTAAACATATAACCTAGAAATCCCATTTTGATATATCCAAGGGAAACTATATGTCCACACACATATTTTTATACAGTAGTTTACAAAACACCTTATTGGTAATGCCTCTGAACTAATTTCCTGAGGCTGCTGAAGCAAATAACAACAAACATAGTGCCTTGAAACAACACAGAATCTCTCAGTTCTGGAGGTAAGCAGCGCAAACAACTTCAGTGGGAAGAACCAAAGCACGGGTCAAGTCATGCCTTCCCTGGAGTCTTGAGGGCAGATACATGCCCTGGCTTTCCTTGACTTGTGTCTGCCTTCATGTCTCTGGTACCTTCACGTTTTCCCCTACTCAGACTTTACCTCTCCTTCTTGTTGTATGTAGAAAAGTTTTCTGCTTTCTTTTATGAGAATAAATGTGATTGCATTTAAGGTCCACCCTGATAATCAAGGGTAATCTCTCCATCTCAAGATTCATAATTCAGCCTCATCTGCAAAGGTGCTTTCACCATATACGGCGACATTTACAGATTCTTGGAATTAGCATGTGAATATGTTTGGGAAGAGCATGCTGTTTTCCTAGCCTACAGTGGCTTCTATATACAGTATATAATACAATACAAATTGTAAATAATACAATATAAGTTGTACATAATATAAATTTAGGTCAACCTATGATTAGAGAAACCAGTTCTGGCTTGCCTATGCACTACCGCTCAGTATTAAGAGATGAACAATTAATATGTACATATATGAATTTCAAAAACTTGAAGAAAAGAAAAACAAAGTACAAATTGTTTGATTTTTTTTTTAAATTAGGAAACGCACCGCTATGGTGACAGTAGACGAAGAGAGTACATAAAGATTTTTTTTTAAATTATGTCATTGTGAGATAGACCATTACAAAGCTGTTCATGATTTGGTTTCAGTCATACATTGTTTCAACATCCATCCCTCCACCAGAGCACATTTCCAATCATTTTCCCTCCCCTACCAACCTGCATCTATGGCAGGCACTTCATAGAATTGTATGCTAACTCATTGAATTGTATGCTAACAGTAGGTGAATTTAAAATTGAAATAACATTAATTTACATGATGTATTTTAGGGATATAATTCCATACTAATTCTAAGTATTTGTTACTACACCACAATCATCACCAAAGTGCCCACAATCAATTGGTGATTATTTTATTGTTATCCAGGTAACATGGTTTATGAACATATTAATGCTTATAATTTTGTCTACAAATATACTGCACGTCCACCACCAAGGTACCATAAACTCTTGCCACCATCTTTTGTGATTTCTAGTTAATGGATGAATTTTATAAAATGTTAATTGCATTTTAGTGAAATTTATATATAAAAAAAGACCTAGAATATCTTTGAAGACATATAATTAAAAATCTAAATGAATTGGTTGGCTCTTATGGATAATGTAACTAAAATAGACAAGAAAAAAGTTTAAACAGAGAAACAAATATGAAATAAGTCCAGAAGTTTGTGAAGAAGTTTGCTTCCTTTGCCATCTCCTCTAAACTATACCACTGGGACAGATGGTAGATCTGTTTGCAGGTGATTTATTTCAAACTGAGAGAATTTCTGAGCCACATAAATTGTTCCTGTGAATATATAAATACTCAAAATGATTTGATCAATGAAATTTCTTTAACCTTAATGCAAAAATTTTATAAAAGAGCACAAAACTACAAATATAAGTATATGAATAAAGCATAAACAAAGTATTATCCAATCAAATGCATTCATACTTGATACGACTAACAAACTCTGCTAAAATTAGGCTCACTCCAGAAACCCAGGGTAGGGGAATAGATTAGGAAGCCAGGGAGAGCAGCAATAGTTCTGGCCACTTGTTTATCATTCCTCTTCTGCAACACCCTCAGGGAAAGTGAGTTTTGTACAAGAAGGATGTCTCCTCTCAGTGCTGCTGCTTTCTGACTGTAAAAGGAAGTAAAAGGAAAAGGAAGTAGAAAACATGAGGAAGAAAAGACAAGGAAAGACAAGAAAAGACAAGGAAAGAAAGATAAAACTGGAGTAGCTAAAAGTGATAAAAGGAATAATATTGGCTATATGTACAATCTTGCGAGCAAGCTGGCTTCCGGAAAGGATTCAGCACAATTGACCATATCCACACGGTAACCAAGCTCATTGAGGTTTGTAGGGAGTTCAAGATGCCGCTCTGTTTCACGTTCATTGATTTAAAGAAAGCCTTTGATTTTGTGGAGACTGAAGCGGTCATTGAAGCCCTAGCCAAACAGGGTGTTCAAACCCAATACATCAAGATCCTTTGAGAGCTGTATTGTGGATTCACCACCAGGATCTCATCATTCTACAAGGAAGTGATCATTGTTGCCAAAAGAGGGGTTCGGCAGGGTGATACCATTTCACCAAAACTCTTCAGTGCCACCCTCGAGAACATCATGCAACCATTAGAATGGGAAGGAATGGGAGTGAAGATAGATGGTCGGCAACTACAACCACCTCTACTTCACTGATGACATTGTTCTAATAACACCAAACATTAGCCAAGTGGCACAAATGCTGGCTGACTTCGACTGAGAATGTAGAAAGATAGGTCTACAGCTGAATCTCAACAAAACTATGTTCATGAAAAATAAACTAGTTTCAGAGGCCCCATTCACTCTCAATGGAACAAACATCTCTGAATGCAGCAGTTATGTGTACCTAGGTCGAGAAGTCAACATGATGAACGACCTAAAAACCTGAGCTGCGCAGGAGGAAGAGAGCAGCATGGAATGCCTTCAAAAGCATTGAAGAAATAGCTAAAAGGACAAAGAACCTCTGGCTCTGGGCACATCTCTTTGACTCCACCATTCTCCTTGCATTAACATACGCCTCAGAGACCTGGGCCCTATGAAAGCAGGATGAGAATGCTATTTGGGTCTCCCAGAGAGGAATCGAAAGAGCTATGAGAGAAGGAATCCAGAGTTCCAACCTCCATCGCTGTTCCAGAATCAGGGACGCTGTCTCGCTTTGTCAAGGCATCGAAAATCAGATGGGCTGGACATATAATGCGATTTGAAGACGATCGCTGGACTAGAGCCGTTACCGACTTAATTCCAGGGGATATCAAGAGATCACATGGCTGCCCACCTACGAGATGGTCAGACTTCTTTGTCAAGACCCTGAAGGAATGGTTTGAGATTCTTCATATTCCCGAAGCAACCAGATGCCATTGGGCTACACTGGCAAGTAATAGGGTCAAATGGAAATGTTACTGGCATCCGCCGAGCAAATAGATGAATAAAGGTATTCAAGTGATCAAGTGATACGTATTATTGTAAAATAAGAATAAAAACAAGTAAAACAGAAATATTATGCATGAGAAATAGAGTTATTAATAGAGAAGATGGTATAGAATTTTCATGGATGATATAGTGGTATAGAAGATCTAAGTAGAATACAGAGTTTACTTGAATGATATAGCAACAGGATTTCAATCTGGTCTTCCAGATTGAGAAGATTTATTATGAAGATATAACTGGTATTCCAGATTGAGAGCGTCTCCCTTAGGGAAGAAGAAAAGGACAAAGAAACAGAAATATGAAAATAAGACTAGCCATATTGAAAACACAAAGAGAAGAGTTAATATATGATAATAAAAGTCTATAAAGAGAAAACCAAAAAATTACGAGGGTACATTTGAAGAAGTAATGATCAATTTCCAAGAGTTAAGTAGAGCAAAAAGGAGGAAGAAGATGAGAAGAGGGGGTAGGGGAGAAAAATGGGAAGGGGAGAAAAGGAAAAAGAAGAAAAATGAGAACAGAGATATTCAACTGAAAGAGACTGTAAAGAATATATAGGAGAGCTAGAATAGGAATGTGATTTTGAAAACAGTAAAGTTTGAGAGAAAATTCTAATTTTTTTGTGGGAAAGAGTATTCATACCCGAAGGAACAAGAGTAAGATTGACCCAAGATAATTTTAAAGTAAGGAATGAATGCAAAAATCCTAATAAGTTTTTTTAATATTAGAAGGGAAAACATAGACTTTAGAATTTTATATGTATCAAAGACATTACTTAAATAAGAGAACATGCTAAAAACCTTCCTAGTCCAGAAAACTTCAGAAAGATTGTCACAGAAAGACCACATTGAAAGCTATTTCATAGGATGTAGACCAAGAGGAAATGCAGGCTTCAGGTGAATTGTCGCATAGTTGTATTCTAGACTATTGCCACTCAAAGTGTGGTAGTGGAAATAGAATCTGCATCACCTGGAATTTGTTAGAAATGGAAATTTCCAGGCCCTGACCCAAATCTGCAGAATCAGAGACTGGTTTTATGAAGAGTCCTAGATACTTTGAGGTTTGAGCAGTATTGGTCTAAATACATCAACAAGATTGAGCTTGTAACAGAGGAGGACTAAGGAAATATCCTAGCAGCAATGGAGAATCTATTTTCTGCCAAGGGCCGTTTGGATATGTATGACGTCATTTGTGGGCCATGCAATACAGGCAGACAGGCCGCAGGCAACCAACGGGAAGCAGACATGTCTGTCCTGTCATGGACCAGGGCCAGACCACATGATTTCACGGACCTTATATTGCCTGCTGGCTGGATGTTCTCCACCCCTAATTAGAGGGTAAATGATTGGAAAAAATTGTTAAAAAGCTAAAAAAAATTAAGATGGTAGGAATAAATCCAAATCTAAATAAAAGGTTGTAAATGTGAATGAAATTAACTCACAGATTGAAAGGCAAAAGATTGACAGACAGGATGAAAAAAATCTAGAGGGATATTATTTGTAAGATATACTTTAAAGCTCAGTACAAACTCAGGCTAAGAGAAAAAGTAAATAGAAAATATATCAGTGAATATTAACTTGAACAAAACTGTTATGATTTCAAATATCAAATAAAAAGGGCTTTAAGACAAATATATGATTAAAGATGGATAGAGTGCTTCATAATGTAATGATAAAAGTAAAATTTTGTCATGAAGATACAGTAATTTTAAAAATATATATTAAGAAGAGAGGTGTTTGCCTAGAGGCAGGATGGATGGGGGAAAGTGCTTGGAGATGACCTGGAGTTATCACAACAGAGAGACCAATCTCGGGTAAGACAAAGCAAAAAAGAAAGGAAGAAAAGAACAAGCAAAACACATGTTAAAAAATATTATGAATGTAAAGGGAAGGAGGAAGTAAGTTCACAGATTTAAAGATAGGAGGATATGATAGGCCATCAGCTACCATTTGTCAACAACTTAAAAAATGTAGACAAAATAGTGAAATTCCTAGAATACTAAAATATTCTGAAAGAAATGTCTAAAAAGAATGAAATATTAGTTCAAAGTCTTCCTACAAAGAAAGCATCAGTCCCGATAGTTTTAGATAATTTCTACAATTCTCTATAACTCATTATTCCATTTTATACAAGTCTTTCTGACAGTATAAAAAGAGAACATAATTTAATCCCTGAGGTCAAACACCAGTTGAAACAAAGACATATCAAAAGAAAGAAAAAAATGGGAAAAAGGGGAAGAATAGGAAGGAAGGGAGAAGAAAGGAAAAGCAGAGAACCATTTCACTCAAAGGTATAGATACAAATGTTCTAAGCTAAGTAATTTCTAGTAGAGTCCAATAGAATCCAGTCATATTAGAAAAGATTGAAGTTTATAAATAAGTTGAGTTTAGACTAGGAGAGCAAAGATGGTTTAATAGTTTTAAAAAATCTGTAAACATAAACAAATTACAAATAAAAACTTACAAAATCATTCCAAAAGTTGAAAAATAAGTAATTTGATAAAAGTCATTCACAAAACTTTTAATAAATCAGGGGTTAGGTTGGAAATTTATAAATATTGTGAAAATATCTATGAAATGTCTAGAGAGCAAACTAGAGAGCAAAGGGGGAATTTTGCTGACATTATCAGGGGCAAGACAAAGATCTTAGCAATGACACCACTACTCATTTTAATATATGCACCACTCTGTTATTTTTTGTGGGGCCATACCTGGATGTGCACGGGGCTTTCTTTCTCTTGGCAATCATTCCTGGTGAGGCTCAGGAGACCAGATGGTATTCATGGGAAAACCTTACCTGCTCTACAATCTTTCTTAGTCCATTGGTTCTTAATAAAATAAGAAATAGAAATTAGAAGTTAAAGTGACTTAGGGGATAGCTCAGTAACCACATATGCCTGTCTTGTAAGCAAAACATCCTAAATTCAGTCTCTAGCACCGAAATTGCAAGCCTGGCCACTCTGCTCCTTGACCTTGGTGATTCTGCTGTCTGTGATACCCAGAACCATGGCTTTTTCTAGCCACAGAATATTCAGCTGTGTGTGAGCATCATAAATAAAGGAGAGTGAGTGCTGGCAAGTAATGCTGGGAGGCTGTTTTAGTACGACCCCTGGTGTGCATATGTGCAGTCCCCACTGCAAAAGTGGTGCTGTCTGTGGATGAGGAACACAACTAGATGTGTGAGCATCACAATTAGGAATGCTTGTGACCTCTGCCATAACAACAGAAGAAATGAAAAACAGGAAAGAAGGAAACTAGAGGTATGAAGATTAAAAAGAGTATTATTGGTAGATAATCAGACAGTCACATAGAAATACTTCCCTACATCTGAGACATAGTTTTAGTGTAATAGATTCTAGCAAGATGTGTGACTATAACTTTAATAGACCCAAGACAGGTGCATTTTATAAAGTAGCAGCAAACATAATTAAATAATTTATACTATTATGAGATAAGAAATAATATTTAGGTAAAATATAATGTGTAAGTCTTCTATTGTTCCAATAAGAAAAACAATATTGTAAAACTGTCAATTCTCATCCAAAGAAATATAATAGATTCGGGAAATTCCAGCTTTAAAATCTAACATTTTTTCATAAAAGATAATAAATTCTAAACTTATGTGTCAGTGTAAAAGGTCAGTAATAGCCAGGTTCTTATTCTTCTTCTGAGAAAGAATAGCAAAGCTGGGAATAGTTGTTCTATCAATTATAAAGATGAATCATGGAACTATGGCAATTAGCACTTTGTTATTCCTCCATTAGGAGATTCTAAAATACATGACAGAGAGCCTAGCCCCATCACCAGACATGTGAGCAACATAAGTACAGGAAAAAAAGTGACACATCACAACAACATAGAAGAGAATGTAGCTAGAAAACATTGGTATTTCCATGGAAGAAAACGAAACTGGAATTATGCCAGTTACCATATATAGAAACCATTCATTCTCCAAATTAAAAGCTCCTAGTAGAAAAAAAAATTCTTCAGCAAGACCTAAAAGATGTCAAGTATTAGGAGAAGATTGATATATTTGCTTATTTAAAATTAAGAACTTGGCAAAGAAAATAAAACGAAAAACAGTTTTGGGACATCTGAACATCTATCTTTCAGGCCCTCCTCCCCAATAAACCTAGACAAAGACTTTCCACACACACACACACACACACACACGCCAAATATTTTGTGGCAGGAGTAGTTACAAATTGAGGCAGTTATTAACAGTTATCTACAACTGGTCGTTCATTTGCCTTGCATGAAACTGACTTGGGTTTAATCTGGGGCATTCCAATGGTCCCCCTTGCACCACCAGGAGTAATTTCTGAGTTCAGAGTCAGGAGTAACACCTGAACAATGCCAGATATTCACCCCCAAAATCCAACCAAACAAACAAGACATAAAGTAGACCACAAAGTTAAATGTAAAACACAAAACTGCAAAATGTTCAGACATTGATAGCATGACCTTGGGTATGGTGTGACTTGAAATACAATTCTGATATCACTATCTATGAAAAATTATGAATGATTGAATTCCACTGAACATTTTAAAAGTCTGCTTCGCCAATTTCTAAAGAATGAAAAGACTAAGAGAAAATATTTATAAAAGACACCTCTGACAAAGCTATCATCTAAAATTTAATATGAAGTCCAAAATTAACAATAAGAGTACAAACAACTTAATCTAAAATGGAACCATTTACCTGCAAATGGATGGTCATGGAGACTATCATGCTGAGTGAAATTAGTCAGAAGGAAAAGGACAGATATAGAATGACTGCATTCATTAATAGGATATAAATAGATACCAGTGTTTTACTAAATGTGGGAAATGGTAATGGCAGATTAAAACTCACCATTGAATATACACAAGGAGACTTAAGTGACAAACTCTAAATATCTGCAGGGCTAGCCATAATGTGTAAAAGAAGAGGGAGAGAGATGCAGAGATGAGAGAGAGACAGAGAGAGAAAGAGAGGAAACAGGGTTACCTGCTATTGAGGTAGCCTGGGGGTGGGCGGGAAGGGGTGGGGTACATTGGTGGTGGAAATGGGGCACTGGTGGAGGGATGGATGCTGGAATACTGTATTACCAAGAACCAATTATGAACACCTTTGTAATTGTATGTCTCACGGTGCTATAATAAAAAAAATTAAAAAAAAATAAAATGGAACCATAACAGACAAATCACCAAAGAGGATATACAGATGGAAAAATAATATGAAAGGGTGTTACAAGTCCTATGCTATTAGAGAAATGCAAATTTAAACAACAATGAGATACTTCTACACACCTATTAGTAATCTGGCCCACATCCAGATACTGATAACACCAAATACTGATGAGAATATGGAGCAATCGGACACTGACTCATTGCTGTTGGGAATGCAAAATGGTACAGCCAAGTTTGGAAGCCAGCAGAGCAGTTTCTTACAAAACCAAACATACTTTTTACCATTTGACCCAGCAACCACACTCTTTGCTATTTACTCAAAGGAATTAAAAACTTATGTTCACACAAAAACCTGCACATAAATATTTATTTTAGCTTATTCATAATTGCCAAAACTTCGAAGCAACCAAGCTGTCCTTCAGTAGGTAAATGGATAAATAAACTGTGTACATCCAAACAATAGAATATTTTATAGCACTAAATAGAAATGATCTATTAAATCATGAAGAGACCTTGGGAGCCCTAGAAGCATATGACTAATTGTAAGAAGGCAATTCCAACTGTATGACATTCTGGAAAAGGTAAAACTGTGGAGACAATAAAATGGTGAGTGGTTTCTGGGAATTGCAAGGGTGAATAGATAGAGCACAGAGGATTTTTAGGCAATGAAAGTGTTCTGTATCCTACCACAATGAAGATATATGTCATTATACATTTGTCAAAGCCTATGGCTTTGACAAATATATAAAACAATAAGAATGAATCCTAATGTAAATCATGGTCTTTGGATGATAATGATGTACCAATGTATGTCCATGAGTTGTACCAATTATACAACTCCGGTGTCAGGGGTGTTGACAATGCGTGAGGCTGTGCTTGAGTGTGGAGAATATGGAAAAGCTCTGTACCTAACTCTCAATTTTATTGTGAACTTAGTTTCTGTAAAAAAATTTTAAGGAAAAAAAACTGAGACAATATAAAAATTTCAAAACTTTGCCCTTAAAGGATATTTAAAAGAATGTATTAAGTGGAGGAAGAAACTGAAAGAAGACATTTGTAATATACACTGATGATAATGAATTTTAATCAAGAAGTAAAGAACTCCTACAGTTTAACAATTAAAAAATTTAACAACTCAACCAAAAAATCATACAAAGAGCATTTTAGCCATTTCACTAGAAAAGTTATTCAAATGGCCAATAAACACAAGAGAAGGTGCTCAATTTCAATAATTATTAGAGAAGGAAAAATTCAAACATCTGTGAGATACCAATGCACACTCACTGAGATAAATACCATAAAACAAAACAAAACCAGAAAATATTTGGTTTGTGATAGTATGGAGAAATTGTTTGTGATAGCATGGAGTTTGTGTTTGTGATAGTGTGGAGAAATTGGAATCCATGAACCTTGTGGATAAGAATGTATAATAGTGTAACTGCTATGGAAAACAGTATGGTGGTTCCTCAAAATATTATACATAGAATCGCCCCATGTTCTAGCAATCTACTTTGGGATATATGAACTAAAGAACTGAAACTCTGTTCAAACTCAGTTGAACTCAGATGCATATTTATACATACATGTTCATAGTATCATTATAGTCAACCTAATGCTGTTGCTACTTTCATCAATAGATAGGAAAAATGGGGGTCAGAGAGATAATGCAGTGAATAAGGAACTTGCTTTGCAGATGACCGAGGTTCGATTCCTGGCACCACATTGGTTCCCAGAGCACCACCAGGAGTGACCTGAAGCACAGAGCCTGGAGCAAAAGCCTAAACATAGCTGAGTATGTCACCCTCATAAAATGTGGTCTCTATATGCATTGAGATATTTTGCCTTAAAGAGAAGGAAATTCTGACATACACTACAATGTGAAAGAAAGCGGGGTCATTATATTAATTGATACATCAATCACAAAGAATAAGTACCATGATTCCACTTACAAAAAAATGGAGTGAAATTCATAGAGATGAAGTAGAAGGAAGGTGACCAGATTAAGAGAAGAGAGAAAAGGAGAGTTACTGTTTAATGGAAACAGACCTCCAGTTTCAAGATGAAAAAATTCTGGAGTTTTTGGTGGTAATAGTTGAATAACCAAATGAATGTGCTTAAAGTCTCAAAACTGCATAATTGATAATGGTTAAATGATGAATTTTATGTTGTGCACATTGTACCAAAATGAAAAATGCAGCATTCTAAATTTGACTAGGTGAAAACTCTAACTAAATATGTTAGTGATAAGTTATGAATAAATGTAAGTACATGCAATATACAAACATATCATATGTTCACCTATAAATACATGTCAGTACTAGTGTTGGCTTTTAAAAAAGTATTCACATGTTAAAAAATTTCTACAGGAAATCCTAATATTAAGCCAGTGCTGAGAACACCTGATCTAAATTACATAGCTCAAAAATGGAAATTTCATGCATTTATTTTATTTCCCTTATGCTTTATTTGTATGATGATAAGCAATAGTTTATATTTAGTTTAATTTTTTAGTGAGAGAAAACTTTAAAGTTCACTTTAGAATTTTATACCCAACCAAACCATCAACCACTCTGAGGGTAAAATAAAAGTTTTAAACCAAGTTTCTAAGTAAGTTCATCTTTAGTTTTTCCCCAAGAGATATAGGTGGTATTTGTGTTTCAACAAAATAAGAGACTAAACTAATAAAATAAAAAGAGGAGATCCAGGGAATAGGGGATCCAACACAGAGGATAACAAATTCTTTTGTCTCATGATGATGACAAAAGAAATCCTAGAACAGTTCTATGGAGTCAGATAAGAGTTGAAAGTGAAAGGGCACATTTCCAGGTAAACAATGCAAGATGACTTGAGGTACAAACCTCTCTTTGGAGAGATTTTTTTTAAAACAATGCCTCTGTTAAAGACTTTGAAAAGAATTAGCAGTGAGTGTTGAAAAATCAAGGGATATAAAAAGTGAGGCAGTTATTAACTCCAGGAAGAATTAAAAATTTTATGGGGAAGAAAACATCATAGCATACTACGTGGCTTAGATTTGGAAATGTAATTTCAGTTTATTAGAAGTTCAAGGAAAGGGAAATGTTTCTGCTTGCTGTTTGAGTGTTCCCTTTTCATCTTTCATAGTAGGAAGTTAGTATATGATGCTAAAACTTGATTAATCAAGAAACCTGAGTAGAAATAGATAATTTAGATGTACACAGTTAAATATTAGGGAGGGGGTTGGGGGCTGTTCTAGGAACTGTGAGAGGTCTCAGAGGAGGGAGAAGAGAGAGATAGGACATTGCCAGATTTTCGTCATGACACTTTATGGATTTACCTCTTAAAATTGTGTCCAGGTGTGGGAAAAGGGGACACTCATCCATTGCTGGTGGGAATGCCGGCTGGTACAGCCTTTCTGGAAAACAATATGGACATTCCTCCAAAGACTAGAAATTGAACTTCCATTTGACCCAGCCATACCACTCCTGGGAATCTACTCTGGGAAGCCAAAAGATACACAGCGGAAACACCATCCCTACTTTTATGTTCATAGCAGCATTATTCACAATAGCCAGAATCTGGAAACAACCATAGTGCCCAAGAATCGATGACTGGATAAAGAAGCTTTTGGTACATCTATACCAAAGCATGGAATACTATGCAGCTGTTAGGAAAAATGAAGTTATGAAATTTACCTATAAATGGATGGACATGGAGAAGACCATGTTGAGTTAAATTAGCCAGGAGAGAGACAGATATAGAATGACTGCATTTATTTGCATGACATAAATATATATTTATATATTATGATACCAATATCCAAGGTCAAGTGATACATGTATCAGGAGGTTTTGTCAAAAGTGGAAATTATCACAAACATGTGGGAGTCAGAGGCTAGGTAAGACAGAAAATGGAACAGTGTGCAAACAATTGTCGAAAGTACTAATACCAACCTAGAACTGAGCATTAAATACAGGCAAAAAGATACACATGACAACCCTTTAATGTATGTTCTGTAATCCACAGTCTGGAAGGGAAGGAAAAGAGAAAGAGATAGAGAGAAAGGGAAAGAAATAAAGAACCTGCTATGGAGGCGGGCTGGGGAGGGAGAGGGAACTGGGGACATTGGTAGTGGGAGATGGGCACTGGTGGAGGGATGGGTGCTGGAACACTGTATGACCAAAACCCAAATATGAACATCTTTGTAATTGTATATTTCACGGTGGTATAATAAAATACTTATAAAAAACATTTTAAGTGAAAAAAAATTGTGCCCAGGGATTCCTCTGGTTGAATGAAGTATTTTCCAAAGTTACACCTTTACGTATGGTAAAGGTATTCACATCAGTGTTGCTATGATATTGGAAAATTACTACTTAGGGAGATAATTCGAGTATCTTATATACAGTCCTTTTTGCCCAGGAAAAGAGCAGGTTTATAGTTAAGACAATAGCAGGAATGTTTGTGATTAGTGGCAGTGGATGATTAAGTCACTTTTGCAGGACTTCAGAGGAGTGAGAGAACCTTCTGATTGGGATTGACCTGGGAAGATAAAGGCTGTGCTTACCTGACAAGATAGAATTAAGGGGCTCTGAAGCAAGGGAAAGGAGTTCACCAGGGCCCCTGAAGGGCAGGGAAGTGGGTGCACTTGCCTGACAGGTGGGGAGGATAGCATTAGCGCCCATGGTGGAGCTGTTTGGGCTATGCTGGAGCACAACGGTTGGGAATGATTGGAGCAGCCAAATGTCACTTCCGCCAAGCCCTGAAGCTGTGTGCTTTGCAGAGTTGCTCCAGAAATGTCTACGTGTTCCTTTTTTGTACCTTTTGAGATCGAAACAAGCAGTTTGGAGGTGGCCAGTAGCCAAGATGAGGCTCAGTGAAGCTGGAAGAGTTGGAATTAGGTTTAGTCTGAGGACAGGTTTAGCAGCAAGTCTGCAGCCAGGGGTCGAAGTTCAGTTTGAGGCCAAGTTTAGGGTTCAGTCTGCGATCAGAGTTAGGGTTTGTCAGCAGCTTTTTATTTGATTGGATGTCATTATTTTTTGTGTCAATAAATGTTGCTTAAGTGCATGGATAAATTGAACATTTTGGCTGGCTCTTTTTTCTTAAGCCTTCTAAGTCTTAACTTTTCTCAGTGCCTTCTCTCTCTCTCCCCTCTCTCTCCCTCTCTCTCCTCTCTCTCTCTCTCGCTCTCACTCTCTCCTCTGTAGCTCTCTGTCTCTGTTTCATTTATTTATTTTTGAGTTTTGGACCACACCTAGTGAAGCTCAAGGCTTACTTCTGGCTCTGTGCTTAGTAATTACTCCTGGGGCTTCAAGGACCATTTGAGGTGCCAGGGATTGAACTCAGATGCAAAGCAAAAGCATCCTACCTGCTGTGCTCTCTTTCCAACTCCATGCCTCCACTTTTCTTTGTTTTTTAGAACATTCCTAGCATGCTTCTGTTTCAGAGCTTGGGGAGTCACTTCCAGAATCTTAGAAAACCTTGCAATGGAGGGGCACAAACCCAGAAGTCCTCCATGCAGGCCGTGCACCCCCAGACCTTAGAGAAAGCTAAGGACCATTTCTCCTGGTCCTTAGCTTCCTCTCTTCTCTCTTACCATACCACACACAAGAACATCACCTCTAAACTTTCCAGGCTGTCCCTTATTCTCAGCCCACTGCCGTGTCCCTGTTTTCAGCTGGGCTCAGGCACTAGTACCTGGCCTGTGAGGGAGACTCACAGCAAGGGCAGGAGGCTCTGACCCCATTGCCTGCCATAGGCCCCAATGGCCAGTGCTTTTCTCCTCATCTGAGTCCGATGGCTGCCTTACTCAGGGCCCAGGAATCTCAGCCTACACAATGCCTCGGTGCTTTCAAGACAGGTTACTGAAACTTTAATCCCAGCTTTCCTTTCCTTCCTAATTCCCCAACTGCCAGGGTCTCAGTGGGGCCACTCCCTTTCCCTGTCCCACACAGAAACCCAGCTCCCTGGCTGAGCCTTCCAGAAGACTCCCGTGCAGCCTGGCTCAGCCTGCTGGGTGAGGAGCCTCCTAGGCTGGTTCGGAGGTTGGGGTGGGGGATGCTGTGGGGGCCACAGGACAGGGCAACGTCCTCTGTCCCTCCTGAGCCACGCCTCCCCAGCATCTGGCCCTCGGCTGCCATCCAGTTTGGCTGCCTTCCTGCAGGGCCTTCGTGCTCTGACAAGCAGGAGTTTCAGGAGTGGCTTTGAGGGCACAGAACCTGGGCCAGGCACTGAGGCGGCCAGGGGAGGGAGGGCCCCCTTTCTTGCTTCGTGCTCTGCTTTTGTTGTCCTCCCTTCTGGGTTACCTCCCTCTGGGCCCCCCCCCCACCCACCCCCTGGCCTCTTCCTGCCTCTGCTAGCCCTTCTTCTTCTCTTTCCTGGGATCTTGCTCTATCTCTGATGCTGTCCCTGACCCAGCTCCATCCCTCTCGCTTATTTTATCTGAGTCTCTTGCTTATAGGCTTCTCACTCCCTGGTGGCAGAGGGGAGGAGTTGTCACTATTTGACAACTGAGACACTAAACAAATCTCTGTAGTTGATGATGCTCATGGTAATGCAGGAGGGACTGGTCACCTGCCTCTTCCTGGGTGGGAAATGCCTTCTACAGGCGTTTCTGGGATATAAGGCATTTCAGAACCTTAGAACTAACTCCAAGTTCCTAGCACAGCCCTGTGCTGTAATGGGATGGATTCCCTCCCCCAAATATTAAGGCTAGAGTAGGGGCTTGTGAAGAGTGAAAAGGAGGGGACACAGCATGTGGGGATTCACCAAGCTCCATGGCACCCTCTATTTTGAGGGATTGTGAGCTCCCTGGGGGAACAGCAGCATCTTCTCTGGGTGGGATTTGCCCACGGCAGGCAGCCATTCCCTATCAGGAACAGAGCACGGATTCGTGCATGTGCAGAGCTAGACCACAGCCTGAATACCTTGGTGTGAGAAAGGGTTGAGCTCAGAAAATGGCATTGAGCCCTGGGACTCAACGGGAGCTCCTGAGGGGAGGATGATGAACCTCAAGGAACAAATGCATCAGTGGCAAATCCCGGAGGCAGACATCTGGCTTCACCATCCAGCACAAGAGTGCGTGAGGCTTGGACCAAGCACACTGCCACCCATGTCCACATGTAGCTGCACTACTGCCCTCCTATGAGAACCAAACTCCAGGGGCATAACCCTGTCTGCAGAGGGGATGAGCACTGGGGTGGGAAGGCAGGTCCGGACCCTGTTTACAGCTTTTCAGTGGCTCCCCCATGTGCCAGGGGGAAAAGCTTGGATGCAGACTGAGGCCCGCAGCTCTGTCTGAATCTTCTTGGGGCTCCCCACTCTGCAGTCTTCTCCAGGTACTCATCACCACCCCGCACTATCTCTCAACCTGCTCTCTTTGGGTCTGTGCTTGGGGTTTTCTACTGGAGCTCTCCCTACTTGCTGTGGACAAGTTCAGGTCCCAGCTGAGTGTCAGGCACTGGGGTGGCCCTAGGTCAGCTCCTCCTCTGCAGGTGGGGCGTGAGTTGCTAATTGGTGCCTGCAAAACACTGGAGTGCATGAAGGATGATACAGGTGAGGAATGCGGTTTCTAATCCTAGTGTCTCTTGACTCAGAAGAGGAACCTGGGAGGGGGGACAATCGAGAGGACAGAGACTCCCTCCCCTCCCGGGCTCCTCTGCTCCTGCTGGGGTCTGCACTCCAGGGAGGGCTCAGGAGACCCCATTCCCCAGAAACCACCATGGAGCTGTGCCCCAGTCTGTCCCTCAGAACAAGTGCAGAGGAGACTCAAGGGATGGCAAGAGACCTGCTCACACCTGGTCCCAGGAAACTGAAGCTCCACCTCAATCCTCTCAAACCATATGGGGAAGAGGACAAAGCAGGGAGTCCCTATGGAACTAGCCAGCCAACAGCCCCACGGCACTCCCAGGCCCTGCCTCCCTGTGCCTCAGCAGGCACTGACCGGGCACTGTCTCCCTAAGATGGAAAAACATACCGCAGCATCTGGGGTCCAAGGCTGAGGGCTCCTTTCTTCCCATCTGGGAAAAAGCATCCTCTCATGCTCCCTAGGCCCCAATGACTGAGGAGTGAGTGACCAACTCAGGCCAGGGGACTTGTCATCAGTCACCTCCCGGAGGAGGAAGCCTGAGGTACTATAATCTGGCTTTGGGGGTGCTGTGACACAGAATACACTCACCTGTGAGTGGTACTCAGGGAGGCAAAAACATTTGCTTTATGTTTTCATTAATTTTGGTTCCTCCTGCCTCAGACAACCATATGCTAATGTCCAAGCTTGCAAAGCAGTGCAGAAAAGCCATAAAGGAAGACCCCAAAGAGAGAAGAGCAGCAATACTGGCTGATGCAGCAGGAGCCGGGAAAAGCATTCACAATGCCCGCCTGTCCTTTGCTAACTATAAGACCAAAATGACTGCCCTCTGACATCTTGATGGATCTATTACATCTTCCAGAAAGGCAATGGAGAAGATTATCCATGATTTCTACTCAGATCTCTTTGATAGCCACATCCACTAGTCCACATACCAAATTCCTCAGGATGGATTTGTCGTTCCCAATGTTCTCCCTTCTGAAATCCAACATGCCATTTCATTGGTAAAGAAGCAAACAACACCTGGCCCAGACAAAGTCAGACCCAAGCACCTGAAGAATCTGCCTTCAGTCCTCATCAATACTCTGGCTGGCTCTTCACACACTACGTGTCTGAATGCAAGGTGCCCTACCAATGGAAAACCAGTAGGACAGTTCTACTGTTCAAGAAGGGAGACATTCACAACATTGCAACTATTGCCCCATCTGCCTGTTGTCTGTCATCTAATAACTGTTCACTAGAGTCATCCTAATTCAGGATTGGCAGAACAATAGATGAAGGACAACCATGCCAGCAAGCTTGCTTCTGAAAAGGATCAGAAGCACAATCGACCATATCCACATGGTAACCAAGCTTATTGAGGTTTGTAGGGAGTTCAAGATGCCACTCTGTCTCACATTCATTGATTTAAAGAAAGCCTTTGATTCTGTGGAGACTGAAGCAGTCATCGAAGCCCTAGCCAAACAGGGTTTTCAAACCCAATACATCAAGGTCCTTCGTGAGCTGTATTATGGATTCACCACCAGGATATCACCATTCTACAAGGAAGTGATCATTGATGTCAAAAGAGGGAGTTCGTCAGGGGTGATACCATTTCACCAAAAACTCTTCAGTGCCACCCTCGAGAATGTCATGTGACAATTAGAATGGGAAGGAATGGGAGTGAAGATAGATGGTCTGCAACTACACCACCTCCACTTAGCTCATGACATTGTTCTAATAACACCAAACTTTAGCCAAGCAGCACAAATCCTGGCTGACTTCAATCGAGAATGTGGAAAGATAGGTCTACAGCTGAATCTGAACCAAACAATGTTCATGAAAAATGAACTAGTTTTGGAGGCCCCATTCACTCTCAATGGAACAAACATCTCTGAATGCAACAGTTGAGTATACTTAGGTTGAGAACTCAACATGATAAATGACCTAAAACATGAACTGCACAGGAGGAAGAGAGTGGCATGGAACGCCTTCAAGAGCATCAAAGGAAAAAGAACATCTGGCTCTGGGCACATCTCTTCAACTCCATCATTCTTCCTGCATTAACATATGCCTCAGAGACCTGGGCCCTGCGAAAGCGGATGAGAATGCTATCTGGGTCTCCCAAGAGGAATCGAAAGAGCTATGCTTGGAATACCACGCCTCACTCAAGTGAGAGAAGGAATCTGAAGTTCTGACCTCCGTCAACCATAGAGAGTCAGGGACACTGTCTCGGTTGCCAAGGCTTAGAAAATCAAATGGGCTAGACATGTAATGCGATTTGGAGATGACTGGAGTCATTACCGACTGGATCCCATGGGATGTCAAAAGATCATGTGGCCACCCACCTACAAGATCGTCAGACTTCTTTGTCAAGACCCTGAGGGGAACGGTTTGAGGCTCTTCATATTCCTTGAGCAAGCAGATGCCATTGGGATACACTGGCATGTGACAGGGACAAATGGAAACAATATTGGCACCCGCTCAAGCAAGCAAGTCAGTGAATAACGGGATAATCAGGAGATCAAATGATCTCCCTATTTAGGAAATAGCTCCATTTTAGAAGTAGTCTTCTCAATACTTATCAGGGCAAATTTGGAGAGAAAAATCGATGACTGGATAAAGAAGCTTTGGTACATCTACACAATGGAATACTGTGCAGCTATTAGGAAAAATGAAGTTATGAAATTTGCCTATAAATGGATGGACATGGAGATTATGTTGAGTGAAATTAGCCAGAAGGAGAGAGACAGATATAGAATGACTGCATTTATTTGCATGACATAAATATATATGTACATATTATGATACCAATATCCAAGGTCAAGTGAAACATGTATCAGGAGGTTTTGTCAAAGGTGGAAATTATCACAAACGTGGGGGAGTCAGGAGGCTAGGTAAGACAGAAAATGGAACAGTGTGCAAACAATTGTTGAAAGTACAGGCAAAAGATACACATGACAACCCTTTAATATATGTTCTGTAATCCATAGTCTGGAAGGGAAGTAAAAAGAGAAAGAGAGAGAAAGGGAAAGAAATAAAGAACCTGCCATGGGGGCGGGCTGGGGAGGGGGAGGGAACTGGGGGCGTCGGTGGTGGGAGTTGGGCACTGGTGGAGAGATGGGTGCTGGAACACGGTATGACCAAAACCCAAATATGAACTTTGTAATTATATATCTTTGTAATTGCATATCTCACGGTGGTATAAAAATATTTAAAAAAATTCACTGGGGTTTTAGAGTCACTGACCACATTGGTTTTGATTTTGCTTTGTTTGGGGGCCAAAGGAGCTTCTCTTGGTTTGGTGCTAAGGCTACCATGCTGTCCAGGATGAAACCTGGGCCTCCTGCACTCCTGGAGCACTGCTCCAGGCTACTGAAGCTGTCCCTCTGGCCTCTCCTAATCTCCCAAACCTGGGCAGTGTGGCTCAGTGACCACAGTATGAATCGTCTCTGAACTGATTTTTGACTAGATTCCTTTAAGTAGAGAAACAATGATCTCTTGGGCAATGGCTCTCTCTGCACTCCTTCATGTTATAGTGGGCTTGGCCTGCCTTCTTTCCTTCCCTCCTTACTTCCCTCCCTCCTCCATGCCTTCTCTCTTTCCTTCCTTCCTTCCTTCCTTCCTTCCTTCC